>CM052361.1:821491-1221308 GCA_028551475.1 Casuarina equisetifolia
AATTTATAAGATAGTTTTTGAATTGAATTTTAAATTTTTTAACATAATAATTAGAATCATACTTATTACTATTACCATTGAAAATTAACAAGTTTATTATTTTTAATTATTTTATATTTTTACTTATATTCTTGTATTCATCTTTTTGTATCAAAATAATAAAATATAGACATCTTTCTCACATTTTTAATATCTTTATTTTTTTTAACCATAAGAAGTTTTATTAATAACAATAAGATTGAACTATGTTTCAGATGAGTATAAAAAACAATGTGTGAGCCTAAATCTTAGGAAGTTTGCTGATAAGCCTACATAGTAGACTTTTAGCATAATAAAACACGTATAGAACATTAAATACACTTGGGAGCTAATATCTGAACATGGAATATTTTCTATGAATTATAGTACGAATATATTAACATGATGTCTTTCTTATACTTGGTGATATGGGTACATGTCTTACAGTACTAATATTTTTTGATTCGTGGTAATTGGACTATTAGATCTTAACGGAGCATTAATTATTAACCTATTATCTTTATAGCGTTACATGGTACGTATCTTACTTCGCACTAAATCAAAAGTGGATAAAAAACATAATTAAAGTATAAACTCAACATGTTCGTGTCACACTCTTTCTCGCAGCATATTATATTCCCTGTTGGCGGTTGATTTGATAATAAAGTGGCTCCATGCACCCCATTAGCGCGGATGATCAGAAACTTTCGTAATCTTGAGGAATAAACAAATTAAGATGGATTAGATAAAGGGTTAGTGCTCCATCAACAGGACTTTATCACAGATCTCTAGATTTAATATTAACATAGGATATACATGTTTTGGACTTTAAAGGTTGTAAAAGAGGTAAGAGTGTAAAGATGAGAGAATCTGACACATTCGTGTTGTCATTAGAAAATCCAAAAGAGGTTTTTAGACAAACTTAAAAGATTTATTGTCTGCCACCAAATCCTATGTGATCCTGACCCTCATTGGCATGTCATGTTAATGAAATTGGGATTGAAATTTATTAGAAACTTATGTTTCTGTCTACTTCAATAGTAAATGTTTGATATGGAATACATTGAATTGCATGCACCATGAGGTGTTGTTGAGCTATATCATAAAAATTAGGTGAAATTTATTTTGAAAAAACTAGATGTCATTGTAGAAATTTCAAGACTTGGTCTTCGATAGTTAATAATTAATTACTAAACTACTAACTAGTTGACCATTCTTTTAATTTTACTCATTTCTTTTCATAAAATCTTCAATTTGTCATCACAATTGACGTAAAAGTTAGGTATTGTGAGAGTGTGACCGCTCACATTCGAGAAGAACATAAATTTGGATGGTAGTCAAGATGAGAATGGCTTCGTTGCTATTGTCTTCTTTCAATTTTTTTTCCTAACCCTATTTCATGTATTTTTCTATTCAAAAATCTAATTTTGACTCTAATAAGGTTGTGAAGCACGATTTTCATTAATGATTATATTATACTTTTTCCACCACTTCATTATTAGTGATGTGACTATATATATATGTTTGTGTGGGCGTGTGTTCTAATTTCATTTTTATTTATTTATTCTCAATGGTTATGTAAATAATAATTATGGGGAAAAGAAAAAGATAAAAATATATGTAAACAAGAAAAATTAACAAATTAGAAACTTAGTTTTATAATTAAAAAAATACTAAAGTGTAGAGGGTGATGGACATGCTCTTTTTATATATATATATTTTGGGTGGGTATTAAAAATATAACATTTTTAAAAGACTTACTCTATCCCTTAAAACAAATCATTAGGAAAAAAAATACTCATTTACATAAAAAAAATAACAAATTAGGATATTGGTAATGTGAGACATATAATTTTTTTCAACATATCTCATTAAAAGAACCTTTTCATGAGAGCTTATTCTCAAGTAATAAAGTATGATACTTAAAACTTGAGTCCTAATATTATATTAAAAGATCCACTTCATCGTTTAAAGTTGATCATTAAAAGAATTGAACATTTCTATATGTAAAGAGCATATTATATCAAAATATTATGAGATACAATTTTTTTCAACATATTCGTTATGATCTCTAAGAAAAAATACGTAAAAGATAGGAACCCAGAAAATACAACCCATAGATCAATGAATTTCTTCTCCAAAAACACGTCTTGCATCTATATTCACATCCACATCCACGTCCACGTCCACATCCACATCCCATCTTCCCCATTCCAACTAACAAGAAAACAAAGAGCATGAAACGGACATCGGCAGCATCGCACGAAAGAGCAATATACCCACCACCAAATCATGCGATAAATAATAAAGAACTTAGTGATCCATAATGGTGTTGAATGTTCTCGTCCTCGTGTGATTGATCCATGTCAGTTCAAAGACAACTGCCGCTGGTCCACGCCATTATAAGCAACCCCCACCTAACCTCTACTTTTTTTTTTTTTTTCCTTTTTTTCTTTAGAGATTTTAAGGTATGTGAGATGTCGAATTTAGAACCTAAATCTGGATGGTTAGTAATGAATCATTTTAACTAATAACATGTACAACCTCTGTACATGCAAGTTCTACTCATTCGTACATATAAGCCTGCTTTCAAAATACGTAGAAACAACAGTTTCCTTTCTGCACGAAATACAGAGTTAAATGAACTTCACTCACGTCCCTTTCGAACGATGAAGCCGCCACCATTTTCCACCTTTCTTTTTCTAATCAATCCGCTAATCCTTTTAACCCTTAATCCGTTTTTCGTGCCGTTCACGACATCATTCAATCTCTATCTCATGAATACACGGTGAATTTTGAGGTTCACAGCCACAACCCAGCCGCCTCACCTTTATATTAGGCCACCATCTTTTCAGGCACATTCTTCTTCTTCGTAGAAGTGGTCGTCGTCATCGTGTTCGTCTTCTTCTTCTTCCTCTTCGTCGTGGTGAGTCGAAGTGGCTTTCTATGGAGAACTACCAGATGTTTTTCCCTTGTTCGTCTGCCGGGCAGTCGACCTTTCCTTTCTCGACCAACATGGGAAGCTCCAACGCTTTTCATAATTCTCAGGGGGAGAGCTCCGGCGGGACGCTGTTGGGTTTGAGAACGGAAAACTATGCCCCCACAGCGGAAGTTAAACACCTTCCTGACAGTGGAACCTTAGCTGCGAATGAAGGTGGGATGAAACCAGGGAAGAAGAAGGGAGAGAAGAAGATTAGGAAGCCCAGATATGCTTTCCAAACCAGGAGCCAGGTTGATATCCTCGATGATGGCTATCGGTGGAGGAAATACGGCCAAAAAGCAGTGAAGAACAACAAATTTCCAAGGTAAGTTCGATAATTGTCTTAGCTTCGTCTCCTCCTTGGTGGGGTTTTCTCTCTTCCACTAGAACTCTGGTAAGCGCCATTTTGATGTTCTGCAGATTCGATTTATGTAAAGACCCCACCAAAATCTCATCATTTCATTGGACCAAAGGGCAAGATCCTCCTTGATTTCCCTTTACATGTTTAAAGGACTGATTCCAGAAGAATTTAGTGTAATCGTTCCTTTCACAATAGGGTTTTGGAGGTGATAGGCTGCAAAGTATACAGCCAACTGTCAATAGCAGTGCACATTTTCAAAACTTTGTCTTCTAGGGTTTTTCCTGTGAGCCCTTGCTCTTGTTCTTTAAGGGAACAGTAGAATACGAGAAATTTTCAAGGATTAACTGTTTAAGGCACCAACTATAATAGTGTATGGGGTTAAATTGGTTCTCTTGTTAATCCTTTCACATGATTCTTATCAATTTTTAATCAAAAATAAAAATAAAAAAAGATGAAAAATCTTTATATACATGCAAGCTATGAAGAACCATGTTGATGAAAAGTTAGAGTTAGAGATGACCATGATAGGGCTTTAGATTTAAGAACAGAAGAATTTAATTGAATGTTTGAAAAAACTCCATAAGACGTTAACCAAAAATGCAATCATAACCAATTCTCAAAAGAATTCTTCTCTCCTTCAGGAAGCATCTCCTTATATACACTTGGTGACCTATCTATTTTTGAAGTAAGGGATCAAGCCTAATGACTCTTCATCAGACTAGACATATAGGCATCAAACTTTTATTGTGCATGTACATTGTAAGTCAGATTTTGTTGGCTTGATGCTGAAATAGTCCCTCTCGAAAGGAAACGGCTTGGACATGACCCTAATAATAGCTCACATTCAATGGATCTTGATCAAATGAATGTTAACTAAAGGGGGATCGAACCTGGTCATAATCTAAAATCACAAAGAATCATAGCCACAACGGAAAATACTTCTCTTTCTCATACACTTGGCGGCCATTCATATGTTCACTCTTTGCTCTTTTAATGTTTAAATATTCCCTCTATGAAGTCAACTACTTGGATGGTTCTTGTAAGTTTGTCATGATTAAAAGGTATGAATGACACATACTTTGTCAAATAATCTTATACAACACCATGAACCTCAATTCATTGGTGTCTGCTTATTCACAATGGTAGACAAAACTATTGCAGAATGATCAAGCCTTCCAAAGAAGCTTAGTGGGTGTCCTTTCTTGAGTCTACAGTTCCTTTCTATGTGTTCAAATTATGAAAATTTCGACATTGGGTTGTACCTTTTGCCAATAATGCTTTCAAATGGTTTTTCTTCTTACAAATTCTACGACAAGAAGAGACACATGCTTCAATCCAAGCATCTTCATTCTATTCTTTTCTTTTTGCAGAAGCTACTATCGGTGTACGTATCAAGGTTGTAATGTAAAGAAACAAGTTCAACGCTTAACCAAAGATGAAGGCATTGTAGTGACTACTTACGAGGGCGTACACACGCATCCCATAGAGAAGCCATCTGACAACTTTGAACATATCTTGAGTCAGATGCAAATTTATGCTCCTTTTTGAAGTTAACTCGATGTAAAAACTATGCTTACATTTGTAGGAGATATACAATATGGATTTACTCTTTGAATAAAGAGATAGTTTGTGATAATATAGAAATGGTTGCACTTCAAAACTATCTATTTGTTTGGATTCTTAGGAGTTCTTTCTTCTTTTTGCCTGTGTCCGTAAAGATATTCCTCGGTCTTATCTTGATAACTTTCAAAGAGAACCACCAAATTACAACTTTGAACATATCTTGGGTCATACAAATTTATGCTCCTTTTTGAAGTTGATTTTATGTAACTATGCATGCACTTAAAGATGTACAATATGGATTTAGTCTTTCAATAAATAGATAGTTTTTTGATAATATAGAAATCATAGCCCACTTCAAAACTATCCATTTGTTTTGTATTCTCAAGAGTTATTTCTTCTTTTTGCTTGTGTTTGTGGAGATTTTCGTTTGTCTTAGCTTGACACCTCCTCAAAGAGAATCTCATTGAAGCTCTAGAAATAGAACTCGAACCTGATTTTGATATTCCACCATCCTTAATATTCCTGGAGCCTGTGATATTCCATCTTGTTAATGCTTGAATCGTTGTGTTCTAGAAATTTACCATGGCTTCAAGAGCATCAAGCTGTCTTTAAGACCCACCCATCATATATCTATGATGCACTATAAAGGGAAAAGAGTCTAAGGAAAAGGAAAGATGCACTAGGTCTAAAGATTCTACTTCAACCCAAGAAATGGAGAAAATAAAAACTGAAAAGAGAGCCGCAGATAACTTTGTTTTATTCAGTGAATCCATTTTTTGTGAGTAAGTATATGCTTAATTTTCTTCCTATCAATCAGAAAACGCTGCCATTTAGAAGAATATGTTTGTATTTGTGTCTGTGCTCAGCCCTACAAGTAAGCTTTGTACCAAGAAGTGATTATAGCCTGATCAAATCACCCAGATAATTTGAAGGAAGAATCATTTAGTACACAGCCCGTGAGCATAAAGCAGGAAAAGTTAGCTAATTTTTGAAAGAGATCATGATATTTCTAAAGGTTAAACACTGATTCAATAGAGGATTGGGTTGTTAACTGTGAAGCCAAAAGCAGGAGTAAAGTGAAAATGGTTATCTTGTTTTGTAGGGGTAAAATTATTTTTTGCTAAATCAGGTTTTTAGAATAGTTTATAAATATGATGCTTAAAAAACCTAGGTCATTAAGAGAAAAGAAAAGTGACTAGGAAAGAGCTTAAATGTGTGAGAAGTTCAGGAAAAAAAAAAACTTCAAAGCCTCAAAATTGAAAAAAAAAAACATAAATTGTTGTTCTATAAATGTAGAGACAATTTATCCCAAATTTCAATACCCTTTTGCATTTATTTCTCTGTTATTTAACTATATAATTGCATTTATCTTTCAACATGAATAATACTTGCTATATATTTTAGGATAGTTTGTACATATGATGTTTAAAAAACTTAGGCCATTATGAAAAAAAGAGAGTAATTTTAGCCGCTATGAGAGAACTTAAAGTGTGTTAAAACCTCAAAATTGGAAAATAGAATGAATTGTTACTATTATTCTGCAAATGTAGAGGCAATTTATCCTAAACCATATAAATTTTCAATATTTTTTGCACTTATCTCACTAGTTTTATTAAATGCTAGATGAGAAAAATAAAAACTAAAAAAGTAACTTATTAAGAGATAGGTTTCAACACTTAATATCTCATAATTTTAAGTTGGATAAGGATCATTCTTTATAAAATTTAATATAATATAAGAACTTAGGTTTTATCTTAGAACCTTTATGGATATGATAAGCCCAAAAGCCACGTAGAAAGTGGCACCGATAAGATATTTGAGTTAGACCAATGTAGTGATGAGGTGTGCTAAAATAAACAATTTGATGTTATGGCACTATGCTAAGGAGTTTATTAGGAATTTGAGTTCAATTTTCCTTCTCATTGCTCCTAGATAAAAATCTCCATGAAAAATGTTGCCTCATACTTGAAGTAAAGGGATGAGTTAAGTCTTATATGAGAAAACTAAAAACTTAAAAGGTAAGTTACAAAAATATAAGTTTCTCTACTTAATGTATTATGATTTTAAGTTAGATATAGTTTATTTTTCATTGAAACTAATATTTTTTTTCATATGTAATCACACTTATCTTTCAACACAAATAATACTTGCAAGAGTTCTTAGGATACTTTGTAAATATCGAAAACTTAGGTCGTTATGAAAAAAAGAGAGAGCTTAAAGTGTACTCCTAGGAGAGAAAAGTTATAAAACCTAAAATAGAAAGGAAAAAAAAAGTGAATTGTTTGAAAAGGTAAGTCCTCGATATTCTTCGTCCTTATTTATACGTATGTTTATTGGTGATCGTGTCTATCTCCACTAACACCCCCGAGGCAATTGGGGTGACGGCCTTGCCACTTGGGCTTGGGCTAAGGTGGTCTATAGTTATGCTAATTCTCTTCTTATCTTGCCGTGGCAAACACATTTTGACTGCTTTTTTTTTTTCTAAAGAAAGATGCAGCCCCAGAAGAGCCACCTGTAGCTTCCAGGAAGCAACTGGCCAGTGGCTTTAGCAGTGGTCTCTCCTCCACCAGCCTTTTGCATTGTGAATCTTGTCAAAAGGTTCCATGTGTTGGAGCAAAAATGGCAAAAGTCACCTGCGTTTAGGAGTACCCATTAGCGATATCAACAGGTTTAAAGAGACTTTTAACTGCTAAAGAAATGGAGTTGATCCTTAGTTGATAAGAAAGATAATTATGCTGTCTGTTTCAGTGCCGAATGATGGGGACCAACCCACTTGTGTTTTATATAAGTAAATATTATTGGCAACTAAACCTTTGAAAAAGCCCTGTCCCTCTCTTTCTGCTTGTCGCTGACGTATCCACATAAAACGAACAGAATGGTATCTCTCAAAACAATGAGATTGTCTTATGTCATTTTTTTTTCTTTCTCTCTTGGTGAGTAATTGTTTTTTTGGGCTGTCACAAGTCTGATGCAAGATTTCCATGTTGTTTACTCAATTCATGTAAGAAAGAGAGATTTTTATTTATTATTTTACTTTTATAGAAAATAACGGAAGTCCATTTATATCTAGAAGTTGATTTAAAAATAAAAAAATCTGCTGTCTTTATAACAAATATTTTTTAAATAAGATTTAAATAATATAAAACTTATAACATACCCTTTTTAATAGGCCTTTTACCTCAAATATGGGAAACACTTCTCACTAGCAAAACTTGATTTTAATATCATGCTAGAAAACTCATCACACCTAAAACTTGGCTTAAAAAAAGAATATTTTTAAGTAAAATTTAAGTAATACAAAAGTTGTATTACATTTGTTTTAACATGTCTTTCATCTCAAAGATGAGAAAACACTTATCATAAGCTATTGCAGTTGAACTTGACCTTGATTTCATGTTAAAAAATTCATTTATGCTTAAAAGTTAACTTGAAAATAAAATTTTTTATTTTCACAAAAAAGATTCTTAAATAATATTTAAGTAATATAAAACACATATTACATCTTTTCTAACATACCCTTCACTTTAGAGGTGAAGAAGTACTTCTCACAAGTTATTATAGACAAACTTAATTATGATATCATATTAAATTATTGATTCATGAATTTAAGAGTAATGGTTTTTTCATCTTTTAAAAGACAAACTCTCTATTAAAATGAAAACACTTCCTATAATTCTAATATCATGTTAGGTTGTTCATTCTTAGACTTAATAGTAAGGGGTCTTTTACCTTTTAGAAAACAAGATCTCAAATAGGATTTAAATATTGTGTGACTTGTACAACACTACTTCTAATAGTAGGGAAAAATCATACTTTTTTCTGTGTAAAGTATACTGAACCAAGGTTTAAACAGGATTTCGTAGACTTTTCATACCAATGGAACCAAATGTACCTTCTGTCACCGAGTGTGAAACAGAAGCTAGAAATCTATCTGCTTTTGTTTTAGAAGTAGACAATGATTTGCTTGACTGCTCCCTTCTAAACCCTTCTTCATTCCATTTTGTACGTATCCTTCCATTGCTGCTATTTTATGTCAAATATGGCTGAGAAAAGTAGAAATCTGCATTTTGTGTCCCTTTCTTTTCCTGGTGCTTTCTCTTTCGCATTTTTCTTGCTAAACCTGTTATTCTCAGCAGCTACTGTTCATCCAATATAAAAATCCAAGCAGGCGATGGGAAAGTGGGGGACAAGGAGAAAAATAAAAGGAGAAGGAAAGCAAATCCCTGTAAATCTCTTCAGATGGGCCTTCATTGTGGGAGGTCTGAGCTCTGTGAAGTCTAGAGTTTGGTGGAATCTTTCTGTCCCTGTAGCTCACCAAATTGAAATTCTTGAAATCAATAACTTGAACTTGAACTTGAACTTGAGCTTTCTACTTCGGCTTCTGGAGGGAACAGGGATAGTGGGATTTATCTGCTATTTTCGCTGAAAGTGAGTAAACTGCTGCCTCTATATATGGCATTTCAGGTTATATCCAAGCATGGAAGCAAAAGGTTAAATTTATCTTCATGGCATTCTGTTTTAGCTTCTCTTCACTCTGATTTTGTTATTGGTTGCCACCAAAAATTCATGGAAACTGTAGTTAACTGTTCTTGATCTTTTGGCTTCCAAAAAGCACTCATTTCAATTAATTATCTGTTGACCAAAAGCATAAATCCATCGATTTTTCTTTTATTTTCATTCCGCATGAACAGTTCACTTTATGTGATTGTTGAAGGGGAATAAATTGTGGAAGAACTTTACTGGGTTGCTATGGACTGGGACTGGAAGGACCTCGGATGGGATTTAGTCGAGTGGGACGAAAAAGACGATAGCAGCCTCGCCGACGTTGTGAGTTCCTGTGGATTGGGAGGGCAGGAGAGTGGAGGACTTATGGTGGACTTGAAGCTCGGGAGGATATCTGATACTGAGCAGAGATCTGCAGATGCCTTGAAGGACCTCGGCGCCTCTCCAATGGCGTCATCACCTTCAGGATCATCGAAGAAGACTCGCGCTCTCAATGGAACTCAAAATGTTTCATGCCTAGTTGATGGATGCAAGTCCGACCTCAATATGTGCCGGGAGTATCATCGGCGCCACCGCGTTTGTGAACGCCATTCCAAGACTCCGGTGGTGATTGTAGGGGGCAAAGAGCAGCGATTCTGCCAACAATGCAGCAGGTATGAAATCGAGACATGCTTTTTGATGGGCAAGGAATTCATTTCGATTATGATGCTTGGTCTGTGATTTTTCTTGATTGCAATAAGAAATTTCTCTCCAATCATATGGGTTTTCAATTATTGTAGGTTCCATTGCCTGGGGGAGTTTGATGAGGTAAAGAGAAGCTGCCGGAAACGCCTCGATGGGCACAACATGCGCAGAAGAAAATCCCAGCCGGAATCCCTTTACCTTTCTGAGAAATTCCTGTCCGATTACAAAGGTTTTGGTTCTTTTCTCAGTTCTAAGAAGACTAATTTTCGTCTTATTTGTCTTATTTTTGTTGAAGAAAATGACGGGTCAACTATGATTGGGTTAGTTTGTTTGCTATTCAATCTCAAGCTGAGGATGAAATCTGAGCTACCGATTACCCTTCTGGCCAATCACCATTAGTATTAGGAATTTGCTGAGCTTTGTCAAAAGCTTGGATGGTTCATTAAGTCAGGTAGAAGTTGAAAATTTATTGTCAAGAACGGTAGAAAGAGTATCTTATATTGTTAAATTTTATGTTAAAAACCATTATTTTATAGAGCAATTTTAAGGGGAAAAAAATAGATGATAGAGTACATGTTCTAGATATATTTTGCTCACAATGAAGTCTATAATCTATGTAAGAACAGTATTAAGAGTATCTTATATTATTTAACTCCTATTTGAGAATTATCTTTGAAACAAAATTCGTATTCTTTTTTCACAAGTCAATTTTAGGGAAGAAATAGATTTATTTTACATTTATCTATCTCTTATTACCATTCTCATGGTGTGACAAGTTCCTCGAGTGAACTTGGACGGGCTGGAAAGAAACTTTCTAGCTGATAATTACCAGTTTGGGATTAATGAACATTCCATGATAAAACCTAATCTTATCTTGTTAATCTGTTAAGTTAAATGGTTTGGAAGGTGACTTCTCTGTCTGTAAATCAGGTCCCAGAATCCTGCAATTCAGCAGCCCCCAGATCTATGCAACTACTACTCTGAAAAGTGCCCGGCCTGTAATTCCCAGAAGTGAAGCAGAGACTATGATCTATAATAGTCACTGGCGATTCCCTAACGCTGGTGGACAAAGTCCTCCAAACTCCTTTGCCTTTATCTACAATGAGGAAAATAAAATGCTCTCTTTCTTGCAGGAAAATGGCCCAAAAGTAGGCAATCAAGCAGCTTCTGAAGCTTCTGTCTACCAGCCACTTCCTAATAGCATTGTTTCCTCTGAAAGTGGAAGGGGTAACTATAACACGTTATCCAGTGGGTTAACACAATCCATTGATTTGGGTTGTGCTCTCTATCTTCTGTCATCACATCAAGCACAAACCTCAGCAATGGGTTTGAGCCACCGATTGCCGTCCAGTGTCAGCAATCCAATTCAATCCTTGGATTCAGGACAGCAGCCTCTTGGTGTGGCTCAGTACTCATGCTCTCTGATTCCTGAAGCCACTGATAGCAACATCCTCTACAATGGGATGTTTCCAGGGTCGTTTGACGCCTTGCTGGAAAGTTAGGCCTCAGGGAGGGTAACTTATGCTGGAAGCAATCACCTCCTGAGGTAATTTCACAGTTGTGGGTTGCTTATGAATATATCAGCTTCAATATTATGCAAAGATATTACTAATTTCCTTCCCCACTGAGGAAAAGCGTGTCTTAAAGACTTGCACTGTGATGCATATTATTCCCTATCTATGTTCTGTGTTTTCTAGTTTGAGCCGACTAATCTGTCAAACAATGAACAACTTTTTCAAGACGATCACTGTGCTATATCATTACCACTCTGCGATGTGGAATATTAGCTCTTATATGATTTTGTGATAACATGTGGGAAATCATGCTTTAAGACATGCTTCTACATATACTTTGTCAATTAGAGCTTCTTCTAAATTATCTGTAAGCAGGAAGAACTTCTTAAAAAACACTTTGATATATTAAAGTCTTGAATAAAGATAGATTGTTGTCTATATGAAAGTATGAATAAAGTTATCCTAAATCATACAATTTCATAGTATTCTGTTTACAACATGATCTACATATTGGTATGAGGGTTCCATTATCTCATATCAAAATTCAGTGCCTTCCATAGTGACTTGACCCTAATAGTTTAATCAAAACAAGCAATAGTTTAAGAAGAAAGAAAGAAAGAAAGAATAACACATCATGGCTCTTCGAAATATTCTCCAAGCTGGAAGACAGAAAAGCGGAAGTTATATAATGATTGTTGATCCGGGGAAACAGTGACTAGAAATAATAATAAAGCAAAGTTGGAGAGGGATATGCTTCATGTCCCAAAGCATAGAAAACCCATATTTTTGTGTAGAAAGAGAGACACGAAAGACACAGGAGCATGAGGTCAACTTTTTCAACTGCAAATAGTCGCATCAGACAAACAGAGGCAACACAAAGAAACTCAACTACCGCGAATGCTTCTGTTTCTGCCTCTCCTTAAAGAATTGATTGGTGAATGGATCAATTGGTGTGATGTGTTGTGTTGTAATCAATCATTTTCTTAATGACTTTGGGTGTCTGCTGCTTATTGTTGTGGCCTCCTTGCTGGTCCCTCTCTCCCTTTCTCTCTCACCGAAACAGTAATTCTATCTATGAGAGGAGACGATAATTTTGTTAATTAGTTACCATCAAAGTCGCTTATAAATACAGAATTAGGAAAAAATTCAGAGGATAACTTGCAATAAAAGTTGTACAAAAATCCAAAATTAATTGAGTATATTTGTTTGAACCAGATCAATCATTGGTGTCTTTTGTGATTTTTGCACCGTCCATTGGCTCTGAGTGGATGGATTAAACCCAGAAAAAAGCAGGAAATGGACTAGAGTAAGGAGATGACTTTTGCATTGATGATGGCTTTGCATTGCAATAGAGTACGAAGGTGACACTGAGAAGCCATAGAATCAAGCAAGAGATAAACCCCTTCCACAACCTTCAAAAAGCAAACCCAGATTCCATCCAAGAAGCTCAAAAACTCGATGGTGAACGTGAATATGTTCAGAAGAAGAGGGGCGAAAGCATGGGGTTAGGAGAGATGATAAAGGGGAGGGGAAGCCAGAGAAGTAGAGAGTGTTAAGAGTAAAATATACATATATATATATATATATATATATATATCTAAAATGGGATCAGACGGCGAATATAATCCACACAAGAACATTAATAAAGTGATCTGAAAAAACTTCCTTACACCCACAAGCTAAATAATCTCTTTATTTACTTTGATATTCTTCTTTTCTCTACAAGGTTTTATGCTTCCCTCCTTTTCTCCCTCACATTCTAGAATCTGACAGACTTGTGATTTTACGCCACTACTAATTTTTACTATAAACTAAACAAGGGGATCTCTCTGAGTAGTTAGGGTTCTATCTGGGGAAAGTGGGGACATCACAAGCACTTTAGAGCAGAGAGATTTTTCCTGCTGCAATGAAGTTTATAAATTATAATCAGGTTGTCCATGCCCTGGAAAATGTTATCCCACCTCGGGCTGAGTAGTAATATATTCTTCTTGGGTGATTCAGAAGGACTGGTTATAAGACTCTATAAGGAAGGAGTATTATTTGGACAGGCCATGGCAAGCTCTGTCTGATACCTCTAGTCGGAAGTTATCAGGGGAAAAATGGGGCTTCCTTTGTAAAACAAGACCTTTTTCCTACACATTAATAAGATATCAAACAGGCTAGAACATGTGAAAGGGAGAAAAAATTAGGTGCAGAAACACCTGGACCTTTCGTGCCAAATTGTTCTGAATAAACCATCAAACATATTGACGGAGGAAAATAATTAGAAAAGGCAACAACTAGGTAAGTCTTTTTTATGACGCCAGGCTCCAAAGAAAGACACATCAGTGCTTGTCCTCCTTGGGAACGTCCTTTGGAGGAACTTTTGATTCCAGTTCCTTGGGAGTTCCCTTCTCTGCTGCCCTGCAACATCCATCAAAGCATGTACATATTATTTAGATGGAACTACCACTAAAGACTAGAAACTACGTCAAAATATTGTTTGGAGAGGAAACAATGACAGTAGAAAAGTATGTAATTAGTTTCATTAAAGATATGCCATAAATTCGGTAATTTGATATGTATCAAGATTGCACAAATCGCTATCGTAAGGGTCTGCAGCAGAAAATTTTTTCTCTAAAGCAACTGAATCAACATCCACAGCAATTCTTCACAAACGTCTATCAAAGGTGTTGAAGCCGCATGAAACCACAATTAGTTGCTAACATACAGACCCCATCCTGCTATAAGTCCAAGAGACAATGAAAGAAGATTTGCTTGTGAATTGCAGAAAATCCAACACAAGTATCTAGCCATAACTGAAGCTGGACGTTGGATGATTACAGCGCCCTATCGTTTCACCGAGCAATTACAAAATCCCATTGCTATTGAGAAAAATGTCAATGAAGCAAGAACCTTATTTTAGATGCTAAAGAAGACTTAAATGTTCTTCACTCTTTTCTTAAGGGGACTCCCACCTTATATCTCAAAAAAAGTTCTTCAACTAGGTCATGATAATTCTTTTTTCTCGTTAACTTGAGCTTCATTTACCCTCCACGTCTCATCACAGAGTGCTGTCAAGGCGTGTTTGTTTGTCTGTTTTACACGGTCACGTGTACCTTAATTTGCTGACAGTATGCTGAGTTTTTTTACATATGCTTGACAGAGTTGGATTAAATCTATTTACTATTATACTAGTGTTGATCAAATATGCGGGTTGAATCATCAAACAGAAGTGACATCCACGAGTAATTGATGAAGCACATCGCCATTAGGTATAAATAAAGAGGCTTACACAATCAACCAATAGTTTAACCCAAGTGCATGCCCAACTAAGAAATAGAAGTGGATTACACACATTTCTATCTTGCATTTAGCATCTGATTGACTTCAATAAGGCACAGCAGAGACGGAAATCCTCTAGAATAGCCCCCACGGCCCCAACCCATCCCCCACACCTAACAGAACCTCGTTCAAACACTTGGATTTCATTCCGCTCACTCGAGTTCCACGCCCCTCTCAGCCACAAAAAACGAAATATTTCATATCCCCTTAAAACATATCAAAAACTCAAATCCCATAACCCACTTCCGGTTTTCTTCTTTGTCATATCCACCTTAATATGAGCGAAAAATGATTTATGATCACAACATTTATAAAAAGAAAACGAATACATAGGGTAGGCTTTACTTGGAGGCCGAAGCAGATTCTTCTTCAAGCCAGTGGCGGATATGCTTGACGTTGCGCCTGAAAATCGTTGCCGATTGCTTGACGTCGCTCCTCAGCAGCAGAATCACGGCGCTAACACCAGCCACCGTGAGTATTAAGTTCGTCAGCGCCATTTGATGGTGTCTCTGGGTCCAATCCAAAGAGAAACTGAGCACATAAAACAACGGGTTATCCTCGATCTTCGTCAAGGATCAAAGAGGATCTATATATGAGGGTTTTACGGGGTTTTCCTCTTGTCGACAGAATATGCTTGGAGGGAACGATTACATTGGATTCAGGCACTCATCTTGCGCTTCCCAGTATGGGTTCGACCCACAAAACTCTTAATGGACTCCCATGGACTCATCTAACTGGCCCAAGCCAGTTTAGGGTTGGCTTATCCAACTTTATTTTTCAAAGCTTAGATTATCCAACTTTAAATACAACTTAGGGTTTAGGGTTTTGAGACTATAGAGTCATTTTTCAACAATAATTAAGATCTTTTCAGAATTGAAAATCTTAGAAATAAAAGTCTTGTATTGAAAAAATACAATTGTTAGATGTTGTTTAAATATAGAAAATGTCTTTTTAATGTATAAACTTGTTTTTATATTAGACTTTAAGCTTATTAAAGTCCACATTGATTTATTGCAACTCTTATTCAATTTTGAGCCTGTAGAATATGATAAGTGTGTGAGGAGTATTTATTTTACTACATTTAACTTTGAATCCAATATATGCATAATGTACAAGGAGTGTACAAGGAGTGTACAAGAAAGTGTTAAAAACAAAAGTCTTATATTAAAAGCATACAATTATTGGATAGTATTTTGTTGTGATTTTTCATAATTAATGAGGACTTTTTTGTCCTCACCATCTCCTAGGACCCACGTGTGATGTGGGTATGTGCTAGTTAGTTCTAGAATTGTACATAATCATGTAGAGAAAAAATAAGGACCTTAGATAAAAAAAAATCCTATAAATATATGTGGCATGGAACAAGCTTGGTGTGCTTTGAAAGGAGGTTTGGAGGCTCAAAAGCCTCACGACTTAAAGCCTTCTATGGCTTAGCATGGCTTAGTGGCTTGATACATGAGGGGATGGTGCGGGAGATTTGTAGAACCCCTGAATTGTATAAAAAGCCAAAACACCAAAGTTATGCAAGCAACTAATAACTCAATAGAGAATAATCAGATTTAGAAAGTGAAAGATAATACTTGAACTCTTAATGATTTTATAATGGAAAAGGAGAAGGTGTTGGTAAATTTATTGGTGACAATGGATGTAGGCAACTTTGGTTGAACCACTATAAAATTTTGTATCTTTGTGTGTATTTTGATCTATGTTCCATGTTATTATGCATTATTAGTGTGATGCACAACTCAAATGTTACAACAAGTAGTATAGGAGTTAAGGTTCATTGGTTTTGGAGTTAGAAAGAGTGCACAATGAAGTTCAAGTTTCAAGTTTTGAAACTTGGAAGTTTGCACAACTGATTTTAAGCTAGATCAAGCTAGATTGGCACGTATGAAGAGGTAAACAACTTCTCCTTATTTTTTTGTACAAAGATCAGCCTAAAATATGGAAAAGTTAAAGATTTTTTATGAGTTCATTTTGGGTTGGAGAAAATCCATTTTCAAATCAATTGTAGCTCAAAGATGGCAAAAAAAGGTTGTTTTAAGGATAAAGAGGCTAGATCTAAGTTCAGGGTTGCTTGATATATAATTTTGGAGATTTTCACACAAAACGGTGAAAGTTGGTCATCGAACCACTACTAAAGGTGGCAAAATTGGTGTCGATGACCCGGATTGGGACTTGGATGAGTGAATTTGGTCAAAATGTAGTTAGGTTGAGTATAGTTTGGATGCAGATCTAGGCATGGGTGAATTGTGATGAATCAGGCTAGGTGTAGTGAATAAGATGCAGGAATTGGGTGTGGATCTAGTGTGGGCAAGTTAAGTGGAGTTTATTGGATAGGGTCAAGTTGATTTGGAAACAGGTTAGACTAGACTAGCTGTTGGGTTATTGTATGGGCCTAGATAATGAAGCAAGCTGAGTGAATGGGCCAAGAAAATAGGTTGTGAAGATGAGTTGGGCCGAGAGAGCAAGCTAAGGGAGTGGGTTGAGTAATTGGGTCGGGCACATGCTAAGTCCGTTGTGGTTGGGCCACTAAGTCGGGACAAATTGCAAAAATGGATTGGATTGGATTTGAACCCATCAGAAGATAAGTTGATCATAGATGGATGACCGAGAAGCTTTTTCCAAGATTTGCTCTAATTTAGGGCATTTGTGAACTAGAAAACATCACTAGAGTAATCTACGGTTAATTCCAATCACAATAGTGAAAGAATCATAGTCAACAATAGTAGTATGTAGTTGGAAGCATTAGGTTAGGTTGTAAATGTCATGGGTTATGACGAAAATTTGATGAAAAGTAGTAGCTTGAAGATTTTGATGGCAGCCGCTGGTGTATTGGTCAACTAAAGACCAATTGGTGGTAGAAATCAATCACGGTAGAGGCAAAAGATGACTGAAACGAGCGTCAGGTCGTAGAAGTGGGTTAGTCGGTGAAGTTGGGTTGGGTGCATGACACGCATAAGCGAGAGACATTGGTTGGCGCATGAAGTACATGAGCAAACAGTTACTTTGGTGCGTGAATCACACTCATTTGTTAGAAAATTTTCAAGTATGTTTTAGTCAATCTTATGCAGTTTTTTGAGCAATGTTTGGTGATATTTTTGGATTATAATTCCAGTTTATGGATATTCAAAAATATATGAAACATTATGTGACTAGATTGGCTAGTTAATTATTAAGTTGACCAAGTAAGATTGCTTATGATGTGAACACTTAGAGTTAGTGTTCGTTAAAGGGGAGCTAATTTAGAAGTTGAGATACCGAGAGATTTGCACAAGCAATGGATTTAGTTCAAGTTTCATCATTTTACAATTAAAAAGTTCACAATAGAAAAGTTTTCCCTATTGTGAGTTCATGTTGAGGGGAGCTTGTAATGGCATGGTACCTATTGTAGAGGATGCATTATAAGATGTGGACGATGGCAAAGTGATGTCTTTTCCTTTGGTGATTCAATTGGGGTTGCTTGAAAATGTTCAGATTGCACCAATCTTGGAAGACTTGTGAAAAGTTTTGTATACAATTAATCACGTATAGTGCAGGGTTGTTTCATTAATTATTCCAAATAGGAAGAGATTTGTTGTGATTTGTCATAATTAGTGAGGACTTTTTTATCCTTACCATCTAGAAGCCATATGTGATGTGGGTATGTGGTAGACGGTTTTAAAAATGTGCATAATTGTGTAGATGTGCTGTAATGGTATAACGTGCAGAGAAAAAATAAGGACCCTAAACAAAAAATCCTATTAATAGATGTGGCATGGAATAAGCTTGGTGTGCTTTGAAAGGAGGCTTGGAGGCTCAGAAGCCTCATGGCTTAAAACCTTCTATGGCTTAGCATAGCTTGATGGCTTGATGCATGAGGGGATGATGCGGGAGATTTGCAGAACCCCTGAATTATAGAGAAAGTCAAAACGTTGAAATTGTACAAGCAACCAATAACTCGATAGAGAGTAATTAGATTTAGAGAGTGAAAGATAATACTTATACTCTTAATGTTTTTATCAATGGAAAAGGAGAAGGAGCTGGTAAATTTACTGGTGACAGTAGACATAGGCAACTTTGGCTGAATCATTCTAAAATTTTGTGTGTCTTTGTGTGTGCCTTGATCTATGTTTCGTGTTGTTGTGTGATGCATAGCTCAAATGTTACATCATATTTCAATGAAAAAAGTGTTCTCATAAGCTAGCTTTTGAATTGTACTTTGACCTATTTTTAATAGCAAAATCAATAATGATTAGATAGGTAGACAATATACATATAAAAGGGTTAAATACTACTTACTTTTTAAAATGTTGGACCAAATGATTTGCTTTATATAAAAGTGGTTGTACCACATTCGATTATTTATATTGGTAGGTATGAAACATTGATAAATGATCACTTTATATGATAAAGGTGTGGGGTGGGGTGGATGTGGTTTAGGTTTAAGTCTTATCAAGTGAAAATAACTTAATATATTTATAGTCTTATCAAGGTTCAAGCTTTAGATTCATATTCACGGAAAATACCATTATATAAGAGATGTTTTAAACTCCAAAGGGTAGAATTATTTTACCTTGATGATAATGACTCTAATATGTCAATGAATGTTGCAAAGACACAAGTTTAAATTATATTATCCAACTATTTGCATGGACTTCAAGTTGAATTTGGGGTTAAGGGGGAATTCACCTTTTATTGTAGAGATGTTGTACTAATTTTGACTCCAAGATAAACAATAATTAGTTTGGAGTAAGAAAGGGAAAAATCATCACTTTGCATTTGAAGGGGAAATTTATATTTTCCTAAAATTAGTTGCCTAGGAGGAAGAAGAAAGCATTGTGGAGAGAAAAATGTTAAAGCAAAAATAAATATTTCTCTTGTAGAGGTAGGAAAATTTTCATGAACCATATAAAACTTGGTATTTCAGCATGTTTGATGTTTGAAACCAATGCTTTTATAATCTCCTATAAACTACATGGTAGAAAGCATTACCCCTCTTTGGTAAAATAACCTTTTTCCTTATAAATTCATGTTGATTGAGACTAAAAGCAAGAAAGCAATAAAAAAGATTACAATGCTCACGTAAGAAACTAAAAAACCATGATTAGTTAAAAGTGTGTACTTTTAGTTAGTATGCTATCATCAAAAAGCAAAAAGAATTGATGTAAATCACGTTCATGCATGTTAGGATATATAAGAAAAGAAAAGACCAAACTAAGAAAACAATATCGAACAAAATTAAGTTGTATAAAGGATTATTATGCATGTAATTAAGAAATAGTTGGTTTGTTAGAAAGCTTAATTTTACAAAATTTGAATGTAGAATAGATGAGTCTTTCTTCATTTAAAAAAAAAAATCAAAAAAAGTTTAAACAAGAGAGGACTTTCGTCACACAATTTTCAATACATCTCATCATCTTGAAAATACACATGCTTAAAAGATGATAACTTAACAAAACTAGCTTCTTTCCATAGCTTGTTAAGAATGTATGCAATGAAACACTTCTTATGGAAATCTTTATCCATAAACAAAGAGATACAATATTTGAATTAGAGTTTTAATATCATGTTAGAAAACTCAATTTTATATAAAAATTAACTTAATAATACAAGGTTATTTCTTTATTACAAAGATAATTCCAACCAAACTAAGCCAATATTACACTTATGCTACATCATTTTTGACAATTTTTATTTATAAAAAGGAAAAAAATAATGTGCTCTTATATCATGTGCCATGAAAATACGTAATGAAAATAATTTTCTGATGATATTTGACTAGGAGACTATGATGCTCTATATCATCATTTAGCTTATCCAACAACCCCATGTGAGAAAAGTATATCTGGTTCCAATTATCGAACTAACAATACCTAGAACAAGCCTCGCCCTCTTTCAAAGGAAGAAGGAAAGGACATAACACTCCCTTCTTTTTGAACATATATAACAGTTCTTTCCCTCTCCCTTTTTCTGTTTTCTAGTTAGTTCAAACTAAGTTTTGCTACAAGATTGAAAGCTAGTAGTTGTTGGTGATGTTCAGGTCCATTCATTATCATGGAATGTTTACCACAAGATGTCGATCTTGCTTGGCGGATGTGGAGACTGAATGTGATATTGACACGGCTCAATCAGACTAAAGGACCCAACCATTGAGAGCTTTGATCCGATTGAGCCATGCCAACATCATAAGCTCCACTAATTATCGCCAAGAATATGTTTCATCTATTGAGAATGATATGATAAAAGTATCATATTATCTAACTTTTATTTGAAAATTTTCCTAAAGAACACTTTTCTAACATCATATATAAAATGAAAAGCAAAACCCAAAATCATGTTGGAAGAACAGATGCTCATGCAGCCATGCAGACGCAGAGTTGGTGATGACAGAAAATGAGAAAACGCGAATGAAATTCCAGAGACAGAAGACAGTGAATCTAGAGAGGAAGCAACAAGAAGAAGCTGTTGAAAACAAGAAGTACCAAAAGAAGAGAGCCTGCATTTGATTTTTATAGGGAAGAAAGAGGCGCTGTGCTTAACAGCTCGTTTGATTCTATAATTTTCACCTAATATTCAAAAGACCTTTAAAGTTGTACCTAAAGGCCCCACGATTTCAAATTGTTTTTCCGTGAATAGTTAGTTTTCATCACCTTTGCTGTCATCATATCGTCATTTTACCTCTGGTGATCTAAGATAGAAGAAAGTCTTTCACTCATCAGTTGGAGCTCATAGCCTTTCTTGGACGGTATGCATTGTGACCGGTAATTTCATAGCATTTCCAGCCCCACATATGATGGTAAAATAGCTGTTTGAACCTCCGAAAATGCAGCCTCGAAACCATCCTTTGGACATTAGGCCCCGGAGCAAGAAATGGTCGCAATCCTAGCTCCCACATCGGGATGTTACTGCCACCCAAAGACAGTGCAGCAAACAATCATCAAGGTTCAGATTGCTTGACAGAAAAATTGTTAGACGACGGGCCCAAGGATGAATGGGAAAGTTTGTTGAGAACAAAAGTTCCATGTAAAAAATAAAATATTTTAAATAGTGTTTAAAAAATAAAAAAAATTTTTAATTTATAAGTTATCTTTTGAATTGAACTTTTAGTTTATTTATAATATAGTATTAAAGTCTAAATTGTTCATTTTTAACTTTCATTCAATTTTAAACCTATTATATATGCTTGTTGTATAAGAGTATTTATTCCACCCTATTTAATTTTAAGCCTAAGGTATATTGTATAGGGAATTTCAAAAAAACAAAAGTCATATATAGAAAATAAAAGATCTTTGGGTAGTGTTTAGATATAACAAATGTCATATGTTAATTTTTGAATTAGATTTTATTTTTAATAAAATTCTCATATTGTTAGAAAGTTCATTTACTTTTAAAAGCAACTTATAAAAGAAAGTAACACCTCCATAGATAAGAAATACAACTAATCAACATATTAACAAAATGTAACATGTGTAATTATTAGACACTTAATCTTACACTAGAAAGATTGGCACCCATGGAGCACCTTGTAAACTTTGGACACCTCTCTTACTAATGAGTCTTTTTGGAAAGAGGTGAACTTAAGCCTTTAAGATGGTACCAAAGTTAGGCTTCCTTCCTTGTATGTTAAACCAATCCCATAGTTGAATTAATCATTCATAGGAAAAATGAGACCAAGATCAACCTACAAGAAAGTATTAAACACTTAATCCCACACTAAAAAAGTAGACACCTGTGAAGTACTTTATAAGTCTTGAATTCTCCTCTCTTTGATGAGGTCTTTTAGGAAAAAGTGAACCTAAGTTTTTAAGATGGTATCAAAACTAGCCCTTTTCCATATGTGTTATCATAATTGGGCTAGTCCTTGTTAGCAAGGTGAGATCAAGCTCAAACTACTAGGAATATTGGACACTTAATCTCAACAAAACATATTGACACTTGTGAAATGCCTTATAAACCTTAAACACTTTTTATCTCAATGAGACCTTTTGAAGAGGAGGGACTTGGGCTCTTGATAATAACATTTTATAACAAATATAGCATACAAGTAACAAATTGTTAGGTAAGGAAAGACGTCGTACAATAACCAACATATGATAAATATAAGAGGCTATGGAAATTTTTTTGTGGTCCATAATAAGTCAATTACAACATTTCTCGGGACAACAATCTATTATATTGCTTGAGAATTTTATATACTAATGAATCATCATAAAAAATACTCTCTACTTACTTTTTGTTGTTGGACATTGAAACTATTCATCAATCGACACGTAACACACATTGAGAGGAGAAAATTTAGCCCATAATATTATTATTTTACACATATTTTAAAATGACCATTCAATCCCCACATGTCAAGATCACCGTTTTACCCTCATTTTATTCATATTCTTAATTTTAGATTGCTAACCAATAGTAACAAATCCAAAATGCAATGGATCTCCAGCACCAAAAGATCACCCCGACGTGGAAGAAAGTTTATATTTTAGATGGGAATCATACAGTTGTACTCCATTAAGTTCCTTCGGTGGTTTCATCATGTTCAAAATCCTATCATGGGAGACAGCAGAGCCGTGCAACGGGGCCAGCGAGGAACAATAGCATCGAGTGATGAACATCTCTGTTGTCATGTTGAGGTAAGCAGGTCTGTTAACTGTAAGTAATTTTTCAGAAGAACATGATTGTCTAGAACGTAATGTCTTGGCAGCAGATTTTACCTTTGATGGGTCTGAAACTTAGCTTCAAAAGAAAGTTTAGATGCGAAGGTGGGACACTTCTTATCCACCAAAAGATTCTTGCTTTAAGCATCAAAAGTAGAATAAGCACTATTGCGGAGGAAGGACAGTTCCCCATGTACCTGGTAAATAGAATTTCTGTACAGGATGCTTAGATACTATTCCAATATGATGCTTGTTTCTAAAAGAGAAAATTGGGATTCTAATTTGATTAAGATAAATTCTTGATATTGGAATTTAAATTTGATTAAGATTATGAACTTATTTCTAATATCGTATTAGAGTTCAAGTTAATCTACTATAATTTTCATTCAATCTTAAGTTCTTAGTAGTGTTTAATGTATATAGAGCATTTATTCTATTCTATTTAACCTTAAACTTAAAACATACTTGATATGTATAAATGTATTAGAGGAAAAAATCACATTAAAAAATGTATAAAAAATATTATCCAAACTCATAGGCTAACTTTTGAATTGAACAATGAACTTATTTATAATAAAGATGAATTATTGGTATGAGTTATGCTTCATAACTAAGTGCATATCTTGAATTATATAAGAAAGTATATGTTTTTATAAGTAATAAGGGAGAAGCTCGTAAGTGAAATACCAAACAAAATCTTAAAGAGCTTATTGAAATATTAAAAAAATCCTTTGTTCTGTCAATACTACAGATCACAAAATTTCTCATTCAATATCATTTTATATAACAATACGAAGTTGTGGTACCTTTTTCGTATTATCCTCGATTAATTAATCAATTCAAAATCGATCCTTATGAAAATAGCTCACATAAAATCTTTAGTCTTTCCTTTTATATGTAAGTTTTCAAACAAAAGACAGCGTATATATTTTCTTGTTTGAAAACTCATTTGAATTTCGTTCATCAACAAAGAGTTAAGAAGGCATTTAGAAAAGATTATATTGCTCAAGACCTGTCAAGTATGTCGAAGCTTCCAAGAACTCCTATATGCTTCAAGTCATGGATTAGAATAACCTTGCAATCCGAGTGAAATATGCAGTTGAAAGTTATTAAAATCAGGCTTCAGAATTGCATTTGTCCAAAAGGTAGAGAAAACTAGAGAATCCAACAGAGCCCACTTGCAGTGGCGTGCTACGACATTTGATAATCGGGTAGAATATCTTATCCTTGAACGTTCAAAAGTGCAAAACCTTCACAGCTGTTAGTGTCAGTATAAAGCAAAGCAACCCAACTTGCAGAACCAGTATAGTATCCTCAACCGTTCTCGCCTTCTTACAGAAAGATCAGAGCTCACAAAAGTTTTTGCAATTTGTTGAAAGTGACACTGTTCCTATCTGTACCGGACAGTTCCCTCCACCTCTTTTACTTTACAGATCAATGACTTGAATAACTAATCAGCAGACCAATAGTCCAGTTGTTAGCCATTATGCTCCTGTATTCGACATTTCATACTTTGAAATCCTATTTTTCTAAAACAAACAAATAAATAAATGATCAACTTAAAAATACAAATATAGAGATTCCCATAAGTGGTCAAAAAGATTTATATGCATTCCAACCCAGCACTATTAGAATCTGATAAGAAGTCAAGTTAGTGGTCCCATAGTGCTGAATAGTCACTTTCCAGTTAAGGAAAAAAAAAAAAGTGAAACTCTAAGCAACCCGTAATAGTAATTTTCACATATGGCATTAAGTATTCCATGCAAGAAAGTGCCAAAGAAAACTAAGTTCTTTTAAAGTTTGAGCTCAAGGTATTCTTACTATGTAAAAGAGTATTGAGAATAAAAGTCTTAATAATAAAGAAATTATTATTAAATAATGCTTAAATATAAAAATTACCTTTCTAACTTATAATCTAGTTTTTGAGTTAAATTTTGAATCTATTTCAAATACATGCCATCCTCATTTTCATCACAGAGAACCTCCTTCTGACTATGATATTGATACAATTATTCCTACATTTTGTACCTAACAATAGACCGTGGAAACCAATGAGAGAGTTGGGTTTATCCAGATAGTAAGATTCTGCAGAGTTCTCATCTCCAAGAAGAAAGGATTATACACCAATTATATATTACAATAACTGAAATGATAAAGAAAGGACCAAAAATATGACCAAGTTCTCCATATCTTTTAAAGTGTTCAAGATGTTTGATGCCCTTTAGAATATATCTGATATATTCCAATCTAAAAGAAGCTTATGCCTTCAAGATATTTAGCGGAGGGGCCACTGCACAGTCATGATTTTCATGTCTATCCTTCAACCATTTCCAACCACCAAGTACCCTCCCAACCATTATATATAGACTCTATTGCAGTAAACACTCAGCACTGGAAACTTGATATAAAACTTCAGGTGAAGATGGAAGCCAACCGCAAACGCAGAGGGTTCATCAAGGGGAAGCTGATGTCATTCCAGAGATCAGCCAAGCCTTCCTTGACTGTGCAGTATACTACGAAGGTTAAGCCGAGCCAGTCCTCTCCTCCGGCAGCGTCAGTTGAATTCCTTCTGCCGCCAAAGCAAAAGGTGTCGCTTAGAGGTCAAGACAACGGTCGGGACCTGATAAGCCATTATGAAAACCTGTATGGAGTGACTGCCGACGAGAGTGTCGATATGAAGGCTGCAAGTTACATATCTTCTGTTCAAGAACGTTTCAAGCTCGAGCGGATCAACTCGGAACGGAAGTAAGCGTCATGATGTGCAGTAGAAGTCACTGATTTCCATCATCACGGTGATGCTTTTCAGAGGTCTCTTGGTACTGGAATAGAGTCACATCGTCCAGAAAGGTTCATTTGTGAGTCGTATTCATTGTATGTGTCTTCAAGCTTAGTCTTCAGGAACCTGGGCAGTAATACCTGTAATTGTTCGGAAATCAGAAACTTTGTAATTGATAATCCATTCCTCTGTTACCCATTTTGTTAAGGACAGAGTAAGCAATGTTCGTGTTGTCTAAACCTTATTTGAGAATCATCTTTAAGATAATATATATATATCTTTATAAACCGGTTTTAAAAAGAAAATTGGCCTTTTTTATGTTCAAGAGGCATTACCTTATTACAAAAGGTTACATTTTACAACCCAACAGAACTCATAGTCCATACAGGTTACAGAGAAACATGTTAAGCAATACCAAAAGTATTCCATATTACTTAAATTACATTTGAAAATCATCTTTAAAGTAAAATATAAATAATACTCAAACAGTAAATTTATTTAGTAGTTATGACTAATTACTCATATAAGTAACTTTGCAAGCTCTCATTTTATTGAAATTGGATATTGCACATTCTCAGAATTTATTGATCCCTATAAAGATACACACATGGTAAAACCACAACCAGCATGATTATACAAGACAACTGATCACAAAACGGGCACAACAGTGATCATCTGTGGATAATGGACTTGTTCATGGATGCCAATTTGACTCTTTAAAGGCCCCACAGCACATCTCTTTCAAATCATAACACTGAAGGTAAAAAGCCTCAGCCTTGAACCTTATCCCCACTCGTCCCATTTTGAGAATGATTATTGGTTGTTATTTTATTTGTAAAAATCTGAAATTAATTTGCATTAAGGGCCTAATTGAGATCACTTTTTGGAAAGTTTGTTTGATATAATACTTAACAACAATCATGGGATGAGCTGGATATAATGTTGGCAAGATAAACATTAGCCTTGATTCTTTATCTAACAAGAAAGATTTTATCGGTTCACTTTTCACCAAAATGAAAAGAATCTCCACTTTTTTTGAGCTCCCATGAATTATGCAAGCATCTATTTGCCATTGTTCCTTCTTGAAATTGCTTTTCTTCGGCCTGCACAATGATTACTCATGTCCAATTTCAAAAATAATAATAATGGAAGAATATATGGAACCTTTCTTTGCACTTAGTAGGTCCAAATTTCGAACTAATTTCCCACTTTGACATCACCAATTTACTGGTAGAAGTGGGGCTGTGCGGATCCATCCATGGATGCTTGAAGCTCAAGCATCTCACCTACAACGATGCTCAATTCCTCATCAATTGCTTTTTTGGATGTGTTGATTTATGTTAAAGCACTCTCTTATCACTCTCTATCTGGGTATTGGATTTTCAAGAGGGAGGGACTCAATTGATCTGCCTTGGATGGTCTTAGGGCCTGAACTTATTTCCTTGGACACTTTCTTATCCTTTGAATAAAAGCCGAACTAAAAAATGAGCAGAAAAAATTTCTGCTTTTGGGCAATGGGTTCCAGGTGGGAGAGACTGAATTGGGCTGCCAGAGATGGCCACAGGCGCGACCTCATTTTCCAACGCCAGTACATCTGGCTGTGTGCTTTTTCTGTATATAAAAGATTTCTAAATTTGATTTAAATGATGTGAAACTTTTATTATATTATTTTTAACGTATTCATTTATGGTTAACATGAGTTGTAGCTTTATGTTAGGTTTCATACATTAGATGTATCTCCTTGACTCTCACTTCGATATTACATCTATATAAAATAAAAATAAAAATTGACTTAAAAATATGAAGATCTTTTTGCCATATATAAATTATTTTTAAAAAAATTAAGTAATTTGAGAGTTTTGTGATATAGTTTTTAATAAGAATGAGCTAAAATTATCTCATTTAAGGCCTCCTAGTTCTCTAGAAAAAAAAATTTTAAATCCAAAAATATGTAAGAAAAATCTCTCTATATGAATAACCGATTTCCAAGATGGACTATTGAAATGATTACATGAGATGATCATATTACATGTATAACTAAGTATAAAAAGTAGTATTGAATGACAAAAACAACTTGATTATAAAGTCAATTTTATACCAAAATCTCTTACAAAAAGGAAATCAAACAAAACTTTATAAAATCAAAACCCAACGGTGCCTCATTAACAAATACTATTGTCTGGGTCTCAAACTAGTAACAATTCACACCTTCTTTTCTTTTCTTACTATTTATTAAATTACCCTAACTTCTAACCTAAAACAAGTGGATCTTAGACATTCCTTATAGGTCTTAGATATCAAAGATAAATATCATGGACATGAGTTCCTTCCCAAGAGGTAGAAGTTGGTGGAAAAAAAGTGACCAAATCCATTTATATGGTTATGATTCCCCACTCTCCTTCTTAATTTGGAAAGAAGTCCTTTCCTAAAAGGGCATTAACATGAAGCGTGACATCAAGCCCTATTGAACTCCCCATTGGTTCCTTTTTTTGTTGGTTTATCTCAATTGTTTTTTATGCATAAGTTGAAATCAACTTAAAGAAAATTTCACATTTTCTGAATAGAGGCAAAGCCTAAAAGCACTCATGCAATACATGTGGGCAATCTAATGAATCTCACTATGAATATGAGAAAAGTTTTACTTCAAGTATGTAATTTCCTATGATAAAAATTAAATGAGAAAAATGCCATTTTAACTTTTGAGATAACTTTTAGGCTTGGTTTTAAGCCTTTTAGTGTGGTATTAAAGCTCAGGTTGAATCTGGTCCATCTTATGTAGCTTTGAATTAAATGTCACCTAAATGTGTGGTAGGATATATATAGGATAAAAGTCTTATGTCGAATGTATAATTTCTTGTAGTAAAACTTAAATTAAAGAAGTACATATCTAACTTTTGATCTAATTTTTGAATTAGATTTTTAGGTTTTTTAACACCCATTATGCTTGCTTAAAATTCTTAGTAGTCCAATAAAGAAGATGGAAATTGCAAATATTAAAACCAATGCTTCGAATAAAGTTAATAGACTCTATTTGCATGATATGTGTTTTTCCATGTTAAAATATCACATTACTAATATTAGTGTTAAAATATCAATGGATATATCATGTTTCTAATAAAATGATTTGTTATGTTATTTGTACATAGTTGTATTTTGTTCTCTTAAAATTTTATTTTAAAGGAAGAAATAAATATTTTAATATAATATTAAAATCCAAGTTTTAAATAAGACACCAATCTCTTGTAAGTTTCAGATCAAATAATTGCTAAAATCCAAATTTATGTCCTATATTACTACTATATCAATATATTGTGCTCATTATATTTCCTTTTCTTGCAAAAATAAGCTTTATAACAAATATAGAAGTGACCCCTTACAATAATTGCTTATTAGGATGAAAATGTAACCAACTAGTAATAGCCTTTTAAACACCAAATGAAAGAGGTTGAGTGAAATAAAATATAACTCATCTAGAAATAATATATGATTTAAAAGTCTCTTATTTTTCAGAAAACTTACAAGATCAAGGCCACAAAACTCCTTTTTTAATGAAGGTTGTCGTCTTGGTCTCAATCTCATAACAATCTACAACCTAAACTTTCCTCATAGGTCATATTTTTTTTTTTTAAAAGGAAGCAAAACCTAATTATTTAAAAAGCTTAATAATGAAACAAACAATTCACACTTTTTTTCACTTCTTACAATTTATTAAATAACCCTAATCTCTAATCCAAAACAAATTAATTTTGGGTGTTTCCCTTATGCCTTATTTAAATAATAAAACAAAGAAAAACTTAATTATATAAAAAAACCTAATAATGATATTAGAATATATAAACATTTTGATGATGAGAAAAATGTGAACTATAATATGAAAATATTATAATTATTATTTGATTATTTGTAGGATTTTATAAGCAAAATAATATGGATTAAATTGTAGAAATTGGGTTGAAAAATGAGAAGCCAAAAAAAAAAAAAAAATTGTGCAGAGCTCGTATAGATGAAGCCCAACCCATGCAAACACTCGCCAATCCAGAGACGCATTCCAGCCCGCGAGTCAAGCCTGTGCAAATGTGACCCAGTCCAGAGGCGTGACCCGTTCGCTCGCTCGCCCGCTTGCCCGCTTGCTTGCAACCTGCGGGAGCTTAAGTGACCCGCGACTCAACTCTCCGGATCATCAACCCGACCCACAATCCACTCGTAGACGTGACTTCGCTAGTAGATTTGGTTGCCCATTTCACCTCCGATCAAGGCGCATGATGGCTTGTTGGAAAGATAATGAAGAGGAGAAGATTTCTATAAAGATAAATCAAAGATCTATTGCTCAAAGAGGATTAATTTGAAGAAATGGTGAAACTCGTTGAGTTTTTACCCTAACTGATCAAAAGTGAAATTGGAAGCAGAGTAGAGGGTTTCTAAAGACGATTTCAAAAGACTTTTGTAAGAAAAAGGATGATCTATCAATTTATGAAAGACCCATGAAGAATTGATTCAAAATTAGAGAGAATTGAAGAAGATTTGAGTGAGACTTGAAACTTGCTCCACAGAACCCGAATTACAGAGTTTTAAGTTGAAACCAAAACTGCACCGTTTTGGATGGGGTTTTGAAATAAACAAAGGCAGAACCTCTTCCACGACATTTTGTCTCTCTTAAGCTTGAAAATGGACAGAGAAGAGGGAAATAAGGAGCTCCAACGGGAAGAAGATTTGATGGTGCTCAAAAGTGTCAGAACGGCTCTTTGAAGTCAGAGGTTAGTTGCTTTGAAGGTATTTAAGCAAGTTTGTCTTTACCATTGCTAGAGGTCCGAAAATTATAAGCAAAGAAAGTAAGTTTTGAAGCATCTTACACTACTCATTCTAGCTCATCCAAACCTATGATTTTGATCTTTATTGGGTGACTAATTTCTAAGCTCATTACTTGCTTACTAGAGAATCAATTTGTGCTTCATATACTTTATTATTGAAGTTGATTTTTTGTAAGTAGACTCTACTAGGGTTTGAATGAATTTGGGGCTTTTGTCCATTTACTTTGTATTGAGCCTCTAGTAGTTGTTTGAAGCTTTTGAACTTGTATTGCATATCTTACAGAAGCTTAGTTCGAAATTTGTAATAAGCTTTATAAACTTTGACTTGTTAATGTGTGTTGAGACACACATTGTAATTGTGATCCTTGGTATAAGGATAGTTTGACTCATTGAGGAGGAGTTGGAAAGTGTAGGAGAAAGTTTCTCCTAGCTTTGTAGTAAAGTGGACTTCAACTGGTTGTGTTGAATGAGAAAAGGGTGGAAGTAGGTGAAAAAGGGCTGAATCACCATGTAAACTTGTGTCTTGTCTCTCTTGTGTTTAATTATCTTTGAATGCTCTATTTGATTGCAAAAAGCAATTGAACATAAATTAGAAGTAAATTTTTTAAAAGAAACCTAATTCACCCCCCTTTTAGGTTGCTATAGGATCCAACAAAAATAATCAAAGCTCAAGCCCACATTATCTTACTAATATATCATCATATTGTGCTTGTTATATTTCCTCTTAGTAAGAGGTTTATTATATAACTTAAAAATTGGTAGAACTTATTATCATATAAGCAATAATTTTAATAATTTTACTAATGTCATACTCATTAAACACATCTTAATATACCCTTTTATCATGATAGTCAAATTATCAAGTTATCATGGGATTGCATTAGATGGGCAATGCATGGATTCAAATCATTGGAAGTTCATAAGTGGCTCCTAGCCATATTATCATGTTAAGATACTTATTATTGAACTCAAAAGTTGATTTAAATGTTAGTAAAACATATTATTATTTATAAAAAATATTTTAATATATTTCCTAGCAACATAAAAATATTGCCCACATCTTAATACACTTTCTCACAAGATGTTCAAATTATTGGAATATAGTAGTGTTGCATTACATGGATAATACATGGACTCAAATTGATGAGAGCCCCTATAAGCATTAAGAAGGATCTTGGATTTGATAGCATGTGAGGAAGCCTATTATCTAATCCAAAATTGACTCAAGAATTGGAGGACCTATTATCATATAAGTAGGAACCATAATATATTATTTAATAGTGTGGGACTTGTTAGCCTCATCTTAACACCTTCTTCATACAAAAATAAGCTTTATAACAAATGTAGAATTACATAACTAATCCTTTATGAGACTCACTTATTGGGATAAAAATACAACCAATTACTAATAATGCCTTAAAAACCAAATAAAAGCCTAAGTGATATTAACAATATGTAAAATCTATGATTTAAAAAATTCTTATTTTTTAAAAAGGTTGAACCCAAGAGTATGCAAGAAAATCTCTTTATTTAAACAATAGATTCCATGAGGAATTGTTGAAGTTGATTGCTTGAGATGTTCACAATGTCACACTCAAGGCATTATGATGTACTTAGATATCCAAAAAGAGCATCAATTAATAAAAATAATCTAATTATAGAGTCAATTCTAGACCAAAGTCTCTCACAAGAAAGAAATCAAACCAAAATCTTACAAGATCAAAACCCAAAACTCCTTTTCTAATGAACGTTGTCATTTAGGTTTTAATCTCAATAATTCATACACTCCATCTTTTTTCTTTTATCTATTAAATAGCTTTAATCTATACCTTAAAACGACTAGATTTTCGACATTTCCCCTAAATCTTCTATAAACAACAAAGCAAAGAAAAATTTAATTCTCTAAAACGCCTAATAATAAAACTAATCCAATATAAAATAATCAAAACTCAAGCTCATGTTATTCCTAATCCCGACAGGGACTGAACTCCCCAATGGTTTTTTCTTTTCTGTTGGTTTATGTCAACTGTTTTTTGTGAATAGGACAAAATGAGCGGAGGAAAAGCTTCACGTTATCCGAATTAAGGCGAAGCCCAAAAGGATTCTCGTACTACATGAGAGCAATCCGGTGAATCTAGCGAGGCCCACTTAAAATTCTTGGCGGTCCAACGAGGAAGATGGAACCAGGCTTCTCCGATTGCTTTCACCCATGGGCTATTATCTTGAAGATTTTTTTGTTTTTTTTGCTGATTTATATCTTTGTCATTGGTCTTCGGGTTTGAAGTTTGTAGAGTCATAAAAAAGTTTCAAATAAAACATTCAATAGCTTATAGACTATCTTTGTAAAATTAATATTTTAATATAATATCAAAATTCAAGTTTTAAATAAGACAAAATTTCTTGAAAATTGTAGATGAAATAATTATTAAAATTTAGATATTTGTCTTGTATTACTAATATATCATCATATTATACTTATTACATTTCCTATTTCTTACAAAAGTAAGCTTTATAACAAATTCTAAAAGTATGTAATTAATCACTTATTAGGATAAAGATATAACCAATTATTAATAATTCCTTACAAAAAAAATAAAAGGTTGAGAGAAATAAAAGATAACTAAATTTATTGACAATATAAAATTTAAAAATATCTTATTCTTTGAAAAAAGTTAAATTAAAAAGTAAGCATGAAGAATCTCTTTTTCTAAACAATAGATATTATAACGAAGTGTTGAAATAGACAGTTTGAGATGGTCACAATGTCACACTCAAAGAATAATCTAATTATAGAATCCGTTTTACACCAAAATCTCTCACAAGAAGAAAATTTAACTAAAATCTTATAAGATCAAAAGCCTAACCATAAATAAATAATTTACACCTTCTTTCCTTTTTCTACTGTTTATTAATATAGCCCTAATCTCCAGCCTAAAACGAGTATCTTTTGGCCCCTAAAGTATTATTTAGAGAATAAAACATAGTAAAGCTTAATTATCTAAAAAGCAAGACACAAAGTAAATGCAACTCAAACCCAAGCCCACATCGTCCCTGTTCACGGCGGAGACTGGACAATTAGTAGATTAATCATTGATCCGTCACGATAATTGCTTATTGAGATAAATGTATAAGCAATTAGTAATAATCCCTTAAAATCCAGGTGAGAAATAAAAGGATAAGTCATTTAGAATTACTTTTTTACAGTGTAATCGTTACGGCCATAAAATTAGAAACGTGGAATCAGGGGAGACGGATGTTCGCCACGTGGAACAATATGACCCCAGCGATAAAGATATTTGTATGCTTATTTAGATCGAAGGGAAAAAAATCTCAACCAAGTATCTTCCCGGAGGAAAAAAAAAAAGGGTTGGGGGGGGTGCTCTCCGATTGAGTAGAAAGGTCCAATGATAGGTGGTCACGTGGCAACTCGGCGAACCCAACTGTAATCCTCGGAGCTGTCGTCGTTTAGAGGGCCAAAACGAGACCAAATTCGCAGCAGAAGAAGCGCGATCTCGGTCCCAGAAGCTCAGCAGCGGGAACACAGTGCAATCCTCGGCAGAAGAGAGAAATGGGAAGGGGAAAGGTGCAACTGAAGCGAATCGAGGACGGGAACAGCCGGCAAGTGACTTTCTCCAAGCGGAAAGGTGGGATGATGAAGAAGTCCCGGGAGCTGTCGGTACTGTGCGACGTGGAGGTGGCTTTCCTGATCTTCTCGGACCGAGGGAGGCTTTACAAGTTCTGCAGCGCCGAGAGGTTGGCCTTTCTTCATCCCTCGCACACGCTTTCTCACAAAGTTCCGTTCTTTATGTCTCCCTAGCTCGTGCAGTCGTCGCTTTTTAAAATCCATATTGCCCTGCGCTCTATCTCTGCTTTATTGGTCGAAGATATTTTGGCCGGAATGTTTCATAAAGTTCCTCGCTTTTCCGTTGCCAAACCCTAGTTGTTCAGCCAACTAATTCTGGGTCGCGACGGCTCTGATCATGTGGGTTCCCCTGTTGACATCACCGCCGTCCACTGTGCGTCAAAATATCAGTTTCTCGCAGTCTGGCCTCGGTGTCACATGCACAGGGAGGCCTTTCTTAGGGCTTTGGACTGCCCAATGATTTTTAGGAAAAGCTCCCCTTCCCCTAGTGTAATTTACATGAAATGTCAAAAATACCTTAATTTAATGTTAAATTATGCACTTAGGATGCTATGTTACTGTATAATTATTCTTGTTTCCTTGTTTTCCCCGAAATGGAAGTATTGTTCTACCATGTGACATGTTTCAAGCCTAAGTGTTATCCTGCGACTTTCCATTTTTGGCAGCGCTCTCTCATTTTAGCTTTTCAAGTCCGGGCCATGCATGTTCCTGTGGACTTTTAGACACTCTAGTGGACCGTCCTAATTCTCGGCCTAATTTCGGTGCTTGTTTGAGGCCCAACAGAGTAGCATTTCTAAAATGGAAGGTTTTTGTCCTTATCAATTAAAACTGAACTTCTGCTGTTAAGGAATGACATTGGGTTTTAGGATTGCTGTGCTTGTTTGTGGTGAAGACACCCTTTGTGTTACAAGTGTCAGAAAGGGTTTAATGAAGATGGGAATCATGGTTGATGTTGTTTGTGCTCGGAAAAGGGGTTCAGGTCGAGGAACCCAACAAATGACTATACACGTGCTAGCTTTTAATAGGACACGTGCTGGAACCCCTTGTTCAAATGATTTTCACCCAAACTATGGTCAGTGCAAGTTCTCTAGGATGAATCCACTTGATTAAATTTATGCAATATCTAAATAAAAAATTAAGTGAACTAAATATTAATAAGAAAAAGAAAAGGAACAAACAATCATAAAAAAATGTGTATTTTAATTGTATTTGCATGCCTCAATTCCTTGCGAAGTCAACTATAACTATTGCTAGACTTAGGCTTTTGAAGTAAGGCAAAATGATTTTAGAATGACTTTTAGCTAGTAAGATTAGTTATCCCTGCGTAGAATGATAACTCTATTTTTATAGAGTTATTTTACTTATTTTAGGTAATAAATAACTTTAATAATTGTGAGAAAACATTTGAACTCTTTTTTATTTATCTAAATTTATCTTTTTTATGTAGCACAAGAAGGCAAGGAGAAAAGAGATGAACATGGAGAGCCTGATGCTTATTGTGTGACAAAATCGTAATATCAGGATCAAAAGAGTTAAGATGGGTTTGGGCTTTGAATGATTGTTATTGGGTTTTCTAAATAATTAAAAAACCTAATCATATTAGGAGTTCAAAGCCTAATTAAATTAGGAGTTCAAAACCTAATTAAATTAGGATTTCAAAACTTAATTAAATTAAGAGTTCAAAACCTAATTGTTTTAGATCTCTAAGACCCAATTCTACTAGGATAAGAGTAAGTCTAAACCTAAACCCTATTTAAGAGAAGAGAAGAGGCAAAAGAAGGAGAGAGGAGGAAATTGAGCACAATTCAAGAAAAAAGTCAAGAATTCAAGGTTTTCTTGAAGAGAAGACAAAAAGGGTGATAGACTTCTTGTTTTTGGATTCAAGATGCCTTCTTTATTTCTTATTACCATTCTTCCTCATTATTTCTTTATGTTTTAGTTTATTTTTGTTAGAGCTACGATGTAACCTAATTATGATGGTATGAATCTTATGATTATTATGTTTTGCAAGATATTTTATTTATGTGAAGTTACATATTACGGAGTTTAATGTTTTTAGGTGATTAGCTACCACTTAGATGACTTGATTTGCATGTTAAAGACCGACAGGAAATAACATGCAGTTGCTTCTTGTAATATGTAACCATAAATTAAATATGGATAGACATATACCATATTGTTTATGTGGCTTTTGGTATAAACTGGGAATATTCATAGATCCTAATGCATTTGGTTTGTTTCAATTCACATATAGAGATATAGTGAATTAATAAACTAAGTAGGTTTGCTATACCTAGACATAGGATAGTAAATAAATTAGGAAATTCTATCATTACATAGATATTATCTCTCTTGCAAGCATAAATAATCAATATTAGTACCTAGTAATTATGGTGAAGTCATATGCTCTAACATATTTCTTTTATTAAGTTTTCTTAGACTTAGTTAATCTATCATCCATCAATTTGGTTTGCTAGATAAATTTTAGGATTAATTCATCATTAGTACTTAATTAGTTTAGTATTCACCAATCTTCGTGGGATGATACTTTTCTTATCATTATATTACTTGTTCGACATGTTCACTTGCATATAAATTTCACCGAACAAGTTTTTGGCGCCGTTGCCGATGATTGGTTGTTTTACTGCTAATTAATATTAATACTGAATAATTTTTAGGTTTAATCTAACTTTTATTTTCTTTTAAAAAAAATCTTTTTTTTATTATTCTTGAAAAAAAAATTATTTCTTTTAATTCTTGAAATTTTTTTTTGTTTTTTTCTTAAGTTGTTGAAAAAAAAAACATTAGTTGTCAAAGAAAAAAGAAAAAAAAAGTCTTTGTTAAGTTGTTAAGCAACAATGATGGAAATATATAAGGGTACATATAGACTTTTAAAAGACTATGTTGCACCAACATTTTGGAATGCCACATCAAGCATTAGGCCTGCAATTCAGGCAAATAACTTTGAGATCAAGCATGTGCTCATCAAAATGCTTCAAAAATCTGTGCAATGTAGTGGGCTACCAAATGAGGATCCAAATGCTCACATTGAAGCATTCCTTGAATTCTGTGACATGATTAGAGATCATGGAGTTACAGAAGATGTTATTAGGTTGAAATTATTTCCATTTTCTCTTAGAGATACAGCTAAAAATTGGTTCTTTTCTCTTTCTGCAGGATTGATTACTACATGGGATGATTTGGCTCATAAATTTCTTAGTAAGTTCTTTTCTTTGGCGAAATATGTAAAAATGCATAACGATATTACTACTTTTATGCAGATGGACAATGAATCAGTGTATGAAGCTTGGGAAAGATTCAAGGAACTTATGAGGAAATGTCCAGATCATGGACTACCCATTTGGTTACAAGTACAAACTTTTTATGATGGGTGTAGTACAAATCTTCGTTTTGTAATTGATACAGCTGCAGGAGGGGATTTGCACAGCAAAACTGCAGAAGAGGCGTATAATCTTTTGGAAGAAATGTCAGCCAATAGCTATCAATGGTCTACTAAGAGGCTACCAATGCATCAAGCAAGTGAAGTCCATGAAGTAGATATCTTCACCATAATGTCTTCACAATTAGAAGTGCTCAATGAGAAGATAGACAACCTAAATACTCTAGTTGTGAGACATCAAAGTAGATTATATGAATTTTGTGGTGGAGCACATGAGAGCACAGAATGTCAAGTAGGTAACCCTAATGCTCATTATAATGATTATGCTAATTTTGTTGAAATTCCTAGTAGGTCACAAAATGATTATTACTCAAATACATACAATCTGGGATGGCACAACCATCAAACTTTTTCATGGAGTAATCCAAGTGAGATGAGACTGCAACCAACATTTTGGCAAACAGAAGAGGTGAAACCTAACTACGAGAACATGATTAGTAAGCTAGCCAGCACCACACAGAACTTTACAGAGAGGATTGAAGCAAGATTTCAGAATCAAGAAGCGAGTTTTCAGAGACAAGAAGCTTCAATCTGAAAATTAGAGGTGCAGATGAGTCAGCTCATCAGTATGATCTCAGAGAATCAGGAGGGTCTTTTGCCTAGTAATATAGAGAAAAGTCTTGAAGATACCATAGAGGTAATAACCCCAACATGTGGCAAGCAAGTAGGAGAAGTTGATGTTGACAAAGAGCGTCTCAAAGATAATGATAAAGATGTCAGCATGCAACTTGAGGAGGCACCTAGGAGCAAGCTTGTCTCAAAGTGGAGTACTTACTGCTTTTGCCTTGTCCATGTCAAATATCTGAAGTATCTTCTTTATATACTTCTTCTAAGATAGCTATAACTTTCCATGTTCTTTGTCACGTTTAACTTCCATACCAAGGATTCGCTTTACCGGTCCCAAATCTTTCATTGCGAAAGACTTGCTTAAATCCTTCTTCAGTTCAACAATCTTCTTAATGTCCTAGCTAACAATCAATATATCATCAACATATAGGAATAGGAAGACAAAATTACCGCTTAGAAAGTGCTTCACAAACACACAATGATTTGAGCTGGTCTTGTTATAACCTTGCTATAACATGGATGACTGTTCGGTGAAATTCTACATGCAAGTGTACATGTCGAACAAGTAATATAATGATAAGTACAAATATCGTCCCACGAAGATTGGTGTTTATTAAACTAACTAATTACTAACGATGAATAGTTCCTAAAGTTTATCTAGCAAATCAAAGTGGTAAAACATGAACTAAATAACTAAATTTAACCTAAACTTAATAACCAAAGATGCTAGAGCGTTCGAATTCACCTAATTACTAAATACGAATGTAGAGCATTCATGTTAGTGAGATTAATTTTACTTATGTGATGGCAGAATTTTTAACTTGTTCATTATCTATGTCTAGGTATAGCAAATCTATTTAGCTCATTAACTCACTGTGAGTCTACATATGAATTAAATAAACCAAGTGCATTAAGATTTGTGAATATTCCAATTTGCACCTAAATCCACACAAATCATATGGTATATCTCTATCCATATTACTTTATGGTTGCAAATTACATGAAGCAACTGCATGCTATCTCCCGTTGGTCTCAAACATGCAAATCATATCAATTAAATGGTAACTAATCACCTAAAAGCATTAAGCTCTGTAATATGCAACTTCACATTCATAAAATATCTCACAAAGCCTAAATAATCAAATTCATACGTTATAATTCAATTCATTGTAGCCTTAACAAAATAAACTAAAACAACATATTTACATAAACAAGAACAGTGCAGAAAATTAAACAACACATTCTGTAAATTAAAAACATTAAGCTGTCACCAAAAATGTCTTTAAATCACAAAATAAGTTGCACAAATCTGCACATAAGGGGGAGGAAATGAAGTTGTCTGGAAAACGAGAAGAAAACGAGTTGACACGCGCCATCACGTGCTTTCGCACGCACTGCCACGTGCCACCATCTGCCGCCACGCGCTGTCCTTAACAGAAAGTCAGATCTGAGCTCCAAAATGTAGATCTACCGAAAGATCAAGTAGATCTGCTGGAAAATCACCGAAGCAAGACAATTTCGTCAGAAATCACCCACTCAAGGCGTTTGCTGAATGTTGTCAGAAATTGCCGCGAAACTACTACTAATCACTGGATCTATTCCCTCCTTGCTGAAATTTCCTTAGATCTGGTCAGAAAATGTTCAGCAATTGCCAGAATCAAGTGGGTTGTTGGAAAACTTTCTCCTTCGCTGGAAAAGAACGCAAGAATGGTCGACTTTAGCTGAATCGCTGCACGTTCTCAAAGTCCCGCGCTGTCGCACGTAGGCTTTGATTTTCTGGCGAAGGAGAAGCCACTCGCCTCTGTTTCTCTTTCTTTTCCGGTTTCTCTCCTTCGGTTTTCCACTCTCTCTCCTCTAGTTTCACTTCAGCCATATAATTCCTCCTCCTGATCCCCCACGATAATTCTCCTTTTTTCCTTTTCACAGTACCTCCTCTTTGTTTCTTTGACTTTTCTTTGTCATTTTTTTCATGATAATTCACGTTCACCTTCATTAATTCTTCTACATAGGTCCCATGTGTTTCCTCTCTTTTCCTTCTTTCTTTGTCAAGGATCTCATGTGATAAATGGTGTGATAAATGGTGAACATTTTTCATGATTTATTGCTTCTTTTTCTTCTTTTTCTTTTCTTTTGGGTTTGCTGCATAAAATAACAAAATATAATTAAATATAATTAAATACAAATATAATTTAATAAAAACTATATTAAACATTACCTAAAATACTATTAATAACTCTATAAAATATATAGTTATCAATGACTCAAACTTCTTGTACCACTAATGAGGTGCTTGTTTTAGATCATACAAGCTTTTCTTCAGTTGACATATAAGATTCTCCTTGCCTTTCTCTATGAAGCCCTCAGGTTGCTTCATATAAATTTCTTCCTCCAAGTCGCCATAAAGGAATGTAGTCTTCACATCAAGTTGTTCTACCTCCAAGTTCACTCTAATAGCCAAACCAAGAGTAATCCTGATTGAAGACATCCTCACCACAGGGGAGAAAATCTCCTCAAAATCAATACCTTTCTTTTGACCATAACCCTTCACAATAAACCGCGCCTTGTACCTTGGCAGTGGATTGTTCTTTTCTGACTTCAACTTGTACACCCACTTATTTTTAAGTGCTCTCTTACCTTTAGGCAATGTTACAAGATCATAAATGTGGTTTTCCTGTAAGGAATTCATCTCCTCTTACATAGCTTTCTTCCATTCTTTCTTGTGCTCACATTCATTAGCTTCCTTATAGCATTGCGATTCTCTCCCATCAGTTAGTATCAAGGACTCATGTGGTGGATATTTCATCAAAGTTCAACGCTTTCTACTAGATCTTCTCACTGGGGGCTGGGTTGATGACTCAACTAGATGATTATCAACATCTCCTCCAGATTCTTCAGTAACTAGAGTTTCAAGAACTTTTTCACTTGCTACATCCTCAAGTGGCTCTTCCTGTGTAGTTCCCCCTTTATGTGTACTTATTGGAGAAGAAGAAGGTGAGATTATATCCTTAAGATTTTCATTAACAACTCTTGGCTTTTCAGTTTTCTTAAGATCTTCAATACTCTGATCTTCAAAGAAGATAACATCTCTGCTTCTAATCAGTTTCTTTGCCACTGGATCCCACACTCTGTATCCAAAAGCATCATGTCCATAACCCAAGAAGATGCAATATCGAGCTTTATCATCAAGCTTGTTCCTTTCATCCTTAGGAATGTGAACAGACGCCTTATAGCCAAATACTTTCAAGTGTTTGAAAAAAACCTCCATCCAAAAGCATCATGTCCATAACCCAAGAAGATGCAATATCGAGCTTTATCATCAAGCTTGTTCTTTTTATCCTTAGGAATGTGAACAGACGCCCTACAGCTAAATACTTTCAAGTGCTTGAAAGAAACCTCCTTGCCAATCCATACTCTCTCAAGTAGATCACCTTCTAATGGAACTGAAGGAGACAGTTAATAAGATCTACCACAGTACACATAGCTTCACCCCAAAATGATTGAGATAATCTAGAATGTGAAAGCATACACCTGATCCTCTCAACAATAGTTTTGTTCATTCGTTCTGCAACCCCATTATTCTCTAGAGTTTTAGGAATTGTCTTCTCAAGCCTGATACCCTAAGTTCTGCAATATTCTTCAAACGGCCTTCTGTATTCACCTTCATTATCTGTACGGATGCACTTCAGTTTCCTTCCAGTTGCTTTCCAACCATAGTCTAAAACTATTTGAAGACCTTCAAAACCTAATCCTTAGTCTTCAGTGCATAAGGTCATACCTTTCTAGAATGATTATCAATGAAGGTAACAAAATACATAACGCTACCAAGAGTTTTCACCTTCAACATACACACATATGAATGAATCAAATCAAGAACATGTTTTCTTCTAGAAGGGGGTCCTCTTCGAAATAAGACTCTACGTTGCTTTCCAACTAAGTAATGATCACAAGGTTTCAACTGCAAATTAGCACCACTAACTCCTGATATGATTTTGTTCTTTATCAAATGTTGAAGCCCCTTCTCACTCATATGTCCAAGTCGTTTATGCCATAGCTCCATGTGATTATCTTCCACCATATTTACCTTGCCTTTCTAAATACTAGCTTCAATCTTGTAGAGAGTACTGACCTTCTGTCCTTTTGCAAGTATAAGGGAATCTCTACTAAGTTTCCATTTTCCGCCTCCAAAGTAGTTATTATATCCTTCATCATCAAGGACGCTAGTAGAGATCAAGTTGAAACAACTCTTAAGGACATGTCTAACATTCTTCAGAACTAGCTTACATCTAACACTAGTTTCCAAGACTACATCTTCAATGTCAACTATCTTTGCCTGTGCATTATTTCCCAAGCTAACGCACCCAAAATCACCACCTGAATAAGATGTAAAGAACCTTTCATGTGGGGTAACATGAAAAGAGGCACTAGTGTAAACAATCCAAGACGAGACTTGACATGAGATGTTAATCTGAGAATCACAAAAGATCTCCTCAATACCGAATGTAGTTGCCATTGTATCTTTTTCAACTTCATTTTCTCCATTCCTTGATTCTTCTTGAGTATTCTACAGTCTCTGTTATAATGACTAGACTTACTAGCACTTGACATCTTTCCTCGAACGTGACACTCCACGTGATCTATCAGAATTTGGTGTTCTACTCTTGTTTCTACCTCTACACTTGCTTCTATCTCTATTTTTGTCTTTATATCTGTTTCTCCTCCTCATTTCTATAACCAATACTTCTGTATGTCCAGATATTCCTTGCTTAATAACTCTGGTTTTTTCATTAAGCAAACCTTCATGGATTGTTTTCATACTTAGAACGCCGCTCGGAGCTGTGTTTGTGAGAGTGATTACCAATGTCTGCCAACTGTCAGGTAAGTTACTCAACAATAACATTGCTTGCAATTCATCTTCTAGAACAATCTTTGCCATCACTAACTAATTCGTCAAAGACTTAAACTCACTCAAAAACTTTGTCATTGACCATCCTACCTTGTACTTCAAGTTAATTAACCTCTTAAGTAGGGAAACCTTATTATGAGGAGTCTTGCGTTCATAGAGAGCCTCAAGCTTCTTTCATAACTCATTAGCTTTAGTCTCTTGCGCAATATGGTGACAAATATTATCCTCAACAAATTATCTAATTTGATAAACAATTTTCTTATTCAACTTCTCCTACTCTTTATCAATCAACTTCTCAGGCCTAGCAGAATCTCCTTCTATAGCATCATACAGATCTCTACTAATCACGTAATCTTCCATCTGCAGCTTATAAGTTTAAAAATTAGATGAATTTAACATGGTTATACCTTTACCAAAAGTATTCATATCATCCATCACAACAAAATAAACTCCCTTTTGACTTCCCCCTTAAATAGAAATCAAAAGTGTAAAATTATCAAAATACCCCTTAACAAATGCCAACCAAATTGACTAAAATACCCCTTTGATTATGCCCAAAAATAGTCAAATATCTCCCAAAAAATCATAGAAAAATACTGCAAAAATCAGCACATAAATCACTTGAAAATTCTATTCGATCAAAGTCAATGGTTAACGGATAGTTGGACCCGGGTTAATGATTCGGCTCTTGCTCTGGGCTGGGCCAGCTCTTCAGATCCAGTCAACGGTCAATGGTCAACAGGTCAAACTTTGACTAGGTTAATAGGTCAAAGTTTGACTAGGTCAACTTTGGGTCAAAATCAGGTCAACAAAACCTGTTTTTGCTACTGCAACTGCCTTTCTCCTTCAATTACCGCAGTTTCACAGCAGTTTCTGATAAATAAGAGCACCAATCAATAGATCAGCTTCCAATGAGTCTATAGAATTTAAAATCGCTCCATGAAACGCTCAAACGAAAGAGGAATCGCAAATCCCCTTTTCGGGCTCACAGGTTCAACATAACCCGTGGCACTCCAATTGATTTTTTGGTCACAAAGAAGTCAAAAATCACACAAACGAAGGCTAAAGAAGAAAATCCGTACCTCAATCGCTGATTTTGGCTTCTCCTTTCATGCGGTGCACACTAAGTGTTCGACAAAAGGCTTCTTTAAACAAAGCCTTGGTTGACAACTTCCCTCTTGTGTGCGGTGTGCTAAATACACACTAAAACAGTCGTTCTTCCGCTAACTGCCTGACAAAGAACAAGCCTTGGCCCTAATTTAGGAACCTAGGCACTGATACCAATTTGTTAGAAAACAAACCCATGAATCTAAACTTACGGAATCCCTCAGGATCTCACCACACACACAAAGAGAATATTAGTCAAGTAAAGAACACACAAAAATTACGAGGTTCGAGATAATTTTTATGTCCCCAACCTAAGGAGCAATTCTTCACTATGATGAGAAGGACTTATAGTGCTTACAAAAAAACCTCTGTTTTCTCTCAATTTATCTCAACCTCATACTTAAGTTTCCTTATAGTGTTTCCTTTTATATAAGTACCAAGGAAACTTGAATAGAATAGGACAAGGAGACCTAAATAGAATAAGACTGGGAAACTTTATAAACTACTCACAACATAAATATAATAGTTACATAATTACCCTTATAAATTTACTCCAAACCTAACACTTATATTAGTTGTTAGGAGATTAGGCACGAATTATATTGTGAGTACACACACCACAAACAAAAATGAACATTTAAGGTTTATATGGCTTAATATAAACTAGTCCTTATCACCACATAAAGACAATTCTCTTATTGTCATACACATGATTCATAAAAGGACTTCCTCTTTTTGGTGATTCTCACTTTATTTGTTATAATAGCTCATCAAATGATATTATACACACAAGGATTCCAAAGCATCATACTTATAAGTAATTGGGGATAAATTAAAGCAAGAAACTTACCATGTTGCACGTATCCATAATCTAGTGGTTTTTTGGTGTATGAGAGTTTGGAAATAGAAATAGTTGCTACTATGAATGTACAAATTTATTGATCCAAAAGCATGTTAAATCATTAATATTTTTGGTATTCTTGGTATTTGTTGTGTGTGTTTGCTATTGAACAAATCACACGGGTTTCTAGATGTAGATAATGATATCTCTACAAATAGTTCTCATATATATCATATACATCTAAGGTGTCTATTTGAAGTAGACTTAAAAATAGATATATTTTGGTAAAGAAGGTATATTATAAAGAACTTGTATAAGAGAAAAACTTTCAAATATCCTTAATAATGAGATTAGTAATTTTCACTATAAATAAGAACCATAATTCTATAGCCATAATTAACATTAACCAAAAAATAAATAAATAGATTGGTCAATTCTAAAGCAAATATACTATTTGATGGTCGAAGACCTTGCATATTAATTGATACAATTTTTTCGTTACTATATTGAACAATAAAACACTAAAAAAGCCCATACATGGTAAAAATTTAGTTTTCTTTAGAAAAAGAAGTTCCTCCATTATTAATGTAAGAATTATGTTTGGAAGGTGTTAGGAAAATTAATTTGTCCTTCAAACTATCATGGAAAGAGGGAACATATCTTTCATTTTCAAAAAGTTTCTCAAAACAAGATTTAGGTCTTGTGAGATATTCCATATCATCTTTAATACAATTTTCTATACTGACATAGTTTTCAAATTTTGTTATGAAAGTAACATCTCTTTTCATACATATGAGATTTCACTTTGTAAATCTAGATTATGTTACCATATTAGAGAGCTTATTTCCTATTTAGAGTAAACTTATGAGAATGAGACAAACATTTCATTTAAAAAGGTTTATCAAGCAAAATTTACTATTATAGGACATTTTTCACACTATTCTTTATAAGCTTCCCTTGCAACCAACATAGATTACACAATTTGACCCCGGGTAATACATCTCCTTTTATCAAGGAGATGCCACCTTTTAAACCTAAAATATAATATTATATTAGAAAGCTTATTTGCTTCTTAAAATTGGTTTATAAGAAGAAAACACATATTTCATTTTATAGAAAACTATTATGCAAAGTTTATATAAGATGGGATACTTTTCACATGTTCTTAACCTAAGGAAAGATATGAACCATAAATATTGGCATATACACCCCACAAACTAAATAAAAACATACAAATCTAATCAAATATTTCCGCTTCACCAACTTTTCTTCTTTTTATTTCTTGTCATGATCTAAGACCATTATGCCAAAAGATCTACAATTGATAGCTAATCAAGAATTATTTCATTTTAATATCATCAAGAACTTGGGCCCTTATAAGCTCAAGGCCACCATGATCTTGGTTCCAATTCCACAATTGTAACAATAACCATGCTTTTGAGTAGACTCTCTTAATGGCGTATCTTCCTAGCTATGGTGACTTCACTCTAAGCAATTACTCACTTTTTGTGACACCCTAGGTAGCCCTTTTCAATTTGCTTCTTTTATGGTTTGATCTTGGGATATAAAGTTAACTCTAATATCATTTATCATGATTCAAGATATTATCCCAAAAGCTTAGAGTTGATGGGTAATCAAGAATTATTTTATTTTAAATATTGTCACCAACTTGAGCCCTCATAAGCCCCAGGGTCACCATAGTCCAAGTTTCAATCCTATAATCATACTAGTCACCATTATTTGAGTAGAGGCCTCTATCAACCCATCTTCCTTGTTATGGTGGCTTCATTCCGAGCAGCTACCTACCTTGCAACACTCCTAGATAAGCCTTTTTCATGGGTCAATCTCATTTGTGGTTCAAACTTGGAATGTGAAACTAACTCTAATACTATTTGACATGATTCAAGACTATTATGTCAAAAGTCTTAAGAACTTATGGTTAATTAAGAATTATTTCATTTAAATATTATTACCAACTTGTATTCTCATAAGCTCGTGGCCACCACAATCCAGGTTCTAACCCTATTATCATAATATTTAACTTAAACCGAACTATAATGATAAATACATGAAGCATGTGCATGCCTATTTTTAAATCGGATGTATAAAAAATAAGCTCCTAGTGCCGCATCTATCTGTTGATCCTTAAGATAAATGGTTTGTGTATTTCTTATGTATCTAAGGACATTTGGATTTTAGGCCAGCTCTAGAAATCTTAATTTTGCACTTCTTGCAAAATAAGTCTTGCAGAAAATTTTCATCTTCTCATATTAAATCTTTGTTTTAGCATCTAGAATGAAGAGAGAGAGAGAGAGAAAGTGAGAACCCGTTTAGTTTCCCATTCGTTATTCGTTGTGGACTCAAATAATCTGCTCCTTTTTCAAAGAATAAAGCAAAATTTGTGGTTATGCGTTGGGTTTTAATACATCTGTCCAGCAATTCTATTGCACAATGAGTGTATTAACCTTTGCTTCTGGTCACAAGTCTCTAGAGTTGGGTAAGTTCCCTTAGATTTGGTCATTTTGTAAAGGGGCTGCATGGTTGAAAATGGCTATTTGCCTACCACCTCAGAAAAGAATTCCTTGCGTGTGATTGTTCTTTATTGGATTTATATGCAACTCCTTGTATCAAAGTAAAATATTATTTTATTTCCTAAATTATTACAATTGCTCTTCCTTGATGTTCGACAAAGTTGTGAACTCTTATTTGGTAACTGAATCTAACAGAAGTTCTTGTTCCAGACAAAAAATTCATAGCTTCTTGTCTATAAAGTTAGAGAATATTGAGGAACTCAATTGTTTTAGACTTGGTTTTGCCCAATCTACTAAAAGGCCCATTTGCTTGAAGTTCCACAAATTTAAGAACCAAATGTGAGTGTTAACAATTAAGAGACTTTGAGTATTATGACTGAAGGTGCAAGAAATCCATCTGGAAAAATTAGAAAGACCTGGGATAGAGATAATAATTGTATAGGTAACGATAGCTCTGTGCAATATGCAGTAAGTACATTCAAAAGTGCTTAAAGATTATGTTTGGCCCTTTAGTGGACAGTTAACTTGTGGTGGTAACCCTTCAGTTAGCATGATGCTGCTTTAGAAGCCACTGAATCCTAAGGATTGTCGAAAATGCATCATTGATTGCCAAAACACATCTTTAGTTGGACTTTAAATACATACCTGACTTCTTGTTTCTAGAAACAAGAGTCCTAATAGAATTACAGAGGTATATCACTTGCTGTTAAATCTTTCTCAATTCTTATCACTGGGACTTGTTTGTAGGGGCTCTTGCATGATACTCTTGATAGCATCAACCGGGACTTTCCTTTATAAGGTGGTCAGTATTGATAGTTTTGTACTTGGGAAGGGTTGTTTACAGCTTTGTTTGAGTTTGATTCTTTCTATTGCTTTCTGAACTTAAACAACATTAATGTCCTAGTTTGAGGCCTACATAAGCATTAGAGCATTAGACTAACTACAAATAAGGGAAAACATGCTTGTACCTAGTGTCATAAAAGCAAGAAAAGAGTGGATATAACTAATCGATAGTATTTGTTTATTTATATCAAAACCAACCATTATTCTTTGTTAAATCATTTTTTCTCCAAAAATTTAGAGTATACATTTTTTATGCCTAATGCTTTATAAAAACTGTAAGGTTTACTATGTTTTAGATATTGCTTAATTACATGTACATCTCTTTTAAATATAATAAATGTTTTTTCTCTAGTGCTTATTTCCTTTGAAGGTCTTTCCTCTTTCAGCAAAGTTGTAAAGACATAATCTTAACTAGTTTACAAGATGGTTTCTGTTACATGCGCAATGTCATCTGTCTGAATGAGCTCTTTCGGTCACTAACTCTCTGACTTGATGTAAGATTTGTTGTAAAGGATGTGACTTTACTTAAATCTAAGAGTAGTAGGGGATGGGAAAAAAAAAGGTTGCCTTTGTAAATGGGTAAACAAGTAAGGGAAACCTTCCATACGTTGGAGGAAGGGGAAGCTCTTATAAGAGCCTACCATGTAAAAAGAAAGGCAGCTTTTGAAATCTAAGAACTTGGTTTGTTTTCCCTTCTGAAAATGGAGTTCTGGCATCCCTCTAATGATGTCAACCATGCTCCATTTGATCCAAAGTTACTATAATCTGTTCCAAATGAGTGCTAATCCACTTGTAAGGAACCCAGTTACGTGTCCTAACCTTTGTGCACGTAACAATGGTATCAAAGCTGAAGTTCCTGCAACCATGGGATCATCAGTAGAAGCCTTGGCAGAGGAAACTTTGCCAGAGGATTTACAAGACCGCCTCAAGTTTAGACTCGAGAGATTACTCAGGACTTGGGAGAGGAGGAGTGAAGAAGTTCGGTTCCAAGCCGAAGAGGCTCTGCATGAGTCAAGTGAGGCTGAGTCTACCAAGCTAAGACAAACAAAAGACAGCAGTGCTGAGCATATGACAAAGGCGCTGGTTCTAGTGCATAACGAGCCACGAGGGAGGAGGAAAAAGGCTGGCAGGTCTTTTATCTTTCCACAAAAGAACACACAGGTTGGTTTGGTCCAAAATAGATCTTATTTATTTCCAGTTATAACCATCCAGCACATATGTCAGTTTCCTCACGTAATTAACAATGAGTCGTTAATGACTCATCTAGGTCGTCCGCCCGAGAATGAAGATAAAATCCAGGAAAGAGAGAAAAGGCAGGCTCACCAAAATCCAAAGGCAAAAACCTTGTCATTTGGGTTTTCAGTGAGTTCATCTCAGCACAGAAGGAAAAAGGCCGCTCAGTCTCTTGAATTCAACCTGGGTAGCCAAAGAGAACCAAGTGACACTCCATTCATGCCATTTTACCATGGGGCGGGAAAGCAACTGCACTATTCTCTTGGCGTACAAAATCACCGGCCATGCTTCACTCACTTTGGCCGACCAACAGAAAGGAGTCAATAAAAAGAGAAAAGTGGAGCAAAAGAAACACCTTTGTTGTTCTAGCTCCACAAAGCATTTCCAGACACACCCACTGCCATGTACACGCAACCAACGAGCAGACACCACTCCACTACCGACTAGACCATCTTTGAAGCCTTTAAAAGGAAGAAAGGCACGTATGTGATCAACCCTTCCATGAACCAAGATATGAAATGGCTCACCCAGATGCAAATGTTGACTCGACGGGCCCATGTACCATTGGTGGTTCAACTAACCAAGACAGGGGTCTCTAGCCTAGATAATCCAATGCATATTCAGAGCAACCAAACTGGTTATGAAGCTTCGATCCACAACTTGTTGGTTCCTCCCAAGATAACTATGAAGTCATTCTCCATAAAGACCAATCACAGAAAAATGATAGTCGATGCTGGTAGAGGGACGCCCAAGAAAAATGAAGAGGGCGTTAGGCACAAAGAAAAATACAAAGTCGGAGAAGCCTAAGAATATTCAGAAAGGAGAAAGAAGAGAGGATTAAGGATGATGGGACTTCCAACAATTCATTCAGGAGCTGTCCGAGTAGCATTTTAGAAAATGGTGGTGTCATCAGAAGTTGAATTGGACCGCAAAGGTTGGGTGCAGTCAGTGGTGTCATCGGCCAAGTGCGGGCTACTGCTTACTATCTTTGTGGCTGCAAAAGTGAGCCGAAAGAAAGCCAATGGTGCCTGAGGAGGAACCATTCTACAGTGGCTATTGGAGCCGACAAAGGAACTGAAGTGCTGGCGTGCTATTTTGGACTAGATTGAAAAGGTGCTCAAGAGCTTGGTCTCAAATGGCTCAGACAGCAACACGAGATGCTCAGCTGTGATGCAAACCCCCGATGTGTTTGCCTCAACCAACTTGCGAAAGGTGTGCTATCTAGATGAAATGCATGCATACAAGCCCTCCCTCACTAGTTGCCACGTCCTTGACGGTAATGGTAAGGTGAGCAAGTTAGGGAAAGTCCATGTGGTTTTATGGCTATTCGTTATGCCTAGCTCCAAGCAACCCCCACAAAAAGAAGATAAACCAACAAGAAATGGTAAGACTAAGCTGGAAGAAAAGAATATCCATTGGACATTCAGGCTTACGGCCAAATCTAGAATCATGCACCTTATATTTCTTAATGGGCAACCTAACTTCAACCATAACCTTTATGTTGATTTTGGGCAATGTGAAGCTTTGTTGGGCACTATAATAGTTAGAGGTGAGAGGCCCAAAGCAGAGAAAGGTGGCGGAGAAAGTGAAGGGTCCAATCAACCTCGGAATATTGGTCATGCTGCTACAAATATAAATCTCCTAGAGGGATTAGGCGATGCTAGGAGTGTTGTAAATTGCTTGGAGGGATTAGGCGATGCTGGGAGTGATGCCCTCGGTATGGATGATGAAATGACAAGAAAAAGGCATAAGAAGAAAGAGAAGAAAAAGATGACGATGAGAAGGGCACTAGAAAGGCAAAAACTACAGCCCATTTTAGTTATAAATCATGTTTTATTTCTGCAAATTAATGAGCTTCAAGGGGACTATGTAGGTCATATCTACCTTTTTTTGAAGACTAGAGTCACAAAGTGGTTCTTGCTCGACATTTTGGGCATAAAAGAGGGGTTTTAAGGCTAAAGTTATATATCTTTTCCTAATAAGCTTAGAGTGTCCCAACCAAGTGACATCAAGAAAGGGTAATGGGAATGTAGCGGTGATCTGGGGAGCATACGTGGGTGTTAGGGATCCACATGAAGTTACAGTGGTGCCAGAAAAGAAAAAAATACATACAGCCAAGAACTACCAACAGAGAGAAGGAGAAAAGGTCGCAGCAACTGAAGAGGAAACGTGCGCACAAGGAACAAAACTGAACTCTGTGCCACTAGAGGAGGAATGCCATGAAGCTAAGGTACTCCATTATGTCAGATCTTTTCCAGATAGCATTCCAGAGGAGATTGGTAGTTCCGCGGTCAGGAAGGCTAGTAATTTGGAGGGATGCCTAAACTTACCATGGGGCTTGGAAACTTCAAAAAGAAAGGTGAAACAGGCGAGAGGAGGCCCAATGCGATACCGGCTAGAGGCACTAGGAGAGCCGAAATAGGGGAACGTGAATTTGGTTTACCATGGTGGTGGAAATACATTTGGAAGATTTGAAGTGAGAAAAGATACAACAGCCACCAACAAGAGTAACCTCAGCGAAACTGGAGTCTCGGAAGAGAACGTACAGGCCTGTGAGGAGGAGTACCATAAGAGCAAACTCGTTCATTCCATAATGGGCCACATGGCTGAAGCTAAGGGACCCATTCTGGAGGACCGGTACATACAAGAAGTATGGCACCTGCTTTGGAAATATAATTGTGCTTTTGAGGCATTCAAGTGTATGTGTTTGGTCTTGATCCCGTTCTTTATTTTGGGAAAGTCAGAAAAAAAAAAAAATCGATCCTAAGATGTGGAAGGTCACTGAAGCTTGGTCTTTGCTGGCGCTCTGTTGAAGCACAACCTTGAGGGCAAGGTTGTTCAAGAGGGGGATGTATTGTTACGTGCGCAACGTCATTTGTCTGAATGAGCTCTTTCGGTCACTAACTCTCTGACTTGATGTAAGATTTGTTGTAAGGGATGTGACTTTACTTAAATCTAAGAGTAGTAGGGGATGGGGAAAAGAAAGGTTGCCTCTGCAAATGGGTAAACAAGTAAGGGAAACCTTCCATACGTTGAGGAAGGGGAAGCTCTTATAAGAGCCTACCATGTAAAGAGGAAGGGAGCTTTTGAAATCTAAGAACTTGGTTTGTTTTCCCTTCTGAAAACAGAGTTCCGGCATCCCTCTAATGATGTCAACCAGGCTCCATTTGATCCAAAGTTACTATAATCCGTTCCAAATGAGTGCTAATCCGCTTGTAAGGAACCCAGTTACGTTTCCTAACCTTTGTACAGGTAACAGTTTCATATACATTGGTTTGAAGGAAAAACAATATTTTAACTTGCTTTTATAGAAAGGAAATTACTTTGTTGAGATATTCATTTACAAACTTTCATCTTTATCATTGGTTTGAAGCACTTACAAGTCCCATGATTTTATAACATTGGTTTGGAGGGAAAACCATATTTTAATAAGTATGTATCCTTGAGTTCAAAGAAAAGAATCTAAGATACGTTTGTTTTAGTGTAAAACAATTATGTATAGGAATAAGTTTTGGATTAGATACAGATTTACCTTTGAAAAATTAATAAGTCTTTGCTTTTCAAAGGCATAAGTCAGTTTCCTTAGTTTTTTTGCTCATCTCCTTCTAAACCATAGGAATTCTCATTTTGTTATGGAAAGATCTAGTCCCCTCCATTTTGTCCTCTCAAAGTCCACTATGACCCTACCTTGATATAGCCTTGTGGCATTTGCCGTTAACACAACTCCAATCCCCACAAAAGTCTTGTCTTGACCGTAAAACTTTTTCATGTGATTCCTTCCTCTTCTTTCTTTGCAACCGTTCTCCAAGTTGTGGAAAATTAAACTAGTGATCAGAACTCATGATTATGTGCCTCACTTTTGTAGGGAGTAAAACCGTTCTCCAAGTTGTGTCATTTGGAGTAAAACCTGTTACTTTTGACCCTATTCTTTTGTTCAAAGGATAGGAATCTAATAAGATCAATAAACAGAGCAAAGCTGCTGAACTAAAAAATATAATTCTAGTTTGGCATGAACTGTAACTGTTTAATGCATTTAAAGAATTTAAGAAAGTTACAATATCTGAAGCATATAATAATGCACTTCAAGGAGATTGGATTCGCGTGGTTCCTTTGACTCTTGGTTAAATTCCTTTTCATGTGACAACGTTAGATCTGGTGGTTGCTGCGAGTCTCGTCAATTGTTGTGCCTGGGAAGCATATACCATACATGGATTCCCTGATGTTAATGGGGGCTAATTAGTGGTTAACTGTACCAGCAACCTTGCCGGTCATTGCGTATAGGCTCTCTCACTATGACATGAAATCATCAATGGTACAATATGTAGTATGTTTTGCAAAAGTTCACAGATTTCGAGATTTAAAGAACCTTTCATTCTTTTGGGTTTGTAGGTCACTAACCAAATATTCTAGTTCTCAGAGGGAGTTAAAGGTGCACTGATGTTGCTTGTTATATACAAAAAGATCAAACTTCGAAAGCAATACAAAAAATTATTGGAGATAGTGGCTATGATGTTGCTTGTTATATAGAAAAAGATCAAACTTCAAAAGCAATACAAAAAATAATCGGAGATAGTGGCTATCTTTTATGTCTTGATAATGGTTAGGATATGAATTCTGTAAACGAGTACCTACTCTATTTCTTTTCAGAAGGGAAAAGTTCTTTGTACAGCCTTATATTGCTGTAGATGAGTGCTGGGCTGCTTCATAAAAGCTGCATTACCATAAGAAAGATGAATGCGGTATAAATTGGGTGCGTGTTTATGGCACATGGCAGTGACTCGTGCAAGTCGAGTGAGAGACGCTTTCCATGAACTCAAAAAGCAAATGGGGTGAAAATTGGAGGTCTGGACGGTGTAGTGGGGTACCATGTATCAGATCAACTGTAATCACCAAAAAAGAAAGATATGTGGAAGTGTGTCTGCCTACGAAATACTGGCTTTCAAGTCTTAAGCTATGCATGGTTGAACGCTCAGTTAACTCAGATGTGAGTTACATTGTGAAAGGGGGTTAAACGTAGCAATATAGAGCTCTGAAAGGTTCTCGTTGGCAACATTCAATTACAGGTGGATGTCAAATTCCTAGAAAAAGTTGACAATCTATAAAAGCCTCAAATCCTCTAGACTGTCTTAACATGAAGAAAGCAAGATTGCTGTAAGAGATGCCTTATTAATAACTGAAGCTACGGTATTACCCGGGTTGATAGTCTCAGCCCGAGGACACCCTCTGGCACAAAAGTATCCTAACGATATGCATTCACTGTTAAGTGTAAGTTTTACTTTCAGATCTGGTGCTAAATGCTTTGATGGAATTTAATAGCAAAGCATTGAGGTGGAAGTTATAATTGTTCAAATAGAAAATAATCAACTTGTTTGATTTATGTTTGCTGTTATATTTGTGTTTTTTTATGCTTGCAAGGGTTATATTATAATGCTTTTGACGTTCTGCAATAAGCTTATATTATTTCATTTAAGTTTGCTGTCATATTGTTTGATGAAAGTTATAAGCAAAGAATTGAGGTGAAAATTCTAGTTGTTTAAATAGCATTTAGTCAACTTGTTTTATTCAAGTGTGAAGTTATTTTATGTTTTTTTCGTGTTTACAACTTTTGTCGTCACTTTTTGACGTTTTGCAATGCTGTATGTTGTTATTTCTACTGTATAGAAAAGACTCTTAACCGTTACCAGTTGCACGTAGAAGAGAAGGTTGCTGCCCGCAGGAGGGCAGAGCAAAAGAAAGTTAGGGAAAGTTTCCAACTCCGACTGTTACAGAACACAAATGGTAGCATATTTTTCCCATCTTTCTAGAGATATTCATTATAGCCAAGTTAGGTCTCCATATCTGGCCAAAAAAATTGAAACCGGCTGACCTTAGGCAACCTGTTATTATTTCAGATTTGATTCCAGGATCAAGTCCTGGATTATAACTCAATTGACAATGTTTCTCATCACATATTGCACTATGAAAAGATTCTCAACCATGGCGAGGTCTGATTTGAGAGAGGAAAAGAGGGAGGAGTATTTGCATGTGTGTTTAGTGCAACAGGGAAGGATGAGGAATTTAGAATATAACCAGGGCAGTAGACCTGCACATGTAAGTAAATAATTGTTTGATAGAAGAAAACTTCAGCACTTTTCTGTTCGTTTTTACACTTGTCCTCCTTTTCTGTTTTTCTCAGGAGTAAGGGCTAAAGCCTTTTTTTCATGTTACCAAGTAATATCTGATGGTCTTCTAGGGAAGATCGCTCTCCAGTCTAATTAAAGCACATTAAAGCATCACAACGGTGACATATACCGTAGTTTGATTAGTCACAATTAGAGCTCACAATTAGTCACAATCTCAACTCAAGAGATCCTCTCCCAACTATGATCAGTCATCTTATAGATTCTTTTCTAGTTAAATACTGGATTCAGTCAAACGAAAAGATGGCTTATTGAAACTTGCTCATTTGCTACGAAGTGTGGATCATTATATCGTTTATGATTAAATAAACACATTTGTTTTTCTCAACAACCAAGCGGCTATACTGATTCTTTATTAGGGTTTCTACTTTTTCTAAAAGACCAACACCATGACTCATATGAGGACAGAGCTGGATCTGATGATACTAACCTAATAATTGTGATGTGAAAAGAAACACAGCATTGTCAATGCTGCTAGAGTGATAAAAATGATGAAGAGCACTATTTCCATTTCAGAAGCATGGAAAAATAGATTGCTTCAACCTGTTTCTCTCATAACTAGTATGATGCAAACTATTGCTACAATCCTCTTTCTGTTACTCAGTTTTTGTCTTGTCATGCAGAAGAATCTGGCTGAGTGTACTGATGTTCAGACCAGAGATAGTCGCTTGGAAATATTCCAAAGGTAACATCTTTGTGAGATCCATATACATGAGCTCCAATTGACACAGAAAATAAATGACTAGTGTAAAAGGGAAAAGCCGTAGCTTCGTCTTTTCCATAATCCAGAGGAAACATCTTGAGATCAGTTCTCTTTTCACATGATATTTTATCAAACTATATGGTCCTCTGTTAACAGGCTATCTGCACAAGCTCTTGTTCATCTGTCGTATACCTATTTGGGGCCTATGTAGATTTGCTTCAATGGACTAGTTAATGCGCCTTTGTTTTTGTGCTCTTGGCAGGTGCCTTGAAAACTTAGACATTGAACAGAAAAACATGACGGAGCTCACACAATTAGAGAGAGAACTGGATGCCATATTAAGACAAGCGAGATTTAGAAAGGTGTACTTTCAAGCTATCCCCCCTTCTTTTACTGTTTTTTACTTTTTTGGTGGCAACATTAGAGTTAAATTCTTAAATGCCATTATCACTAACATGTAGCAATAGAAGTGTTACGCGCCTGCCAAGAGGGACACGTAAGTGGCCCTTGGAGAGACCCATCAGTAACCATTTTAGGGACTAAAGAGGGTATGAAGACTTTGGTTCTTAGCAAGAGGGAGAACCGGACCCTTGTTTTCTTGAGGTGAAAACACAAACCTTTGGGTTTCTTTGATTTCAAAATGGCTGCCTTTCGATTACATTTCTTGCTCTTTATAAGAGCTCACCGAAACCCCTACTTACGTATTAGCCTACTCTAAGTACAAAATGCTTGAGACACGAAAAGGATCTCGCATGCCCATCCCGCATGCCTTTTTTCTACTGAGTCACGCTATTATCCCTATTTCTATGCCTTGAGAATACAAGCCATTATGTACATAACCAGAAGTCGTCTGTAATCTAAATCATTGAAAGCTTCTTGTTTTGACCATTTTCAGAATCGCACCCCAGGATTCTACTAAGTCTCCTGCAAGCGTGCTGTTAAACAGTGCTCACTAGTTTCCAATGCTAGTGATTTTCACTGAATATGGTCAATTTCCGTGCAAAAGGGATGTCATTCTCACTTTCCCGATTCTTTTTTCCTGTTTCGCTTGCCTTCCTTCAAAGAGAACTTGACATGGGTGTGGAATCAATACAGAGATCTTATAATATTGAGAAGCAGTTCGCATAACTTGAGATCGAGGATTGTGCTAACAACGCATACTATCACCACCCAATGCATTATGACGCTTTTAATCTCCATTAGCATAGATGCATGCATGTATATATGGCATCAAATGAAAGACGAAGATTCTACAAACGGCATATTTGTCATGCTTTGCAATTTACTTTCTATCTCAATCTCCTTAATTAGCAGGGAAAGGAGCTAAGGAAAGAGATGACTGGCCTGGAGGAAGAGGTAATTAAAGAAAGAAATCAAGAGAACTCTACTTACTATGTATGTGTTCTATCTGACTTTCACGTCTTGTCTTCTAGGTTGAGATGGCAGCAACCACGATTGAGAATCCTGAATCTAGCCATAGCCGTCTCCTGGAAGTGGAGTCCAACACCTATTCTGAAGGTGATCCCCCTCCACCCCAGCAGACCATTCTGCGACTGTTCAACTTTTAAACAGCAGTTCTGGCTAAAGCACAATTGCCACCTATCATCACCATCTAAAATTGCAACGGACAGCATCTCTCCCAAGTTTGATAAGCTGGAATGGTGTCTCAACCTTCAGAAGTATGGAAATAATCATCTATGTAGAACCCAATTAAACTGCTGAAGTGTATAACTATTTGTGTATGTAGCACCCAGTTAATGCATGTCGACCTTCCTTGACAAGTGTTTGAATTCTGCAGAACCACGTTTCAATGCTTTGGCACTGATTTTCAGCGTTGGTTTCTTACTGAACCGCTTTGATTCTCGCTTCGTTGTAAGATAACAATGGTGTGGTGATGCATCTCTCTTTGTATAATAATATATGGCCGGTGTGATTATGAACGTGTCATAGAGTTGGGCATTGCAGTTCTGTGGCGTGGAATCTGCTATGAAAAAGAACTTTGGGATCTCCTAAACCTTTACTTTTGAAAATCGGGCATCTGCATGATAATATATAAGCATGGATATGTGTAAGATGTAAACATTGAAATAACAAAAGTTTTCAAGTAGCTAAAATTACATATCTTTGAAGGATTTTGGTGGTGGTAATTTTCTCTGCGTTGAATTTGTTGGATGTTATTTGTTATCCTTACTCTAAATGTTTCTTCAAAAAGATTATTGGAACTAAATCAGAAGAAACAATCTGAGTGACCAATGTTGAAGATTCCAATGCAGATCGCAATCAGTGAAGCTCAAAGTGGAAGTAACTCCAGCCATCCATGGTTGCTTGAAACTCACCGGATTGGTATATATTCGGGAAACCTCTGATGGAAGTTCAATTTGAACGTGTGTCGGAGAAGGAAGATGGGATAAACTCTTTGACATTCATTGGCTACTTCTCTTTTGGATTCTTCTCCTTGTCCACATTAATTATAACTAACTCAATTATTAAGCTAAAAGGTCATGATTTGTCAATTAGTATACTCAATTACTTTTGTATACCACAACTCACTAAGTCCTTATAAATTTAATTTGTCCTAAGTTCCCATAAGTCTGTAATATTTTACAATGACTTCTTTGTCATTAGTTTTGAAAATGGATAAGAATTTGTGATGGTGGAATAAGAAAGCCACCAAACTAAAAATCAACCCAAGATTACTAACAACTCTGAGTCTCTGAGTCTTTCTTCTTCTAGTTTTTGGCTGGCAGCTTGTTTTATGGCATACATATAACATTTTTTTTGCATATGGATATGGAAATTTACAAGCCATTTTTTGCAATTCCATTTTCTTCATCTCCCTGTCAAAGTTATTCAAGTTGATTTGGTGAATAAACACTATAATAAAGTTATTTAGGTTTATAGAGCATGATGGGTTGATATAGGTTTATAGAATACTTGGATACTATTCTAATATGATGCTTGTTTCTAAAAGAGAAAATTGGAATTCAAATCCAACTAAGATAAATTCTTGATATTGGAATTCACATTTGATTAAGATTATAGATTTATTTCTAATATTGTGTTAGAGTCTATGTTAAACTATGACCAATTGTCATTTTATCTTAAGCTCTTAAATTATGTTTAGTATAAGATAAGCATATATTTTATTCTACTCAACTTTAAATCCCTAAGATATACCTAATATGTAGAAAAATATTAACAACAAAAGTCATATATTGAAAAGATATGATACTGAGTATAATTTATATATATATGTATATAAAATACCACTCAAACTCATAAGCTAGTTTTTAAATAAAAGTATGAGCTTATTACTAATAAAGATGAATTATGGATATGAGTTGTACTTTATACTTAATTACATATCTTAAATTATATAGGAAAGTTTATGTATCTATAATCAATGAGGGAAAATCTTGCAATTCAAATATCAAACAAAATCGTAAAGATCTTATTGAAATATTATAAAATCCTTCATTATGACAATACTACATTATCACAAAATCTCTCATTGATATCATTCTATATCTCAAAATGAGGTTGTGGCACCTTTTTTGTATTATCCTCAGTTCATTAATCAATCCTACGAAAATAGCTCACATAAAATCTCTAGTCTTTTTCTTTTATATTTAAGTTTTCAAATAAAAGACAGCTTATTTATTTCTTCGTTTGAAAACTCATTTGAATTTCGTTCATATACAAAAAGCCAAGAAGGCTCTTAGAAAAGAATCTATTGTTCAAAACCCATCAAGTATGTTGAAGCTTCCAAGAACTCCAACATGCTCCCAAGTCATGGATTAGAAATCCGAGTGAAATATGCAGTTGAAGGTCATTAAAATTAGGCTTCAGAATTGCATTTGTCCAAAAGGCAGAGAAAACCAGAGAATCCAACAGAGCCCACTTGCAGCAGCATGATACGACACTTGATAATCGAGTAGAATATCTTATCCTTGAACGTTCAAAAGTGCAAAACCTTCATTGCTGTTAGTGTCTGTATAAAGCAAAGCAACCCAAGTTGCAGAACCAGTATAGTATCCTCAACCGTTCTTGCCTTGTTACAGAAAGATCAAAGCTCACAGAAGTGTTTGCAACTTGTTGAAAGTGACACTGTTCCTATCTGTCCAGAACAGATCCCTCCACCTTTTTTACTTTGCAGTTCGATGACTTGAATAACCAATCAGCAAACCAATAGTCCAGTTGTTAGCTATTATGCTCCTGTATTCGGCATTTCATACTTTGAAATCCTATTTTTCTAAAACAAACAAATAAATAAATGATCAACTTAAAAATACAAATATAGAGATTCCAATATGATGTTTCAAGTTGACTGTAGGTGTATCTATCCTTAAGTGGTCAAAAAGAGTTATATTGCCTTCCAACCCAACGCTATTAGAATCTGATAAGAAGCCAGGTTAGTGGTCCCATAGCGCTGAACAATCACTTTCCAGTTAAGAAAAAAAATGTGAAACTCTAAGCAACCCGTAATAGTAATTGTCATAGATGGGATTAAGTATCCCATGCAAGAGAGTTTTAGAAAAAAATAACTTTTTTTAAAATTTGAGGTCAAGGTATATTCAATATGTCAAGGAGTATGGATAATGAAAGTCTTAATAAATAATAAATTATTATTAGATAATGTTTAAATGAAAAAATTACTCTCTCAATTCATAAGCTAAATTTTGAATTACATTTTGAATCTATTTCTGATACATGCCAACTTCATTTTCATCATAAAGGACCTCTTTCTAACTATGATATTGGCACTGTTATTCTTACATTTTGTACCCAACAGTGGACCATGCAAACCACAAAGAGTGTTGGGTTTATCTAGATGGTAAGATTATGCAGAGTTCTTATCTCCAAGAAGAAGATTATATACCAATAGTATATTACAACAACGGAAACGATAAAGAAAGGGCCAAAAATAAGACCAAGTTCTCCATATCTTTTAAAGTGTTCAAGATGTTTGATACCCCCTAGAATATATCTGATGTTTTCCAATCTAAATGAAGCTTATGCCTTCAAGATATTTAGCGGAGGGGCCAGAGCAGTTATAATTTTCATGTCTATCTTCCAACCATTTCCAACCACCAAGCACCCTCCCAACCACCATATATAGACTCCATTGCAGTAAACACTCAGCACTGGAAACTTGATATAAAACTTCAGGTGAAGATGGAAGCAAACCGCAATGCAGAGGGTTCATCAAGGGGAAGCTGATGTCATTCCAGAGATCAGCCAAGCCTTCCTCGACTGTGCAGTATACTACGAAGGTTAAACCAAGCCAGTCCTCTCCTCCGGCAGCGTCAGTTGAATTCCTTCTGCCACCAAAGCAGAAGGTGTCGCTTAGAGTTCAAGACAACGGCCGGGACGTGATAAGCCATTATGAAAACCTGTATGGATTGACTGCCGACGAAAGCGTCGATATGAAGGCTGCAAGTTTCAAGAACGTTTCAAGCCCGAGCGGATCAACTCGGAACAGAAAGTAAGCGTCGAGATGTGCAGTAGAAGTCACTGATTTCCATTATCACGGTGATGCTCTACAGTGGTCTCTTGGTACTGGAATAGAGTCATATCGTCCGGAAATGTTCATTAATCTGTCATATTCGTTGTATGTGTCTCCATGCTTGGTCTTCAGGAACTTGGGCACTAGTACCTGTAATTGTTCAGGAAATCAGAAACTTGTACCACACGTAGGCAACCCGGTGAATCTCACTAGGCCAGCTTAAAATTCCCTGCGGTCCAATAAAAAAGACGAAAACTACAATTGAAAACCAATGTTTCAAGTAATGCTTATAGACTCGATCTTCATGAGATGTGTTTTTCCATTATCAGAACAACGAGAAAAACATGTTAAAATATCAATGCATTTATCAAACTACTAATATATTAACTTATCATGTTCTTTATATATAGATATATTTTGTTCTTTTAAAAACTTATTTTAAGAGAAGAAGAGAAGAAGAGAAGAAGTGAGTATTTTAATATAGTATTATAATCCAAATTTTAAATAATACACCAACCACTCATAGATTGTAGATGAGATAACTGTTAAAATCTAAATGTGTGTCCTGTATTACCAATATATCATTATATTATGCTCATTATATTCTCCTTTCTTACAAAAATAAGCTTTATAACTAATATGAGAGCACTCAATTGGATAATTGCTTATTGGGATAAAAATATAAGCAATTATTAATAATCCTGTAAAAGCCAAATAAAAGATAACTCATCTATTTAAAATATATGATTAAAAAATCTCTCAGTTTCTACAAAAAGTTATACCTAAAAGTATGCAAAAAAAAAAAATCTCTATCTAAACAACAAATTCCATGACGAAATGGTAAAATAGATTACTTGAAATGGTCATAGGTCACACTCATATATCAAAAAGAGTGTCAAGTGACAAAAATAATATGCTTATAAAGTCAATTGCACACTAAAATCTTTTACAAATACAAAGTCAAACCAAAAGTTTTCAAAATCAAAACCCAAAACTCCCTCGTTAATAAAGGTTGTTGGCTATGCTTAAATCTCCTAATAATACACATCTTCTCCCATTCCAATTTTCTTTTAAATGCCTCGAATCTTTAACTTAAAACTACTAAATTTTAGACATTCCTCCTAAATTGTATTTAAATAACAAACCCTAATGGGTGTTAAAAAGGATCTTGCATTTGATAACATGTCTAGAAGCCTATTATCTAATTCAAATTTGACTCAAGAATTGATAACCCTATTATCATATAAGTAGGAACCATAATATATTATGTAATAATGTGTGACTCATTAGCTTCATCTTAACACCTCTTTCATACAAAAAAAAGCTTTATAACAAATATAGAATTACATAACTAATCCTTTATGAGAATTACTTATTAGGATAAAAATACAATCAATTACTAATAATGCCTTACAAACCAAAAAAAAAGGCTAAGTGAAATAAACGATATGTATAATAGATGACATAAAAAAATTATTTTTTGGAAAAAGTTATACCCAAGAGTATGCAAGAAAAACCTTTTTGTTTAAACAACAGACTCCATGACAAATTGTTGAAGTCAATTGTTTGAAATGATAACAATGTCACACTTAAGGGATTATGGTGTACTTAAATACCCAAAGAGAGTATCGAGTAATAAAAATAATCTAATTATAGAGTCAATTCTAGACCAAAGTCTCTCACAAGAAAGAAATCAAACCAAAATCTTACAAGATCAAAACCCAAAACTCCTTTTTAATGCATGTTGTCATTTGGGTTTAAATCTCATAATAATTCATGCACTTTATCTTTTTTCTTTTATCTATTAAACAACTTTAATTTGTACCTTAAAATGACTAGATTTTGGACATTTCTCCTAAATCTTCTATAAATAACAAAACAAGGCAAAATTTAATTCTCTAAAACACCTAACAATAAAACTAATCCAATATAAAATAATCAAAACTCAAGCTCATATTCTGCCTAATCCTAATAAGGACTAAACTTACCAAATATTTTTTTCTTTTCTGTTGATTTATGTCAACTTTGATATTACATTTATATAAAATAAAATAAAAAATTGACTTAAAAATATGAGGATCTTTTTGCCATATATAAATAATTTTCAAATAAAATTTAAGTAATTTGAGATTTTTGTGATATAGTTTTAATAAGAATGAGCTAACATTAGCTCGTTTAAGTCCTCCTATTTCTCTAGAGAAAAAAAAAATTAAACCCAAAAATATGTGAAGAAAATCTCTCTATATAAGGAATTTCCAAGATGAATTACTGAAATGACTACTTGAGATGATTATAGTGTCACACCCAAAAGATTACAAGTATAACTAAATATAAAAAATAGAATTGAATAACAAAAATAACTTGATTATAAAGCCAATTTTATACCAAAATCCCTTACAAAAAGGAAATCAAACAAAACTTTATAAGATCAAAACCCAATGGTGCCTTTTTAACAAAGACTATTGTCTAGGTCTCAAACTAGTAACAATTCACACCTACTTTCCTTTTCTTATTATTTATTAAATTGCTCTAACTTCTAACCTAAAACAAGTGGATCTTAGACATTCCTTATAGGTCTTAGACATCAAAGATAAATATCATGGACATGAGTTCCTTCCCAAAAGGTAAAAGCTAGAGGAAAAAAAAATAACCAAATTCATTTATATGATTATAATTCCCCACTCTCTTTAATTTGGAAAGAAGTCCTTTCCTAAAGGGGCATTAACATGGAGCTTGACATCAAGTCCTATTGAGCTCCCCGTTAGTTCCCTTTTTTGTTGATTTATCTCAATTGCTTTTTATGTATAAGGTGAAATCAACTTAAAGAAAGTTTCACATTTTATGAATAAAGGCAAAGCCTAAAAGCACACCTATAATACATGTAGGCAATCTAATGAATCTCACTATGGATATGACAAAAGTTTTACTTCAAGTATGTGATCACTTATGATAAAACTTAAATGAAGGAAGTATGCTTTTAACTCTTGAGATAATAAAACTTAAATAAAGGAAATGTGCTTTTAACTCTTGAAATAATTTTTAGACTTGGTTTTAAGCCTTTTAGCATGGTATTAGAGCCCAAGTTGAATATGTACCATCCCATACAACTTTGAACTGAATGTTACTTAAGTGTTTGGTAGGATGTATATAGAACAAAGTCTTACATCGAATGTATAATTCTTTATAGTAAAACTTAAATAAAACAAGTACATTTCTATCTTTTGATCTAATTTTTGAATTAGAATTTTAGGCTTTTTAATGCCCACTATGCTTGCTTAAAATTCTTGGTAGTCAAATGAAGAAGATGGAAACTGTGAATATTAAAACCAATGTTTCAAATAAAACTAATAGACTCTATCTCCATGATGTGTGTTTTTCCTTGTTAAAATATCATGTTACTAATATTAGTGTTAAAATATCAATGCATATATCATGTTTCTAAAAAATTGATTTGTTATGTTCTTTGTATATAGTTGTACTTTGTTCGCTTAAAAGTTTATTTTAAAGGAAGAAATGAATATTTTAATAGAGTATTAGAATTTAAGTTTTAAATAAGACATCAATCTCTTGTAAATTGTAGATCAAATAATTGTTAAAATCTAAATTTATGTCCTTTGTTACTACTATATCAATATATTGTGCTCACTATATTTCATCTTTTAGCAAAATAAGCTTTATAACAAATATAGAAGTATACAATTGATCCCTTATGATAATTGCTAATTAGGATGAAAATGTAACCAATTACTAATAGCCTTTCAGACACTAAATGAAAGAAGTTGAGTGAAATAAAATATAACTCATCTATCAACAATATATGATTTAGAAGTCTCTTATTTTTCAGAAAACTTACAAGATCAAGGCCAAAAAAACTCCTTTTCTAGTGAAGCTTGTCTTCCAGTTCTCAATCTCATAACAATCCACACCCTAGACATCCTTCACACTTATTTAAAAACAAAACAAAGCAAAACCTAATTATTTAAAAAGTGTAATAATAAAATAAACAATTCACACTTTTTTCACTTTTCCTACTATTTATTAAATAACCCTAATCTCTGATCCAAAACAATTGAATTTTGGATATTTCACTTATGTCTTATTTAAATAATAAAACAAAGCAAAACTTAATTATCTAAAAAACATAATAATAAAACTAACCCAATTCAAAATAATCAAAGCTCAAGCCTACACACTTTTTTCTCTTTTCCTACTATTTATTAAATAACCCTAATCTCTAATCCAAAACAATTGAATTTTGGATATTTCACTTATGTCTTATTTAAATAATAAAACAAAGCAAAACTTAATTATCTAAAAAACATAATAATAAAACTAACCCAATTCAAAATAATCAAAGCTCAAGCCTACATTATTCTTGTCCTGATAGGGACTAAACTCCCCATTTTGGTTCCTTCTCTATTTTTTTTTTTTTTGGGCGAATAGGACAAAATCGGCTCAAGGAAAGCTTCTCATTCTTCGAATAGAAATGAAGCCCAAACGCATGTATGTACTACACGTGGGCAAATATCAATGCATATATCACGTTACTAATATATTAACTTATTATACTTTTTATATACAAATGTATTTTGTTCTTTTAAAAACTTGTTTTAAGGGAAGAAATGTGTATTTTAATATAGTATTAGAACTTAAATTTTAAATAATACACCAATCAATCATAGATTGCAGATGATAGAATTGTTAAAATCTAAATGTGTGTCTTATATTACCTATATATCATTGTATTGTGCTCATTATATTCCCCTTACTTACAAAAATAAGTTTTATAGCAAATATTGTTGGGTTGGTCCAGCCCATATTCGGGGACTTATTATTGGGTCCAATTAGGGTAATGTGGCCCTAAGGTTTAAAATAAAAAATATAGGGTTTTTTCTTTAAGAGAAGAGGTGAGTGGCCGTCAAAAGAAAAAAGAGAGAGAGAAAAGAAAAGAGCAGAATTTCGCAGGAATTAGATGCCCTGCGCAGCAGTTGATCAAACGTTTGATCAAGGACGATCCGTGGTCCGATTGAGCTGATTTTTTGTCAGCAGGTTCGGGATTGGGTGTTCTTCATTGTGAACGGTTGGATCGTCGTTTGGAGCTCTTGAAGTCAGCAAATTGTGGTCGAAAATCTGGGTGATATTTCTCCAACTTTTCTTAGTTAAGTTGTTGTTTACAACTTGTTCTTCACTATTTATTGGTGATTCTATTGTTGTTGAATCAGTAAATCTTTGTCCTGTTGCTATTGTTAAGGACTTGATTGAGTTGTATCCTAACGATTGATATAGTGGAGATTTGGGTGGACTCCGTGATCGGTCCCGTGGTTTTTTATCCTTCACATTGGAGGAGTTTTTCCACGTAGAAATTTTTTTGTGTTGATTGTGATTTGATTATTTTACTTGTGATTCGAATACATCGTTGGTGTTTTAGTATTTCCTCATAGGTTCAATCAAAGTGGGAAACTTTATACGTCGTTTTTCCCATCAGAGTGGTATCAAAGAGCTTAGGTTGTGGTTGTTTTATCTTTGGATTTGATTGAACGATGGAACTAAGCACTAACAGGATGATTAGTTTGAATGGACGAAATTATCATGTTTGGAAGGGTAAGATGGAAGATTTGCTTTATGTGAAGCGTTGGCACTTACCGGTGTTTAGTGAAACTAGACCAGATAACATGAGTGAGGCCGATTGGACTCTTGAGCATAAAATTGTATGCGGGTTCATTCGACAATTTGTAGATGAGAATGTTTTGAATCACATTAGTAAAGAAACACATGCTCGGACTCTATGGAACAAACTTGAATCTTTGTATGCTCGAAAGACTGGAAATAATAAGATGTATTTGATGAAGCAACTTATTAGCTTGAAATACAAAGATGGGCAATCCATATCTGATCATTTGAATGAGTTTCAGGGAATGTTAGATCAACTTTCAGGCATTAATATGAAGTTTGAAGATGAAGTACAAGGACTTTGGTTACTTGGTACTTTACCAGAATCTTGGGAAACATTTCGTATGTCAGTGAGTAACTCTGCTCCTGATGGAATTGTCACTATGGATTTTGCCAAGACTAGTATTTTGAATGAAGAGATGAGAAGAAAGAGTCAGGGTTCTTTGTCTCATTCTGAAGCTTTGGTTGTTGAAAATAGGGGGAGAAGTCATAGTAGAGGTCCGAAAGGTTATAACAAAAGTCGAAGTAAGTCTAGATCATGGCATAAAAATGTAGAGTGTCATCATTGTGGCAAGATGGGTCATATCAAGAAAAATTACTTCCAGCTGAAAAATGAAAAGAAAAATGGTAAAGGTAGAAATGAGAAGAAGAAAGTTAATGAAAGTGAGGAGAAGAAGGACAACAATGATAATGATCGAGTTGCAACAGCTACTAATGAACTTGTTATTGTGTGCTATGATGATAATGTGAATTTTGCAAGCAATGAGACAAGTTGGGTAATTGATAGTGGTGCTTCTCTTCATATTACTTCCAAGAGGGAGTTCTTTACTTCTTATAGTCCTGGAAACTTTGGCACATTGAAGATGGGTAATGATTGCTTGGCTAAAGTTGCAGGTATGGGAGATGTATGCTTGGAGACTCGTAATGGATCTAAGTTGGTTCTCAAGAATGTTAGACATGTACCAGAAATTCGCTTGAATTTGATTTCTACTGGACAACTTGATGATGAAGGTTTTTGCAATATCTTCAATAATGGACAATGGAAACTTACTAAGGGTTCATTAGTTATGGCTAGAGGCAAGAAAGAGTCTTCTTTGTATTTGTTTCAGGCCAAGATTTCCAAGAACACTTGTAATGTAGTGGAAGATGGAAATGCAAGTGCTTTATGGCATAAAAGATTAAGTCACATGAGTGAGAAGGGCATGAATGTGTTGGCAAAGAAGAACTTGTTATATGGGATTAAGAGTGCAAAACTTGAGAAGTGTGCACATTGTTTAGCTGGAAAACAGAAAAGAGTTTGATTCTATAGTCACCCTCCTTAAAGAAAATCAGATTTCTTGGAGTTAGTACACTCAGATGTTTGTGGCCCAGTCAACCCGAGGACGCTTGGTGGAGCATCCTACTTTGTGACCTTTATTGATGACTACTCAAGAAAGGTTTGGGTTTATGTTTTGATGTCAAAAGATCAAGTGCTAGATGTATTTAAGCAGTTTCAAGTTTCAGTAGAGCGGCAAACTGGAAAGAAGTTGAAATGCATTCGATCAGACAATGGTGGTGAGTACATTGGACCATTTGATGAGTATTGTAGGCAACATGGTATTCGACATCAGAAGACACCTCCAAAAACACCTCAATTGAATGGTATAACGGAAAGAATGAACAGGACATTGGTTGAGAGAGTTAGATGCATGATTTCAAATGCTAACCTGCCAAAGACATTTTGGGGTGAGGCATTACTTACAGCAGCTTATGTTATCAATCTATCTCCAATTGTTGCTTTAGATGGTGATGTGCCAGATAGAGTTTGGTTTGGCAAGGATGTTTCCTATAACTATCTAAGAGTATTTGGTTGCAAAGCATTTGTTCATATTCCAAAAGATGAAAGGTCTAAGTTAGATGTCAAGACACGAGAATGTATATTTCTTGGTTATGGTTCTGATGAATTTGGCTACAGGTGTTATGATCCAGCTGTGAAGAAAATTGTGAGGAGTCGTGATGTTGTATTTTTTGAGAATCAAAATAAGACAGATATTGGCCAGAGTGAGAAGAATATGTCACAAGGCTCTAAGATTAGTATTGATATTGATCGAATTCCTTCAAATGATTTACAGCGACAGTTGCCAGAACAAGTTGAAAGTGATATTCAGCATGATGTTCAGGATCAGGTTCAGAATGACCAACAGGGTGCAGATAATAGTGATACTCAGACAGATAATGTTGTTGATGTTCAGCAGAATCCATCTTCAGTTCCACCATTGAGGAGGTCTACTAGAGGTCGCCATCCATCCTCTAGATACTCTACTGAGGAGTATGTATTGTTGACTGATGCAGGTGAGCCTGAGAGCTTTGAAGAAGCAGCAGAGGATGTGGATAAGAAAAAATGGATTGATGCAATGCAAGATGAGTTGAAATCTTTGCATGATAATCAAACATTTGAGTTGGTGACATTGCCTAAAGGCAAGAAAGCTTTGAAGAATCGTTGGATTTATAGATTGAAGCATGATGAAAATTCTTCACAACCCCGATACAAAGCCAGACTAGTTGTTAAAGGTTTCAGTCAGAAAAAAGGAATTGATTATGATGAGATTTTCTCACCTGTTGTGAAAATGTCCTCAATTCGAGTGGTTTTGGGATTGGCTGTCAGTCTTGATCTTGAAATTGAGCAAATGGATGTAAAAACTGCTTTTCTTCATGGTGACCTAAATGAAGAAATTTATATGGAGCAACTAGAGGGTTTTAAAGAAAAAGGTAAAGAGAACTATGTTTGCAAGCTAAAGAAAAGTTTATATGGCTTAAAACAGGCACCGAGACAATGGTATCGAAAATTTGAGTCTTTTATGGGGGAGCAAGCCTATAAGAAGACAAATTCTGATCATTGTGTATTTGTGCAGAAGTTCTCAGATGATGATTTTATCATTCTACTACTTTATGTAGATGACATGCTTATAGTTGGTAAGAATGCTGCAAGAATTGAAAAGTTGAAGCAGGAGTTAAGTAAGTCATTCTCAATGAAAGACTTAGGCTTAGTGAAGCAAATTCTTGGTATGAGAGTTAGTCGTGACAAAAAAGCTAAGAAGTTGTGGTTGTCTCAAGAGGAGTACATTAAGAAAGTGTTTCAGAGGTTTTGTATGGATAAAGCTAAAGTGGTGAGCACGCCTCTTGCTACACACTTTAAGCTTAGTAAGAAACAATGTCCTACAGATGAGAAAGACAGAAAAGATATGGAAAGAGTTCCTTATGCTTCGGCTGTTGGTTGTTTAATGTATGCAATGATTTGTACAAGGCCAGATATAGCTCATGCAGTTGGAGTAGTTAGCAGATTTACTTCTAATCCTGGAAGAGAACATTGGAATGCAGTGAAGTGGATTCTAAAGTATCTTCGAGGCACTTCTAGTTTGAAACTTTCATTTGGGAGTGATAAGCCTATTCTTGTGGGATATACAGATTCTGACATGGCAGGAGATATTGATAATAGAAGATCTACTTCAGGCTACTTGATTAAATTTTCAGGGGGAGCTGTGACATGGCAATCAAGATTACAAAAATGTATTGCTCTATCTACAACAGAAGCAAAATTTATTGCAGCAACGGAAGCATGTAAAGAGTTGCTTTGGATGAAGGAATTCATAAAAGAACTTGGTTTCGTGCAAGAAAAGTATGTGTTATTTTGTGATAGTCAAAGTGTTATACGTCTTGCTAAGAACTCTACTTTTCATCAAAGGTCAAAGCATATTGATGTAAGGTATCATTGGATACGAGATATAATGGAAACCAAAGAGGTTGCACTTGAAAAGGTACATACTGAGGATAATGGTTCTGATATGATGACAAAGGCTCTATGGCGAGAAAAGTTTGAGTTTTGTCGGCATGAGGCCGGTTTGGATTGTGCTTGAGAAATGAACATATGGAATCTCCCTCATTTGGGCTGGAGGGGGAGAATTGTTGGGTTGGTCCAGCCCATATTCGGGGACTTATTATTGGGTCCAATTAGGGTAATGTGGCCCTAAGGTTTAAAATAAAAAATATAGGGTTTTTTCTTTAAGAGAAGAGGTGAGTGGCCGTCAAAAGAAAAAAGAGAGAGAGAAAAGAAAAGAGCAGAATTTCGCAGGAATTAGATGCCCTGCGCAGCAGTTGATCAAACGTTTGATCAAGGACGATCCGTGGTCCGATTGAGCTGATTTTTTGTCAGCAGGTTCGGGATTGGGTGTTCTTCATTGTGAACGGTTGGATCGTCGTTTGGAGCTCTTGAAGTCAGCAAATTGTGGTCGAAAATCTGGGTGATATTTCTCCAACTTTTCTTAGTTAAGTTGTTGTTTACAACTTGTTCTTCACTATTTATTGGTGATTCTATTGTTGTTGAATCAGTAAATCTTTGTCCTGTTGCTATTGTTAAGGACTTGATTGGGTTGTATCCTAACGATTGATATAGTGGAGATTTGGGTGGACTCCGTGATCGGTCCCGTGGTTTTTTATCCTTCACATTGGAGGAGTTTTTCCACGTAGAAATTTTTTTGTGTTGACTGTGATTTGATTATTTTACTTGTAATTCGAATACATCGTTGGTGTTTTAGTATTTCCTCATAGGTTCAATCAAAGTGGGAAACTTTATACGTCGTTTTTCCCATCAAATATGAGAGTACACAATTGATCCCTTAAGCTAATTGCTTATTGAGATAAATATAACCAATTATTAATAATCCCATAAAAATCAAATAAAAATTTAAGTGAAATAAAAGATAACTCATCCATTTACAATATATAATTCAAAAATCTTTTATTCTTTACCAAAAGTTATACCTAAAAGTATGCAAGAAAAAACATCTCTATCTAAACAACAAATTCCATGACAAAATGTTGAAATGGATTGCTTGAGATGGTCATAACATCACGCTCATATATCAAAAAGAGTTTCAAGTGACAAAAACAATATGATTATGAAATCAATTACACGCCAGAATCCTTCACAAATAGGAAATCAAACCAAAAGCTTTCAAAATCAAAACCCCAAACGCCCTCTTCAATAAAGGTTGTCGGCTATGTTGAAATCTCATAATAATACACACCTTCTTTTATTCCTATTGGCTATTAAATAGCTCCAATCTTCAACTTAAAACCCCTAGATTTTGGACATTCCCCTTAAATCTTTATTTAAATAACAAAAGAAAGTAAAATTTAGTTATATAAAAAGCCCAATAACAAAACTAACCCAATAAAAGATGATCAAAACTCAAGCCCGCATTATCTCTAATCCTGAAAAGGACTGAACTCCCCGTTGGTTCCTTTTTTCTGCTGATTTATCTCAAAATTCCCGGCGGTCCAGCAAAGAATTTAGGAAACTGAAAATGGTGGAGTCCATCTGGTGGCGGATTCCCTTTGGCCCCACTTTATGCATCCACGGCCACCTGTCCGTGACTTTTATCCATTAGGCTATTATCTCGATCTCGAAGATGGAAGTTTCACCTTGTTAGCATTTATAATAGAGATTAATGGCGAGCGGCAAAATATTCTTTCAAGTAGTCAAATAAAAGTGAAGGTAACAATGATATGGAAATCTATGTATTATGTTCTAGGAGAAAAATAATTATAAAATATCAATGCATGTATTATATTATTTATAGATAAACTTATTTTATATATATATATAAATATATTTTGTTCTCTTGAAAGCTTATTTTGAAAGAGAAAGTGAATATTTTAATATAGTGTCAAAATCTAAGTTTTGAATCAAACTCCAATTTCTTATAAATTGTAGATGAGATAAACTATTAAAATCTTGATGTATGTCCCATCTTATTAATATATCATCATATTGTGCTTGTTATATTTCCTCTTAATGAGAGGTTTATTATATAACTCAAAAATTGGTAGAACTTATTATCATATAAGATTTTTTTTTAATATATATGAATAATATGAGACTCATTAAACACATCTTAACACATCTTCTTATCATCATAGTCAAATTATCAAGTTATCATAGGTATTACATAAGATGGGCGATGAGTGGGTTCAAATATTGGAAGTTCATAAGTAAATTGTAACAAGATTTAAACTCAAAAGTTGATTCAAAGGTTTGTGAAACCTATTATTATACATAAACAAGATTTTAATATATTTTCTAGCAATGTAAAACTATTATCTACATCTTAATACACTTTCTCACAAGATATACAAATAATTGGATTGTAGTAGGGTTGCATTACATGGATAATACATAGATCCAAATTAATGAAAGCCGTTATGGGCATTAAGGAGGATCTTGAACTTGATAGTATGTTAGAAAGCTTATTATCTAATCTAAATTTGACTTAAGAATTGGAAGACCTATTATCATATAAGTAGGAACCATAATATATTATTTAATAGTGTGGGACTCGTTAGCCTCATCTTAACACCTCATTCGTACAAAAATAAGCTTTTATAACAAATATAGAATTACATAATTAATTCTTTAGGAGAATCATTTATTGGGATAAGAATACAATCAATTACTAATAATGCCTTACAAACCAAATAAAAGGCTAAGTGAAATAATCAATACGTATAATATATGATTTAAAATTTTTCTTATTTTTGAAAAAAGTTGAACCCAAAAGTATGCAAGAAAACCTCTTTATTTAAACAATAGATCCCATGACGAACTGCTGAAATTTATTGCTTAAGATGATCTTAATGTCACATTCTTCAAGGAATTATGGTGTGCTTAGATACCGAAAGAGAGTACCAAGTAATAAAAATAATCTAATTGTAAAGTCAATTCCACACTAAAGTTCCTCACAAGAAGGAAATCAAACGAAAATCTTACATGATCAAAACTCAAAACTCCCTTTTTAATGAATGCTGTCATTTAGGTTTTAATCTCATAATAATTCGTACACCTAACAATAAAACTAATCCAATATAAAATAATCAAAACTCCCCGATGGTTTTTTCTTTTCTGCGGATTTATGTCAACTGTTTCTTTTTTTTTTTTTTTGTGAATAAGACAAAATGAGCGGAGGAAAAGCTTCACATTATCCGAATAAAGGCGAAGCCCAAAAGTATTCTCGTACTACATGAGAGCAATTCGGTGAATCTAGCGAGGCCCGATTAAAATTCCTGGTGGTCCAACGAGGAAGATGGAAACTGCCAGGTTTCTCCGATGGAGTCCCTTGCACGGTGGATTCCGCTTGGTCCCACTTTGTGCATCCCCCAGCACTAGTTCATGGCTTTCACCCATAGATAAGATAATTATTAAAATCTAGATATTTGTTTTGTATTACTAATGTATCATTGTATTTAGCTTATTACATTTCCTATTTCTTACAAAAGTAAGCTTTATAACAAATTATAAAAGTATGTAATTAATCACTTATTAGGATAAGGATATAACCAATTATTAATAATCCCTTACAAACAAAATAAAAGGTTGAGTGAAATAAAAAAAAATAACTTATCTATTTACAATATATAATTCAAAAGTATCTTATTCTTTCAAAAAAGTTAAATTATAAAATAAATAAAAAGAATCTCTTCATTTAAACTATAAATATTATAACGAAATGTTAAAATAGACTGTTTAAAATAATCACTATGTCATACTTAAAGAATTATGGTATGTTAGATATTAAAAATAGTATCAAGTGATAAAAATGATCTGACTATAGAGTCCATTTTACACCAAAATCCTCACAAGAAAAGAAAAAAAAATCTAACCAAAATCTTACAAGATCAAAACTCAAAATATCCTCTTTTGGTGGATGAGATAAAACCAGCTAGAAAAGCTTATCATTCTTCGAATAAAGGCAAAGCCCAAAAGCAAGCCCGTACTAGGCGTGGGCAATCCGACGAATCTCACTACGCCACCACTTCAATTCCCGGCGGTCCAACCAAGCGGAAACTGCCAGGTTTTCATCGTGGAGTCCGTGAGTCCATCGCCTGGGGGATTCCGCTTAGACCATCTTTTTGCATCCGGCACGTTTCCATAGGCTGTCATCATCCGTGGGCTGACTACTTTAGATATGCAACCAAAAATCAAAATATTCCTGGAAGTAGTTACAATAAAATTCAAAGTAATAATGATACAGGAATCTATATGTTATGTCAAAAGATATTTTCTTTTCTTAGAAATTAATTTTAAAATATATTAAAATGAAATTTCTAATATAATATTAAAATTAATTTACATTATTAGAATAATAAAAGATTTTAAAACATTAATGTATATATCAAGTTACTAATATAATAATTTATTATATTCCTTTATATGTAGATGTGTGCTTATTTTATATTTTTTTTAGTTGTAATGGTCAAATTATAAAATTATCGTGATATTATATTATATAAATATTATGTAAACTTGAATCAATAAAAATTCAGAAAGATGTTAAAAGAAATATTAACTTTGAAATAAAAGATAAGTCATATTAAAAATATTAATAATATAAAATTTATTATCTATGTCTCAATATGTTCATTATTAAGATGATTAAAATTTTAAATTATGTGGATCCAAATTAATAAAAGCTCATACGAGTATTAAAATAAAAATTTAAGTATGATTTATTATTCAATCTAAAAATCATAGTTAAACTTAAAATCGGTGGATTAATTATTACGTAGTTTATCCGTCATAATAATTGCTTATTGATATAAATCTATATAAGCAAGTACTAATAATCCCTTAAAATCCGTGTGCGAAAACCAGGTGAGAAATAAAAGGATAAGTCATTCAGAATTACTTTTATATATTGTAATCGTCACCGCCATAAATTAGAAACGTGGAACCGAGGGAGACGGATGTTCGCCACGTGGAGAGTATGACCGTAGCGATGAAGATACTTGTACGCCCAGTTAAATCGAAGGAGAAACGATCTCAACCACATATCTCCCCGGAGAAAAAAAGAAAAAAAGGGGGCTCTCAATCGGAGGCTTCTCCGATTCAGCAGAAAGGCCCAACTGTAATCCTCGGAGCTGTCGTCATTTAGAGGGCCAAAGCGAGACAAAATTAGCAGCAGAAGAAGAAGCGCGATCTCGGTCCCTGAAGCTCCATTAGCAGGAAAACAGTGCGATCCTCGGCAGAAGAGAGAAATGGGAAGGGGAAAGGTACAACTGAAGCGAATTGAGGACAGGAACAGCCGGCAAGTGACGTTCTCCAAGCGGAAGGGTGGGATGATGAAGAAGGCCCGGGAGCTGTCGGTACTGTGCGACGTCGAGGTGGCGTTCCTGATCTTCTCGGACCGAGGGAGGCTTTACAAGTTCTGCAGCGCAGAGAGGTTGGCCTTTCTTCATCTCTCGCACACGCTGTCTCACAAAGTCCCGTTCTTTATGTCACCCTAGCTCGAGCAGCCGTCGCTTTTTAAAACCCATACTGCCCTGCACTCTATCTCTGCTTTATTGGTCGAAGATATTTTGGCCGGAATGTTTCATGATGTTCCTCGCTTCTCCATTTCGAGACCCTAGTTGGTCAACAAACCAATTCTGGTTCGCGACGGCTCTGATCATGTCGGTTCCCCTGTTGACATCACCGCCGTCCACTGTGCGTCAAAATATCAGTTTCTCGCAGTTCGGCTCGGTGTCACATGCATAGGGAGGCCTTTCTCATGGCTTTGGACCGCCCAATGTTTTTCAGGAAAAGCTCTCCTTCCCCTTGTGTAATTTACATGAAATTTCCAAAATACTTTAATTTATTGTTAAATTATGCACTTAGGATGCTATTTTACTGTATCATCATTCTTGTTTCCTTATTTTCGCCGAAATGGAAGTATTTTTCTACCATGTGACATGTTCAAACTCAAGTGTTATTCCTGCGACTTTCCATTTTGGCAGCTCTTTCTCATTTTTAGCTTTTCAAGTCCGGGCCATGCATGTTCTTGTGGACTTTTAGACACTCTAATTCTCGGCCTAATTTCAGTGCTTGTTTGAGGCCCAACAGAGTAGCATCCTAAAACAGAAGTTTTTTGTCCTCATTAATTGCAACTTGACTTCTTCTGGTAAGAAATGGTAATGGGTTTTAGGATTGCTGTGCTTGTCAGTGGTGAAGACACCCTTTGTGTTACAAGTGTCAGAAAGGGTTTGATGAAGATGGTAATCATGGTTGATGTTGTTTGTGCTCTGAAAAGGGCTTGAGGTTTAGGAATTAATGTAAAATGATTTTAGAATAACTTTTAGCTAGTAAGATTAGTTATCCCTAGTTGGAACCTTGGACAACAATCTTTTAGGTAAAGATGAATTGACTTGTCTGGTTTGCTCTCTTAACTTTTACCATCTTAACAAATTAAATATTTTTTTTTATCTAATTTATGAAATGAAACCAGTTGTTCTTTCCTCTCTCCTTTTTAAGAGGAGAGAAAACTTATGAACATTTTCGTTAAAATATTATTTCCTTTGAGCTTGGTCATACTTAATCACCCTTGTGAGCTTTCATACTACTCTACTTAAGACATTTCAACTAGGGTATGGAGGTTTTAGAACAAGATTTGACTCCAAAAGAATATGTATCCCTAGTTGGAGCTTTGGCCAAGAATCTTTTAACTAATATGAAACATCTTGATTGGTTTGGTCTCTTAGGTCTTATTATATCATCAAATTAGATATTAGTTTTGGATCAACTTGTAAAATGAAAGTAATCTTTCTTTTTCTTTTTCTCTCTTATTTTTAGGAGTGTTGGGGGAAAAACTTATGAACTTGTTCTAATAAAGTAATTCTTCCTTTGAATTTGACCAATGGGTAAATCATGCTTAATTACCCTTTTGGGCTTTCTTATTACGCAACTTTAGCATTTGAATTAAGGTAAAAATAATTTAGAATAACTTTTACCTCTAAAGATGTTTTATCCCTAGTTGAATCTTTAGCAACAATCTTTAGGCCAAGATGGGTTGACTTGATTGGTTTGGTCTTTTAGCCTTCACTATCTTAACAAATTATACATTTTTTTTTTTTTTTATCAATTTGTAAAATGAAAGTAATCTTTCTCTTTTTCCCTCTTTTTTAAGAGATCTGAAGGGAAAACTTATAAATTTTTCTTGATAAAATCATGTTCCTTTAGGCTTGGTCAAAGTGTAGATCATGCTTAATCACCCTCATGACCTTTCAGATACTCGACTATAAGTATTTGAATAAAGGTAATAGGGGTTTTGAACAACTTTTAACCATATAGAGTATGCATGCTAGTTGAAGACTCAACCAACAATCTTTTAGGTAATACGGGTTGACTTGATTGATTTGCTCTTTTATATCTCATTGTTTTCACAAATCAAATATTTGTTTTGTATCAATTAATGAAAAAAAAATCTTTCTGTATTTCTCTCTTTTTTAAAAGAGTTGGAGGGAAAACTTATAAACTTTTCCTCACAAATAATTTTTCCTTTGTTCTTGATGGAAGGATAGCTCATGCATATCACCCTTTTAAGCTTTCATACTACTTGATATAAACATTTAATCCAATATAAAAGGTTTTAAAACAACTTTTAACTATAAAGAATATGTACCTCTAATCATAAATTTGGCCAATATTCTTTTAGGTAATTTGGATTGACCTAATTGGTTGGGTCTCTTAAGTCTAACTATCTGAACAAATCAAACATTTAGTTTGTAACAATAATATTACTTGACTAAAGGCATTTGAGTCAAGGTAAAAAGGTTTTAGGACAAACTTTTATCTATGATGATTATGTAACCCTAGTCAAAACTTTGGCCAACAATCTTTTAGAGAATATAGATTAACCTAATTGGTTTGGTCTTCTAGTCTTTCTTTTCCTCTCTTTTTTTTTAAAAGAGTTATGAGAATATTACTTGACAAGGGGCATTTGAATCATGATAAAAAGTTTTTATAACAACTTCTAACTATAAAATTATGTGTTCTTACTTGGAACTTTGGCCCAATAATCTTTTAAGTAATATAGAGTGACGTGATCATGTTAGTCTCTTAGATCTTGTTAGCTTAACAAATCAAATACTCATTTTGGATTAATATATAAAATGAAATTAGTATTTCTCTTTCTATCTCTTTTTTAGAGAATTATGATGTATATCACTTGACTAGGGGTATTTGAATGAAAGGTAAAAAAGTTTTAAAACAACTTTTAACTGTAAAGATTGTGTATCCTTACTTAAAATTGTGCCTCAACTTTGGCCCAAATCTTCCAGGCAATATTTAACTATAAAGATTGTGCATCCTTAGAACTTTGGCCCAACAATCTTTTAGGTAAATTGGATTGATTTGATTGTGTTGGGCTTTGAGGTTTGATTGTCTTAACAAATTAGATATTCATTTTGGAGCAATTTATAAAATGAAACTAGTCTTTCTCTTCTCTTTCCTTTCTAAGAGATTTATGGGGAAGACTTATGAACTTTTATAATAAAATAAATTTCTTTAGGTTTGGATTAAAGTGTAGATCATACATAATTACCCTTTTGAACTTTCAAAAGGCCTAAAGTATAAGAGCCTATTAGGCCAATGATCTTTGACCCATTTAAAGTTGTTGGGTTGCCTCAACCTTGCTAATTGAAACTCCACTTTAGTTGAAAGTGGGTTTGAGTTTGCCCTCATATCAAAGTCTAACAAGTCACACTTGGTTTTGATTTCTTGTGCCTTTAATGGATGGCTCCCCTTTAGAGCCTATGCTTCCTTCTAAGGTTCTAGTTCCATTTAAGACCTTTATTTGGACCTAATCCTATCCATAAATAATGTTTAAAGGTATTATTTTTGGCCTATCCTTGCTCCTAGAATCCTAAAGAGTAAAATTTGGTTCTGGTCTCAATCATAGTTTAGATTTCCAAACAATTTACACTACTAGAAACTTGACTAGAAGATGAAAAGTTTGGTTCTTATATTCATATTGAACAAAATATATATAAAGAGTTGCATAGAATGATATTGATTTAAAGACTAAGACCAAACCATTTAAAAAGAGTATTTTCCTTAACAGGCAAATGGAGAGTTTGTCGTAGATTTCTCAAACCAAATTGAATTCTCTTAAGGTTCCTTACTTTTTGCTAGAAGTACTTTTCGAGTTTTTATCAACATTTTTCTTGGTTTTCATGATTATAACCAACATCATAAAATTATCTTCAATATCCAAGTCATGAAGTAGTAACAAATTATTTTGTTTAAAAAGGTTTTACTGAAAGCATTTTTATAAAAAAGTGAGAACTTGTTTAAGATGAATTTTAAACGATGACATAAGAAAAGATACTGAAGTGTATAGAAATTAGATACTAGCTTATGAAATGGCAATGCAAATGCTTATCTTCAACTAGATTTGGCTATTTAGATCACCCCTCCTTCCTTAGACCTCGAACCACCTTCCTTTAACGCACTTTCAAAAGATTTCTCTAGTTTAGAGCTTCCTTTTGGTGTTAGAACCCGAAGGCACCGCTACAAAGTCCAAATCTCTATGTGGAGTACAACTCCTATGATGAGTTCTTAGAGCATAACTTCTGGGGCATCCCTTTGTGTTCTTGGGTTATATCTTAATTCCGACAACCTTCCCAAGGCAAAGACTTCTCTAATATATTTGGCGTGCCTAATTGATAGATGATTGCTTCCTAATTCGAAAAGTCTGTTGACAGAGCAACCAATCTTTAAAACACTAGATAAGTGCATGCTAGCGAAGTTAGGATGTTCTAAGTGTAAATCACTAACCCCATCTAATCTAAAATCTTCAAAAGACGATAGAGCTAAATGTGCATATATCTAATTTCACCACGGTTAAATCCTAGCAATCTCGATCTCTCTCTCTCTTTGCTTTGAAGTTGGCAGAGTGAGTTTTATGGATGAGCTTGATTTACTTTAACTATTTATGTTTCCTTCAAAACACATATAGTTTTGAGGGAGTAACAAGGTTCTATACCAATTATTAAGGCACAAAACATGCTCTTATATTAGTTGTTAGGAGATTAGGCACGAATTGAAGCGCATGTACTATGAGTACACACACCATATACAAAAATGAACATCTAGGGTTTATATGGTTTATGATAAACTAATCCTTATCGCCACATAAAGACAATTCTCTTATTGTCATACACAAATGATACATAAAAGGACTTCCTCTTTTTGGTGATGCTCACTTTATTCATTATAATAACTCATTAAATGACATAATACACTCAAGGATTCCAAAGCATCTTACTTATAAGTAACTAGGGATAAATTAAAGCAAAAAACTTACCATGTCGCCCTCACTCATAATCTAGTGGCTTTTTGGTGTATGAGAGTTTGGAAATAGAATAAGTTGCTACTATGAATGTACAAATTTATGTATCCAAAACAATGTAAAATTGTTAATATTCTTGGTATTCTTGGTCTTTGTTGTGTCTTTACTACTAAACAAATCACATGGCTTTCTAGTTGTGGACAATGATATCTATATAGATAGCTCTCATATATATCACATACATTTAAGGTGTCTATTCGAAGTAGATTTAAAAATAGACATATTTTGGTAAAGAAGGAATAGAATAAAGAACTTGTATAAGAGAAAAACTCTCAAGTATACTTAATAATGAGACTAGTAATTTTCATTATAAATAAGAACCATAATTCTATATCCATAACTAACATTGACATAAAAAAATAAATAAATTGATCAACTCTAAAGAAAATATACTATTTGATGGTCTAAGCCCTTGCATATTAAATGATACATTTTTTTGGTTACTATATTGAACAATAAAACACTAGAAAAGCCCACACGTGGTAAAAATTTAGTTTTCTTTGGAAAAAAATGTTCCACCATTATTAATATAAGAATTATGTTTGGAAGGTGTTAGGAAGATTGATTTGTCCTTCAAACTATCATGGAAAGAGGGTATATGTCTTTCATTTTCAAGAAGTTTCTCAAAACAAGATTTAGGTCTTGTGAGATACTTCCATATCATCTTTAATACAATTTTTTAAACTGACATAGTTTTCAGATTTTGTTATGAGAGTAACATTTCTTTTCATACATGGGGGATTTCACTTTGTAAATCTAGGTTATATTACAAAGCTTATTTCCTATTTAGAGTAAACTTATAAGGATGAGACAAATATGTCATTTTAAAAGGTTTATCAAGCAAAACTTACTAGTATAGGACATTTTTCACACTATTCTTTACAAGCTTCCCCTACAACCAACATAGATTACACAATTTGACCTAGGGTAATACATCTCGTTTTATCAAGGAGGTGCCACCTCCTAAACCTAGAATCTAATATTGTATTAGAAAACTTATTTGCTTAAAATTGGTATATAAGAAGAAGACATATATTTGATTTTATATAAAGCTATTGTGTAGAGTTTATATATATGGGATACTTTTCACATGTTTTTAACATAAGGAAAGATATGATCCATAAATATTGGCATGTACACTCCACAAACTAGATAAACATAAAAATCTAATCAAATATTTCTGCTTCACCAACTTTTCTTTTTATTTCTTGTCATGATCCAAGACCATTATACCAAAAGCCCTAGAGTTGATAGCTAATCATGAATTATTGCGTTTTAATATCATCAAGAACTTGGGCCCTCCTAAGCTTAAGGCCACCATAATCTTGGTTCCAATTCCACAATTGTAACAATAACCATGCTTTTGAGTAGACACCTCTAATGGCCTATCTTCCTGGCTATGGTGGCTTCACTCTAGGCAACTACTCACCTTTTGTGACACCCCTAGTTAGCCATTTTCAAATTGCCCCATCCGTGGTTTGAACTTAGGATATAGGGTTTAACTCTAATACCATTTGTCATGATTCAAGACTATTATGCCAAAAGCTTAGAGCTAATGAGTAATCAAGAATTATTTCATTTAAATATTGTCACCAACTCAAGCCTTCATGAGCTCAAGGTCACCATAGTCCAAGTTTCAATCCTATAATCATAACAATCACCATGTTTTTTAGTAGATGCCTCTATCAACCCCTCTTCCTTGTTATAGTGGCTTCATTCTAGGTAGCTACCTACCTTTTGCAACACTCCTAGATAGCCGTTTTCATGGGTCAGTCCCATTTGTGGTTCAAACTTGGGATATGAAATTAACTCTAATATTATTTGTCATGGTTAATTAAGGATTTTTTTCATTTAAATATTATTACCAACTTGTATTCTCATAAGCTCACGGCCACCACAATCCAGGTTCTAACCCTATTATCATAATATTTCACTTGAACAGAACTATAATGATAAATACATGAAGCATGTGCGTGCCTATTTCTAAATCGGATGCATAAAAAATAAGCTCCTAGTGCCTCATCTATTTGTTGATCCTTAAGACAAATGGTTTGTGAATTTCTTATGTATCCAAGGAGGGCAGCTCTAGAAATCTTAGTTTTACACTTCTTGCAGAAGAAGTCCTGCAGAAAATTTTCATCTTCTCATGTTGAATCTTCGTCGTAGCATCTAGAATGAAGAGAGAGAGAGAGAGAGAGAGAGAGAGAGAGAGAGAGAGAAGCCGTTTAGTTTCCCATTCGTTAGTCGTTGTGGACTCGAATAATCTGCTCCTTTTTCGAAGAATAAAGCAAACTTTCTGATTATGCGTTGGGTTTTAATACATCTGTCGAGCAATTCTATTGCACAATGAGTGTATTAACCTTTGCTTCTGGTCGCAGGTCTCTAGAGTTGGGTTAAGTTCCCGTAGATTTGGTCATTTTGTAAAGGGGCTGCATGGTCGAAAATGGCTATTTGCCAACCACCTCAGAAAAGAATTCCATGCGTGTGATTGTTCTTTATTTGATTTATATGCAACTCCTTGTATCAAAGTAAAATATTGTTTTATTTCATAAATTGTTACAATTACTCTTCCTTGATGTTCGACGAAGTTGTGAACTCCTATTTGGTAACTGAATCTAACAGAAGTTCTTGTTCCAGACAAAAAAAACTCGCAGCTTCTTCTCTATAAAGTCAGAGGATGTCAAGGAACTCAATTGTTTTAGGCCTGGTTTTGCCCAGGCTACTAAAAGGTCCATTTGCTTGAAGTTCCACAAATTTAAGAACCAAATGTGAGTGTTAACAATTAAGAGACTATGAGTATTATTACTGAAGGTGCAAGAAATCCATCTGGAAAAATTAGAAAGACCTCGGATAGGGATAATAACTGTATAGGTAACGATAGCACTGTGCAATATGCAGTAATTACATTAAAAAATGCTTAAAGATTATGCTTGGCCCTTTAGTGGACAGTTAACTTGTGGAGGGTTTCAGTTAGATTGATGCTGCTTTAGAAGCCACTGAGTCCTAACGATTGCCAAAAATGCATCATTGAATGCCAAAACACATCTTTAGTTGGACTTTAAATACATACCTGACTTCTTGTTTATAGAAACAAGAGTCCTAATAGAATTACAAAGGTATATCAATTGCTATTAAATCTTTCTCAATTCTTATCAATGGGACTCGCTTGTAGGGGCTCTTGCTTGATACTCTTGATAGCCTCATCCAGAACTCTTCTTTATAAGGTGGTCAGTACTAATAGTTTTGTACTTGGGAAGAGTTGTTTACAGCTTTGTTTGAGTCTGGTTCTTTCTATTGCTTTCTGAACTTAAACAACATTAAAGTCCTAGTTTGAGGCCTACATAAGCATTAGAGCTTTAGACTAACTACGAATAAGGGAAAACATGCTTGTACCTAGTATCATAAAAGCAAGAAAAGAGTGGATATAACTAATCGATGGGATATATTTTCTCTAGTGCTTATTTCCTCTGAAGGTCTTTCCCTTTTTGGCAAAGTTTTGAAGACATATTCTTAACTAGTTTACGAGATGGTTTCGTATACATTGGTCTGAAGGAAAAACAATATTTTAACTTGCTTTTATAGAAAGGAAATTACTGTGTTGAGGCATGATTGTATAACATTGGTTTGGAGGGAAAACCTTATTTTAATGAGTATATATCCTTGGGTTTAAAGAAAAGAATCTAAGATACATTTGTTTTAGTGTAAATCAATTAAGTATAGGAATAAGTCTTGGATTACATACAGATTTAGCTTTGAAAAATTATGAAGTTTTTGCTTTTCAAAGGCACAAGTCAGTTTCCTTCGTTGTTTTGCTCATCCCCTTCTAAACCATAGGAATTCTCATTTTGTTATGGAAAGATCTAGTCCCCTCCATTTTGTCCTCTCGAAGTCCACTATGACCCTGCCTTGATAGCCTTGTGGCATTTGCCGTTAACACAACTCCAATCCCCACGTAAGTCTTGTCTTGACCCGTAAAACGTTTTCATGTGATTTCTTCCTCTTCTTTCTTTGCTACCGTTCTCCAAGTTGTGGAAAATTAAACTAGTGATCAGAACTCATGATTATGTGCCTCACTTTTGTAGGGAGTAAAACCTTTCTCCAAGTTGTGTCATTTGGAGTAAAACCTGATACTTTTAACCCTATTCTTTTGTTCAAAGGATAGGAATCTAATATGATCAATAAACAGAGCAAAGCTGCTGAACTAAAAAATATAATTCTAGTTTGGCGTGAACTGTAACTGTTTAATGAGTTTAAAGAATTTAAGAAAGTTACAATATCTGAAGCACATAATAATGCACTTCAAGGAGATTGGATTCGCATGGTTCCTTTGACTCTTGGTTAAATTCCTTTTCATGTGACAACGTTAGATTTGGTGGTTGCTGCGAGTCTTGTCAATTGTTGTGCCTGCGAAGCATATACCATACATGGATTCCCTGATGTTGATGGGGGCTAATTAGTGGTTAACCGTACCAGCAACTTTGCCGGTAATTGCCTATAGCCTCTCTCACTATGACATGAAATCATCAATGGTACAATATGTAGTATGTTTTGCAGAAGTTCACAGATTTCGAGGTTTAAAGAACCTTTCATTCTTTTGGGTTTGTAGGTCGCTAACCAAATATTCTAGTTCTCAGAGGGAGCTAAAGGTGCACTGATGTTGCTTGTTATATACAAAAAGATCAAACTTCGAAAGCAATACAAAAAATAATCGGAGATAGTGGCTATGATGTTGCTTGTTATATAGAAAAAGATCAAACTTCGAAAGCAATACAAAAAGTAATCGGAGATAGGGGCTATCTTTTATGTGTTGCTTTTCGTGTCTTGATAGAGGTTAGGACATGAATTCTGTGAAGGAGTACCTACTCTATTTCGTTTCAGAAGGGAAAAGTTCTTTGTAGAGCCTTATGTTGCTACAGATGAGTGCTGGGCTGCTTCATAGAGAAAGATGAATGCGGTATAAATTCGGGTGCGTGTTTTTGGCACATGGCAGTGACTCGCTTAAGTCGAGTGAGAGACGCTTTCCATGAACTCAAAAAGCAAATGGGGTAAAAATTGGAGGTCTCAACGGTGTAGTGGGCTACCATGTATCAGATCAACTGTAATCACCAAAAAAGAAAGATATGTGGAAGTGTCTCTGACCACGAAATACTGGCTTTCAAGCCCTAAGTTATGCATGGTTGAACGCTCAGTTAACTCAGATGTGAGTTACATTGTGAAAGGGGGTTAAACGTAGCAATATAAAGCTCTGAGAGGTTCTCGTTGGCAACTTTCAATAACAGGTGGATTTCAAATTCCTAGAAAAAGTTGACAATCTATAAAAGCCTCAAATCCTCTAGACTGTCTTAACATGAATAAAGCAAGATCGTTGTAAGAGATGCCTTATTAATAACTGAAGCTATGGTGTTACCGGGGTTGATAGTCTCAGCCCGAGGACACCCTCTGGCACAAAAGTATCCTAACGATATGCATTCACTGTTACGTGTAAGTTTTAGTGTCAGATCTGGTGCTAAATACTCTGGTGGAATTTAATAGCAAAGCATTGAGGTGGAAGTTATAATTGTTCAAATAGAAAATAATCAACTTGTTTGATTTCTGTTTGTTGTTATAGTTGTGTTTTTTCATGCTTGGAAGGATTATATTATAATCCCTTTGACATTCTGCTTAGGGTTGTATTATAACATTTAGTTAAATGTTATGCTGTTATATCGTTTGATGAAAGTTCTAAGCGAAGAATTGGGGTGAAAGTTCTAGTTGTTCAAATAGCACGTAAATCAACTTGTTTTATTCAAGTGTGAAGTTATTTTTATGATTTTTTCATGCTTACAACTTTTGTCATCGCTTTTTGACATTTTGCAATGCTGTATGTTCTTCTTTCTACAGTGTAGAAAAGACTTTTAACCGTTACCAGATGCACGTAGAAGAGGAGGTTGCTGCCCGCAAGAGGGCAGAGCTAAAGAAGGTCAGAGAAATTTTCCAACTCTGACTGTAAATATATATAGATCGTAACAGAACACAAATGGTAGCATTATCTTTCCCATCTTTCTAGAGATGTTCATTATAGCATTATCTTTCCCATAACAGGTTGACCTTAGGCAACCTTTTATTATTTCAGATTTGATTCCGGGATCAAGTCCTGGATTATAACTCAATTGACAATGTTTCTCATCACATGTTGCACTATGAAAAGATTCTCGACCATGGCGAGGTCTGATTTGAGAAAGGAAAAGAGGGAGGAGTATTTGCATGTGTGTTTAGTGCAACAGGCAAGGATAAGGAATTTAGAATATAACCAGGGCAGTAGACCTGCACATGTAAGTATATAATTGGTTGATATAAGAAAAACTCTGCTGTTCGTTTTTACATTTGTCCTCCTTTTCGGTTTTTCTCAGCAGTGAGGGCTAAAGCCTTTTTTTCATGTCAACAAGTAGTATCTGATGGTCTTCTAGGGAAGATCGCTCTCCAATCAAATTCAAGCACAATTAAACATTACAACAGTAACATACACCGTTGTTTGATTAGTCACAATTAGTGCTCCACAATTAGTCACAATCTCAACTGAAGAGATCCTCTCCCAACTATGGTCAGTTATCTTATAGATTCTTTTCTAGTTAAATACTGGATTCAGTCAAACAAAAAGATGGCCCAGTGAAACTTGCTCATTCGCTACGATGTGTGGATCATTATATCGTTTATGATTCAACGAACACATTTGTTTTTCTCAACAACCAAGCAGCTGTATTCTTTATTAGGGGTTCTACTTTTTCTAAAAGACCAATATCATGACTCATATGAGGACAGAGCTGGATCTGATGATACTAACCTTATAAGTGAGATGGGAAAAGGAACACAACATTGTCAACGCTGCTAGAATGATAAAAACGATGAAGAGCACTATTTCCATTTCAGAAGCATGGAAAAATAGATTGCTTCAACCTGTTTCTCTCATAACTAGTATCATATATACTATTGCTACAATACTCTGTCTGTCACTCAGTTTTTGTCTTGTCATACAGAAGAATCTGACTGAGCGTACTGATGTTCAGACTAGAGATAGTCCCCAGGAAATAGTCCAAAGGTAACATCTTTGTGAGATCCGTATACATGAGCTCCAATTGACACAGAAAATAAATGACTAGTGTAAAAGGGAAAAGCCGTAGCTTCGTCTTTTCCATAATCCAGAGGAAACATCTTGAGATCAGTTCTCTTTTCACATGATATTTTATCAAACTATATGGTCCTCTGTTAACAGGCTATCTGCACAAGCTCTTGTTCATCTGTCGTATACCTTATTTAGGGCCTATGTAGATTTGCTTCAATGGACTAGTTAATGCGCCTTTGTTTTTGTGCTCTTGGCAGGTGCCTTGAAAACTTAGACATTGAACAGAAAAACATGATGGAGCTCACACAACTAGAGAGAGAACTGGATGCCATATTAAGACAAGCGAGATTCAGAAAGGTGTACTTTCAAGTTATCCCCCCTTCTTTTACTGTTTCTTACATTTTTGGTAGCAACATTAGAGTTAAATTGTTAAAAGCCATGATCAGTAACATGTAGCAACAGAAGTCATCTGTAACCCAAATCATTGAAAGTTTCTTGTTTTGACCATTTTCAAAATCGCACCCCAGGATTCTACAAAGTCTCCTGCAAGCGTGCTGTTAAACAGTGCTCACTAGTTTCCAATGCTAGTGATTTGCACTGAACATTCTCAACTTCCCTGCAATAGGATGGCCATTCTCACTTTCCCTATTCCTTTTTCCTGTTTCACTTGCATTTCTTCAAAGAAAGGGAAAAACAAAAAATTACTGCTTCTTTGGAAAAGTTCCAATATCCATGAACTTCCATTACCATATTCGGTACTTTGCTAATGATGATCTTAACGCTTCTTGGATTGCAGAACTTCTAGTCTTTGGATTTTTAAGCATAGCAATTAAAAACAGGCTTTTCACTCTTGCTATCTTGATTGCATTTCATCCAACACATGTACTAAGCAATACTTCCGGGAACATTAAAAAAAGGACACGTGGCCTTCTTCTCCTCCATGTTTCTTAAGGTGTTGTATCTCGCACACTTTTGCTTAAAATCTAGCTTGCAAGCACTCTGCAAACCAGTAGCTGTGTCTTATTCTTGCTTTTCAACATAATTTGAACCATGCTAAGGATTTTCTTTTTCCTTTTGCTTCTTTGTTTCATTGTAGAGATCTTGAAACTATTAAGAATTCATTTTCTCCATTTAAATTTTTAGCAGCATTTATTGTAAATTCACTCTATTAGATCATATAGACTATAGATCATAGCTACTTTGTTTTTAAACTAGTTCCTTGAATTTCTTAAATGCTTTAGAAACCTATAATTTTCTTAACTAGAGACACCTATGTTTTTGGACTTTCAACACAAGCCATTAGTGAGAAAAAAAAAAAAGGTAACTGTTCTTATCAGATGATGACATATTAATTGAACTAACAAATTGTAGGTGCTTATTCTCCTTTCACTAGTCTCATTGGGAAAAGTCTTTCCTAGATTACTGGGCATAAACATCCTTCACAAAGTTGATATAGGTGGTCATAGAAAGGTAACCTTTTGGACATCTTCTTCCCAAACTCTCTCTCATCAAAAGGTTACAATTCATCCTAAGAATGTCCTATCTTCTTTCTCCTAATTGTTCCCAAGCTCAAAATACTAATTTTGTGCTTGATACATGGAAACGGTAGAAATAAGTTAATGTTGTCCACTTTTCAAGAGAATTAACTTTGTGCTTTTCCACTTTATGCCAATTTTGGACTTTACTACAAATTTACTTTATATACATATGGTTTGTTGATTCTCAAGATACCACGCATTCTTTCTTGTAGCTTTGAATTGTTTCCTTTTCTGCATTCTCTTATCTGATAAGTGTATCACCCCTTTTGCAGAGGTGACCACCTCTTTCTCCTCTCTCTTCCACGTTCAGTTTCATTTCCTTAACCTTTAGGGTTCTCCAAAGGCAAAGGCCATTTTTTGCCGTATTTGTCCCACAGACTCCTACTTTTTCTAAACATCTTCTCTTCATAAGTTTGTAGCATCCTACAAGTTGATCAAAGATTATGGAACTCGAGTAGTTTGGCTATTTGACAATAATAACAATATAGTTGAGTGTAGGATCCAATGAACAGAGCATTTTTATGTCACGACCTTTGTATCATCTAAGTCTTCACCATACCTATTTAGTTGGATCACAACAGTTAGGACTCCCGACAAGTAATCTGAAATTGACTGAAATGCTATCACATGCAGGTATTGAAACTCACCTCGTAAACTTAGGAGTTGAACTTTCTTTACTTTATCAAACTCTTTGACAAGAGATTTTGAATAATCTTTCAATTTTTCTTAGAAGTTGTGGCATTAATAATCCTTTGTAACATGTTATCATCCAATGGATGATTATGATAGCTTTTTGATCCATTTTTTCGCTGACTTGTAAAGACTCCTATGGTATAGAGATATAAGGATCTTCATCATTTACCTTCTTACAACGTTTTTTCAAGTATGATCCCAATATTTCCTTCATGCAGATTGACCAATTATCATGATCATATTTGGTGAACTAAGACATTTGAAATGCAATAATTACATTTACCATTTTCTTTTCTCCCCACAAGTAGCTTTGATACCACTTGTTGGAAATCAAGAGAGCTTAGACATACTCAATAAAATTGAAAGGAGGATGAACACAAATCTAACTTTCTATTCCACTAACTTGAAAGCAATGACTAGGGCACAAAGGTGATTATAAGTAAAATGCAACCATAGCATTTACCATCTTCTTTTCTTATCACAAATAGCTTTGATACCACTTTATGTAATCAAGATAGCTTAAACATGCTTAAGTACTCTAAGGAAGATAAGTTAGAAGAGGATGACCATAAATATAGAATTTTATTCTATTCACTTGAAAACAATGACTAAAGCATATAAATATCTACGAGTGAATGCAATCATTGCATTTACCATATTCCTTGTTATCACAAGTAGCTTTGATACTACTCAAAAGAGCTGAAACATCCTCCACATTCTAAAGAAGATAAGTTAAAAAGTAAAGAAACAAAGATATAACTTGTTATTCCACTCACTTTAAAACAATGACTTGTGTACATAGGTATTTATAAGTTACACTAGATGCTTTTAGTCTTCTAATAATCAAATCACTCATTTACATTAAATAAGAGAAAGGAAGAGGAAGGCCCATATATAAATATCTGTTATAAAATTAAAGATACTGTTGATTATGAATTTAGTCTTCCTTTTCATTCAATTTATACACTACTTACATCTTATGAAATATAAGATACTCACAGGCTTTAGTGGTATGCAGAATCAGCTGATGATTGAAACTGTAAGAGCACTAGAAGAAGAGGTATGCATCTTTGACTCATGGTTCATGTGAAACTTGATGCATTGCACAAAATAATTATTCATGTTGGATAATAACAAAACTTGCAACAGGTTTTACAGAGTATGTGAGAGAAGGTTTGGCATATTATTGAAGGGCTATCTCATATTACTGTAGCCTAACCTTTGAACCAATTTGAAAGTGTTATTAACTTAGTTTATCTATGTTGTTTTTGGTGTGACTAAGCCATAGTTTGGCATCCCCCAGGCCCCCCTTGGGGGGTCGGTGGGTGGGGGGGTCGCCGTTGTGTTAGTGGCATTTAAAGAGCTTGTCTTTCCCATATCTGGTTTGAATATAAGATTTGGTGCTATAACATGCCCGATGGTTGCGAACGGATCCAATATCCCACAATGATATTGTAAAAGCACTGTGAGGTGAGATTGCTTGATTGTTTGAATCAGGTTTAAATCAGATCTTATTTCGCTTTCTAGCAACCTGTCTTGATTTAGTGGAGGAAGTAATTCAAAGGCTGGTGGTGGGGATATTACCAATTAGTCCTACAACATTGATTTAAGATTTCTAGATTAACCATGTCGAAGTTGACAGATCTCCATGAAATGGATCTGTAGCGCTGGAGCAGTTTGACACAAACGTCAAACGAGCGCCTGAGTCTGATTGTTTCCATTGCAACTTAAACACCGAGATCTAATAATGATCTGCAAGCAAGTTTGAGTTGAGAAATCCAGTGAAAGACCAAACAACAGAAGGATAGTTGCAACTGATTTCTGAAGTTGAAAAACACTATATCAAGAAAGTTGGGTTAGTGACCAATTCAGTCTGGCCTCAAAAGCTTTGCTTCATCTGAAGGCAACATTTCAGGGTGTTTTAGTGTAAGTGAAGAGTTAGTCATTTAGAAGACAACGCCCTTTTATAAGTCGTGCTTCTGAATTTATGGTTTTGAAAAGATGCTATCAATAGGATGTTCAAAGATGGAGTCCGAACACCAACTGCCAAAGAGACCTTGACATTGGTGTGGAATCAATACAGAGATCTTATAATATTGAGAAGCAGTTCACATAACTTGATATCAAGGATTGTGCTAACAACCCATACTATCACCATCCAATGCATTATGACGCCTTGAATCTCCATTAGCATAGACGCATGCATGTATATATGGCATCAAATGACAGACGAAGATTCTACAAACAGCATTTTTGTCATGCTTTGAAATTTACTTTCTGTCTCAATCTCCTTAATTAGCAGGAAAAGGAGCTAAGGAGAGAGATGACTGGCTTGGGGGAAGAGGTAATTAAAGAAAGAAATCAAGAGAACTCTACTTTCTATGTACGTAATCTATCTGATCTTCACGTCTTGTCTTCTAGGTTGAGATGGCAGCAACCACGAGTGAGAATCCTGAATCTAGCCATAGCCGTCTCCTGGAAATGGAGTGCAACACCTATTCTGAAGGCGATCCCACTCCAGCCCAGCAGACCATTCTGCGACTGTTTAACTTTTAAACAGCAGTTTGTGGCTAAAGCACACTTGCCACCTATCATCACCATCTAAAATTGCCATGGACAGCATCGCTCCCTAGTTTGATAAGCTGGAATGGTGTTTCAACCTCCCGAAGTATGGAAATAATCATCTATGTAGAACCCAATTAACCTGCAGAAGCGTATAAATATTTGTGCATGTAGAACCCAGTTAATGCAGGGAGCACCAACAATGTCCACGTCAGGCTTCCTTGACAAGTGTTTGAATTCGGCAGAACCACGTGTCGATGCTTTGGCACTGATTTTTAGCTTTGGTTTCTTGCTGGACCACTTTGTAAGATAACAATGGTGTGGTGATGCATCTCTCTTTGTATAATAGTCCATAGCCGGTGTGATTATGTACGTGTCATAGAGTTGGGCATTGCTGTCCTGTGGCGTGGAATCTGCTATGAAAAAGAACTTTGGGATCTCCTAAACCTTTACTTTTGAAGATCGGGCATCTTAATAATAATATGTAAGTACGGATATGTGTAAGATGTAAGCACTGAAATAACAAAAGTTATCAAGTGGCTAAAATTACATATCTTTGAAGGATTTTGGTGGTGATAATTTTCTCTGGGTTGATTTTATTGGATGTTTTTTGTTATCCTTACTCCAAATGTTTCTTCAAAAAGATTATTGGAACTAAATCAGAAGAAACAATCTGGGTGACCAATGTTGAGGATAGCAATGCAGATCGCAATCAGTAAAGCACAAAGTGGAAGTAACTCCAGCCATCCATGGTCGCTTGAAAACTCATCGGATTGGTATATATTCGAGAAACCTCTTATGGAAATTCAATCTGAACGTGTGTGGAAGAAGGAAGATGGGATGAGCTCTTTGACATTCATTGGCTACTTTCTACCGGACTTAATTACTTTTATATACTATCATCCATCAAGTCCCATAAGTTTGATGTGTTTCATGTCCTCATAAGCCCGTAACATTTTACAATGACTTCTTTGCAATCAGTTTTGAAAATGGATAGGCATTTGTGATGGTGGAATAAGAAAGCCACCAAGCTGAGAAGCACCCCAAGATTGCTGACAACTCCGAGTCTTTCTTCTTCTAGTTTCTGGCATACATGTTACATTGTGTTTTGTATTTATGGATATGGAAATTGACACACCATTTTTTGCAGTTCCATTTTCTTCTTCTCCTCGTCAAAGTTATTCAAGTTGATTTGTTGTATAAACACTATAGTAGAGCTATTTAGGCTTACAAAGCACGCAAGGTTGATATAGGCTTATAGAGGTTTAAATTTGTAACGATATCTAAATAAAATATATTACAAGTTTAACATTAGTCTTTAAACTTAATCTTAAAAGTAATTAAGGCAAAGAAAAAAATAACATCAATATATCAATTATATAAAATAATTATCATTTCATGAATACAATTATAAAACATGTATTATTAAAAAATCTATTAATAAACATCTATTATTAGGAAAACAACATTTATAAACATCTAAAAGATAACAAATTAATCAAAAAATTGACCAAAAACGAAGTAGGAAATGCTCTGAAATGCTGCAAAATTAGCTGTTCCCCAGACAATCTCCATTCCCTATCCAGTTCCCAAGCTTATCCTCTCGTCTCGATAATCGCGAAATCATTTTCCCACAATCCAAACAGTCGCCACAGTCCCAATCGCTAGCGTTTAGGATTTCGAGCTTCTGAACCTGCAATCAAAGGCCCCAGAATTCGTCAGAGCCATGAGAGAACAAGACCCAGAATCCAGTGTTCTGTGCGAGCTACGCTCCATGATCGTTCACCTTCTCCGGACGCCTCCCCTACCCCTCCCGTTTCCAGTGCTAACAAACGCCGGATCCTCTTCGTCGAAACCGACTTCGCCAGCTGCCTTTGGGTCGCTATTTCTCGGAATCTCGGTTGCCCTCATGCTCTTCGGGTCCGTCGCGTTCTGCATCGGCTTCATTCTGATGCCACTCGTCACTGCTCTAGTCATGCTCTTCTTCTTCGCTGGGTTCATCTCCAATTTGTCCCAACTGGGCCGCTCCATTCTCTGTCATTGCTGCCCCGAGGAGCATGGGCCTGGTAAGACCTTCTTGCCTGAGTTAACCAAGTTCGTGCCTTCTTATACTAATCTGCAAGTGTTTGGAGCGTCTGAGCAAAAGTTGTTGTTATTTAGTTTAAAGCTGTTTGTGTGCTTTTATATCAACAATGGTTTGGAAGACACAATTTTTACTTGTTTTCTGGTTGTTCATTCAAGCAGCTTGGGACTATGGAGTTGAGGCTTACGACTAGTTTGAAGCAGGGAAAGTTAGAAAGAAGAGAACACTTTCGAGGTTAGCTAGATTGTGTGCTAGACATTAGTTTGGTCCTTTTTTGGGTTGTATCGATATGTTTCGCTTGGCCCTGGTAATGGGGTTCTTGCACTGCCATGGCGCTGGCAATGTACAACAATTTGGCCTTGGGGTGCTGAATTTCTTGCATGTGCCTTTTTTCTGACACTTATTTTGGGTAATTTTCATTTACTCGAGAGCGCTTTATGCAGTTGTATTATTGGTGTTATCATTTATAAAGAATCTGCATGAGCAGATTTTGATCGTCACTGCAATTACTTTTAATGGTGGATTTTATCAATTGACCTTTAAGAAGTTCATTTACTGCCTAACAGAGAATGTATTCGACACCCAGTGGTTCATACTTCCAAGTATTGTATTTTGGGCTGTGTTCTTTTCTGGACTAGATGGTTGGAAATCAGAGGCTTTATAATCGCAAGTTACAATTTAGAGAAGCTTTAATACTTGGGCTATGTGATCTTGGTGGGTGGGTAAGCATCACAAGCTATGGACATGTAACACTAGATCTGATATCGTGTTTAGATTTAGACTGGTGTTTGTGATGTTATTCTATAAACTGGCATTGATTGTAGATCTTGCATGTTCACTTTCTTTCCCCTCTGTTTTAGGCTTTTCATTCGCTTTAGAAACTTTTTGGATTCTTCTGATTGCCGGTAGATCGGATATCGTGTTTAGATTTAGACTGGTATTTGTGATGTTATTCCATAAACTGGGATTGATTGTCAATCTTGCATGTTCACTATCTTTCCCCACTGTTTTAGGCTTTTCGTTCGCTTCAGAACCTTTTTGGATTCTTCTGATTGCCAGTAGTCTCCTTAAAGAATGTGAATAAGCAATTCTACAGGGTTCTTACGAATTGCAATTGCTGGAAACTTTGAATTGGCTAACATTTTGATACCTCTGAAGGTTCCCTCAGTTTTTATGTGATAGATGGAACCTTCTTCTATCGAATATATTATGCTGATACAAAATTCCATGAGCTGCGTGCTGTTAATCTAATGAATACAGCCCAAAAAGATCTTTTCATAAACTCAAAAACCGAGGCCTGAGAGATGATTCTGACGTGTCGCCCAGAAGTTCTCAGACAGGTGATGGTGCCATTGAAAATGATACAGATACAGAACCAGGAGGAAGATTAAGATTTGGAGCGAAATCAGCCTGTGGTGATATGAACACCGATGGCAATAAGGAAGATTGTGATGAGTCCGAAGAAGATGATGGTATGCACCAAGATGGAGACCCCACTGGTCTTCATGTTTGCGAATTCCACCACTCGGCTGTTGCCGGGCAGCTGGAACAACAGCCCCGGCGTCAAGATCACAAACAGCACCACTGCGATTACAACGGGGCCCCAATCCGCCATCTCTGTTTCTCTCTGTTCTTCAGTGTTACAGAGGAGCCAACGGAACTATTATAGCAACGGAAGGCAAATGGCGATCGATGAGGACAAAACGGCAGAAGGGTGTTGAATTCAACGAAACGGACTTGGGAAGCGACGGGATGCGACCCCACTGGTCGGCCGGAAGTTGCATCTTTCGTCTCCTTGGAAAGTCGGTTGCTTTGGATGTTACAACGTGATGGGGTCGAAGTGAAAGAGACAGCCATGCATTCTGGATTTGTCCGAGTTGTGTGTTTGTGTTTGATGAATAATGATGTCTTAGACCCTCTGAAAATCATGTCTAGAATTTAACAAATGGTGTAGTAAACACAGATAAAAAAATGCAATATATATTGTATAGTTTGGAATAAACTAATTTTTTATGTTCATAGAGAGAAAAGTTAGATTTTGCAACAAAATGCAAAACACACGAAGAACATTACACAGTTTTAATATCTACTAATTTGTTACTTTTTTGAGATTTTCTAATGTTAAGAATCTATTAAAAACTACAGAAAAGAAAAAAGAACAAGGATATTCCATGATTTAGAATAAAGTACTCTGAGAATTTTTCCCTTTTTAGCAATGTTTTCTCTCGTATCATTATGACATGTCGTTAAATGAAACAATAAACAAACATTTTCGATGTCTTATGCTTATAAAGAATTGAGGTAAACATTAATTAATAAAGTTCTTATTTTATCCTTACTACACTAGGAAAGCCCAGTTGATAGGAAACCCAACTAGATTTCAAGACGATATTCTAATAAACAAACATTTTCGATGTCTTATGTTTATAAAGAATTTGAGATAAACATTAATTAATAAAATTATTATTTTATCCTTACTCCATTGGCAAAGCCCAGTTGATACAGAACCCAACTAGATTTCAAGACAATATTCTTGTCTCTCCTTAGTCCTAAATGGGGATGGGTCCAAATCCATAATCTTCATGTCATCTTTAGCATAACCGAAGGCAATACTAGTATATTCCAAATTACTACATTATAATTTCTTATGTATTTCAATCATTAAGTTAAAAAAATGTAAGTCTAAATACTAATCTCAATATGTTTCATTTAGATACCATCATCGAATTGAATTCCCATAAACTCAAACCCACTTCAGGCCTAATAAGCTTGTAATAACCAGTCATGCTTTGCATCTAATGCCCCACTCTAGCTTATTGTGGTACTTAAAACATCCTTTAGCTCTATTGTAGCATTTATGCAGAAGTCACCCCTTTTATGGTTTGAATTTGAAAAATAAATACTATCTATCATATATCTCAACTATTAAGTTAAAAGATATAAGTTTAAAAGTTAAGTTTCAATACATTTTATTTAAATATTATCACCAATTTAAACCTTCATAAACAAAAGCCACTATAAGCTTCCACAAAGCCGGGACAGCCAATTTGTAGGAAACATCCATGATCTTCTTGGTATCTGTAGAATCAGTTCATTGGCTGCTTGTGAGAAGAGCAACCGACAAAATCTCTGTACCTACTACTTCTTTTATTCCTCACTTTATTTTCTGCTTTCTTAGTCCCTTCATTCCTTAGGGCGTGCATTTTCCTCCTGTAAAGATGCAAACCGATCATGGAAGCATTCAAAACACACGTACCCTTGACTCCATCATCTTTTTCCCATGCATTTCCTTTCCCAATTTTCTTATCAGTTCTTTTCATAAAGCCTCCATTTCATCAATGTCTAAAGCAAGTAAAAAGAAGCCTTATAACAATTATTTGGGGCTAAGAAAGAAAAAGTGTTTGTTTCCATCAGCGTAAAGTAAACCCACTAACAACACATACCTTTCCTCTTCTTTAAACTCTCTGTCTTCTTTCACACCAAGTTTAGCACCCCATCTGATCCTTCACCACCAAGGAAATCGGTCTGATTCGCCTCTTCTACATATATTCACACCCCAAGAGAAAACCCAAGTTTCAATTTCTCCGTTTGAGAGAGACAGAGAAACAGAGACGCAGAGAAGATGAGTGCAGATTGGGGGCCGGTCGTTGTTGCGGTGGTTATGTTCATCCTGTTATCACCGGGGTTGCTGTTCCAACTGCCGGCGAGAACGAGGGTGATAGAGTTCGGGAACATGTACACCAGTGGGATTTCCATTCTGGTTCACGCCATCATATACTTTGCCATAATCACCATCCTGATCATTGCAGTTGGTATTCACATACACGTCCATTGATCCAAATTATGCCCACCGGGTGCTTGTTGTAAGGTTTTCCTTTTCCTTTTTCTTTTAACTTTTCCCTCCTCAAGCTGGGGCTGCTGTATCCTTCTGTCCAAGTTTTCATCTTCTATACCTGCTTGTAGCTTTCGTTTAAATTGTAATCAAAATCGGAAATCGTCTGTTTCTTTTTCGGCCACTCCAAAGCTTGTTATTCTATTCAAGAAGTTTGAGCTGATTGACGTCTCAGGATGCAGAAGGCCTGGCTGAATTCTTGTTTTTTAACAGGATTTAGCATTAAAGATGCAATTTATTAATGTCATTCCATCCGTATTCCATCTATGTTAGAAAAGGCTTCTGGAGAGGAGTTGAGTTTACCAATAAAAAAATTGAAATGTTCAACTCAAAGATTAAATGATTCTTTTTTATTTAAACTTTGCATCAAAAATCTTATATTTTGATATAAAACTCTTATCTTTCATATATTTTCTTACACGTTAAGCATCATTTGACTAGAGTCATTTAGAATGAAACAATTATTCTAGGACTAATCCCATGTAATAAGATTAAAAAAATCAATCTGTTTGACTAAAAGTCATCTAGGGTGAAACAATCATTCTAGGACTAATATCATGTAATAAAGTTTAAAAATTTAACCCAAAATTAAATTGTGCTTTTCCTTAATCGATCAGTTTTTAAAAGGGGTAATTGGACCCTTCTTAAGCGTAAGCAAGCAGGTTTAACACAAATCTAGGCGTCTTAGAGAGACATAAAGCTCTGAAATAAGGTAAAATGGTACAGTGAAGCACATGCCTGCTGGCCCGTAATGCACAGCATAGATCGGATGCCAAAATAGCACTAGAATCAAGGATGGTACACCTTATTCAAATAGTTGCAGACCGAGCAAAATACCAAAGTCCACGGCCCCAGCACGTGAACCAGCCCAATGCATGTTTTGATTTCACAAAATATGCACATTTAGGGGAACTCGATGCGAGAATCCGGCCATTAAATACGAGTATTTGCTACGATCCTTGCGTTTAGATAACAAAAACTATGAGGCAATGGGGAGCATTCTGAAAATTATATTGAGAGTTGTGAGCTAATCTCATCACCACTGTCAGATAAAGTTGCAGAGTTCCTAAGTAACATCAACGGGATGTCCCTGCACCAGATTCATATGCCACAGCAAAATCAAGAATAGATATAGGAGTAAATTGTGTCGGCAATACCACTTGTTGCGGCTCTGATATCAAATGGCTGTTCTTGCATATTGATCTCCAACCAGAGTCACATTACCAGATAAAATCAGGTAATAGTTCAAAAAGTAAATGTTGGTTACAGCTCCCGAATTCAAACCAAAGTCTAACAACAGAGAAAATGGTTCTAATAGCTTCCAGAAACAATCATCAACCCTTTGGCAATCAAAGTGGCACTGGTGCAGGGCAAATAGATGAAACAAACAGTTGAAAACCCCTAGAAGATCGTCCGTAAAATGGTCCATAAATAAACCCAAATCAGAAAATTTAACGTCCATCCTCTGGACTCTTCCAGAGTTTATCCTGCCGGCACACCATTTTGAAAGCAAGTTCGAAAGCATTAGAGTAAAGCTATAAACACAAAAGAATATCGAGGTCTGAGATGAAGGATCTATAATCTTTTCTTATTTCATTTTTGCTTCCTAAGACTGCATGCTTGACTAGCAAATCTGAACTGTTTAATCAAAAGTAGCTAAGATTCCATGAACCCAGGCGAATTTTCTAGCCTTCCTGACATATCCCATGAAACTCGTAAATGAAAGGAAGAAAGCTAATACCCAAATCAAAAAGGCCCGAGCTTTGCATATTTCACTAGAAAAGTGTCTCATCAAGAAATCCAAAACACAAACACAGATCTCGAGCAGAAACCAAACCATGAGAAAGAAGCTAAGACCACCGGTTTAGCCGGCGTAGATGTGGACATGGAGGGCCAAGATGATGATAGCATAGAGTGTAAAGAAGATGAGGGTGTGAACCGCTATGGCCTTCCCGTTCGTCTTCAAGCTGCCGAACTCCACCTGCCGGCTATGTCCCGGCAACTGAAACAGAAGCCCCGGTTGCAGAAGCACGAACAGTACCACCCCAATCACTACCGGCCCCCAGTCCACCATTTTCTCAGAAGAAAATCGAAATGCGAAATCTGGGTCTTGGAGGAGACAGCAAGAGCAGAGAATCTGGTAGCTTCCGCACAACGCTATGGAGATGAGGATGAAAGTGAAAGAGCTCTTGAGAGCGACACTTGGAACATGGAAGTAAGGCCGAGTTACTCCGGTTAGCGTCCTTTGTCTGCACTTGTTTACGCGTGAAGTTATGTATATGGACAAGTCAAAAGGGGTAAAGTTCATTTACCCATTCCAAGGTAAAAGCATGATGAGGGTTAAAGAATTCAGAACAGCTATCATTTGTTCACATTACTATGGAAGATGATTAGCTTTTTGACAATTTACCGCATATTTACGAATATAAAATGTTTTTGAGTTATTTTATCTATCATTATCTCATATATAAAAGATTTAATAATAAGTTAAGAGTGATGACTTCAATTCATTACATATTATAAGTGGACAAACACTTGTTTTAGTTGAAACTAAATATTATTTGAAATTAAGAAGTCTTGATTTGATATTTGAGTGTATAAATTTAAGTTCATATATATAATAAAAAGATAAAAAAAAAAAAAAACATTCATGGACTTGTTACGTGTTCTTCAAATCAGCCACATAACATATATATCTTTTTAAAAATTGGTTGATACCATGTTACAAAGTATATTTTTTTTAAATTGAATGCCACCGAAAGTGCTAGATTCGATTCCTTGTTACCAAACAATTGTGTGATCCGAGATAATTAGACAAAAAGTAGGACCGACGCATTCCCTCGTGCCACTGTTTAGTAATACAAGCTATGCAGATTTTAGTGAAAAGTATAGATAATTAACCCATTAATTACAGTTTAGAGAAATTGCATAGACATCTCGTTATGGGAAAAAGGGTGCCAAACTATGCTACCCCTTGCCGAAAAGAAGCAATCCACATGGCATTCATCATCTAGACCACCAAAATCAATGTCGTCAAACCCAAGGATTAATTTTTTGTCGACAAATTTATTAAAAGATCTCTATTCCATGACTAAGATTATGGTATATGGAAAAAAAATTCTTTCAATTATACTAAATTTAGGATTTAAAAGTTATAAAAGAAGAATAATTTGAAAGATTCTATATTAACAACTTGATAAGTAAAACATTGTCAAGGAAAAAACTGTCAATTCGACAAATAGTTTACTTTTTAAGACTCTTACACGTATCAAAGTCACAAATAAAAACAAACCCAGGGATTAATTTACCCTAATCACGCAAAATATTTGGTGATCATTTGTCCCAAAACCCACATCCTTCTCTCATGCTATTTTATTGACTTAAAAATGATAGTGATCTCACCAGAGAGAGCCGAAGGGGACGGGTAATGCAGCATTAACACCAACCCTTCATCCTCAAGTGGCACGGCAATTGATTGCCAACTGAATATTTACTTGCCCACTCAACTCATTGTGCTTTGAAAACAATAGAAAACGATGCTGTCCCTTATCCACGGGAGCAAAGGACCTTCCAAAAGGAAAAAACAAAGCATAAAGGAATGATAAAAGTGAGTGGATACCAATTCATGTTCTAGTTTTTCGGATCATATTCCCGCGCCGGGTGTTCTTCAAGACATAAAAAGGTGGCATCCAATGCCTCCCTTTTCTTGATGCCACATCTTTTACATGCCTGATTCTTCTTCTTCTTCTTCTTCTTCTTCTTCTTCTTCTTCTTCTGCTTGGAGGTGAGTTTCTGCTACTTGGGTAAGGCTTAGAATGAACGATTGGGCGGCTCCTCTCATCGCGGCGGCGCTGTTTGCGCTTTTGTCACCCGGAGCACTCTTTCAGATGCCCGGAAGGGATCGGCCGATCGGTTTCATGAACATGAAGACGAGCGTTGCATCCATCTTTGTGCACACGGTTCTTTACGGTTTGTTTCTTATTTTGTTTCTTGTCGTTCTTCACATTCACGTATACGTCTAGGAAGCAAGAGGCTGCTAGTTTATGCTATACCGTTTGATTTACTGCTTTTGATCCCTGTAAACCTTGATGAAATCAGAATGATACAGTAATTTTGGCACAAGGCATGGATGCTTCTTCGTGCAATTACTTGTGTAACATTCATGTTTTTTCATTTTTCTCTTTGCAGAGAGTCTTAACTTGTTTTAGTTAAATATCAGAATTTATGATTCAAATAAGTCTGGAGATGTTTTCTCTTTTTTATTTCTAACTTCTTGTATAATTTTCTATTTATAAACAAATTACTTTTTTTTAATAAATTAATTTTAAAGAAAAAAAATAAATATGTCCCATCCATCTAAGTCGGTTTCAAAAAAGTAAAATAAGCTTAAACCGACATCTTACATTGAGGTTGGTGTAAGCAATTGGTCAAATCACAAACAGTAAACATATAAGTGTCGAAATCTGCAAAAGACTGCAAATATGATCTCTTATTTCTGAAACCCAAGAGTCAAAAGTTATGTTAACATCAAATTACTAACATTATTGACCCACAGACAATACCGACATGGAGAAAGATTGCTTTTTCTTCGACCTTTTCCTCCCCTCTAGACTTCTCTTTTCCTAGGCTGTTTTCAAACCCATTGTCTAATGAAGATATGGAATATACATCTTTCCACCTTTAGATCCGTGCCTGCAAACTTTTATATAATTGCTATCTCCTTTATAAAAATAAACCTGTCAACCTAATTACAAAACATATGTTAAAAATAATTAACTATCTTTCTTGAGACTGATGTAACACGTTATCATGGACTTACGAATAGGCTCAGGCGACAGTACTTATTAAATTGTAATCTCAAATTACCAATATTTTAATTTGGATTCTCTTTATAAGTTTGACCCCCTCTAATAATATAAGATCTAGGTCTTCTATTCAAGCAAGACTATTTTCTTCTGATGATAATTGTTCGTCCTATAAGCTTAGACCCAATTCTGTGTTTAAGCCAAATTGCAGAACCTCCCGTATATTATCTGTAGAAATCTATCTCAGGCGATCGCTTATTAAGAAATGGATATACAAACGCTAAGCAAAATTCAAACCATTTGTCACTAAAATGGAGAAATCGAAAACCTGCAGCACAAGTAATCTGATTGCAGAAAAGATACAATGAACACGATATCAAACAGAACCACACACCAATCCCACAAACTAGAGAACTTGAAGATACCGGGGCTATCAACCCATGTACATATGGACCCCAATAGCTAACAAGAAGATGCAAATGAGAGCAAGGTAGAGGATGGAATGAACCAGAATGGAAACCCCACTTGTCTGAAAGTTCCCGAACTCTACGACTCGGTGCTTTCCCGGAATCTGAACGAGCAGCCCCGGCGTGAGCAGTATGAAGAGCACCACCGCCACAAACACCGGCCCCCAATCCGACATCTTCTCCTTCTCAAGCTCTCTCTGTTTACGCCTCGCCGTACTACTTTACTGATCTATGGTTTCGTGGTCTCTCTTAAAGTCTTTGATAAGTGGGCACCAAATTGAAAGGGAAAGATTATTTTAGTGGAAATTTCTTGCTTTTGGAGGAAGAGACAAAAGAATACAACTAGGAAAGGGGAAGATTAGAGAATCAGGCTATTCGGATTCACATTTTACACCTCACATGCACTACGGTCGAAGGAAACTTCGGAGACAACACTCATACGTCCGTTTGTCCCCTGCCGGCCCCCATCTCTACCCTATCCAACACTAGATCGATTATGTGAAAAGTACTCGTATATGGGAAATTCTCACCCATCTCTACCGATCGATTATGTGAAAAGCATTTATATATGAAATTTTCTCATGCACGTGGAATGTTGAATAAACTAGACAATAAAGTAAAATACCGTACTTAAGATCAAGAAATTTAAAGTCATTTGACCAAGATAAGTTGAAGAAATTAAAAACAAGGGTAAATTTTTCTTTTTTAAAAAATTTAATGTTTATCCTAAATGTCAGAAAAGTTTATCCCAAAACCAGACCTAAATCCTCATTGTTCTTTGTACATGTTTATATATGTTTTTGCTGCACAATTGTGTTTGTCTCGCAACATGTAGAACTAGAGACTTCTATTTCTTTTCTTTTGCCTTCTTTATCATAAAATAAAACAATGAGATCACCCCTACTTTCCACGCTCAGGCAAAACTTGGGAGGTGTTCATAACGTGGTGGCCCATAAACGCTTTTTGATTGCTTATGATATCAACATGCTGGCGGTGGCTTTTCATGTATACACCGTGATCAGGCCACCACTATGTTAACGCTGTTCGAGGAGCACCAAAATTACGAGTTGGTCGGCTCTCCCAATATGACTACACTCTACGTTTTTCGTGAATTTCATGAGGGGTGTCAGAAACTGGATGTTTTGGGCGGTAAACTGGACTTGGAATGAGATCTATCACAATTTCTATTTATTTTTATTTTTTCAACACACATCTGACCCAATTGAGAGCAATTATAGAACTACAAGTACCTGACTCTTTTCTTTTCCAAACAATGCAGGACTCTATTCTTTCCCAACAAGTATAACTTGTGAGATTTCTCATAGTATCTGATCCAGCCACCAAGTACAAGAATTGGCTAAGACTCATTACAAAACCACAGAAGCGACTTGATATTAACAGTATGTAAAGCTTCGTTCGGCCCAACCTGGTAAGCAAATTTATCTCCAGCAATCTAAACCCCTCTCTCCACCTCCTAGAACGACAAAAAAGCGTAATGCCCATGGCTGTACCCAAAGCAAATCCAGCCAAAACCATCCAGGATAAGAAAAACATGATGGATAATGAAGCATTATTCGGAAGACCACCCCTATTCTTTTTGCTTTCACCTATCAGCTTCCGAACTAGACTTCCCCAGACTCTATCCTACCTTAACAAAGCACGAAAAGGCTGGAACTTTCACAAGCAAATGGTTCACTCGAAATTCAAAGGATAATGAGCATGAAAATCACATTTATTATCCAAATAGGCGGGACAACTAGTTCTTATAAAACCAAAACAAGTCGACTATTTAAATCAGTGCATGCAACCAAAATAACATATTGCTAAATGAAACAACATAGAGAAAAGCAAGTAGACAACCATAGATGAAGCACACAGTAAAGCATCAAAGACAAATAACATCAGATGACCAGGTTTTAATATTCGAAGCTCAACAAACAGAACAAACTCCCTTTCTAGTTCCTGAGCGGCCTTAACACCCCTTATGCATAATTCAAGCGGAAAATATCATTCAATACACAAAAGCTCCCTTGCGGTGTCGGTATCAGATGGAACATCTACAGAACAACAAAGCATGAAACAGAGTTAATGGGTAAGAGCAGCATTAGAGACTGAAAGAACACAAGCTAGCAAAACTGACACATGAAACAGATAAGAAGGTGAGAATTACACTAGATGAGAAAGCAGCATAAACGAGAATACGTTCACTGACAAAATCAAGTGCCCACCACCATAGCAGAAAACCATATCCATACTAGAAGTTTCACATTGCTAAAAGGTCAATCAGATTCACCAGCTATACTACACACTAACCAAAGATACTCTTAAAAGCCCCATGTCTCCCCTTAACATTATTGCAAAAGTGGTACCCCAGATTGGAAAGGAGGTGTTAAGAACAGTATTGCACTCGTACTGGATTATATTAGGCTCTATAAAGGACTACGAGAAGTCTTAGTGTTCCTAATTGTCTTGGTACCGTATAGATATGAATAGTAATGATACAAAATCTATGGTTGCCTTCTACCACGAGTAAGATCACTTGCATGGGCATACACCGGAACAAGGAACCCGTAAAATCACCAGGAAGCATGTCTCCATGTCCAAGCAATCAAAGGTATGAATTTTACTCGCATAATGTTATCCTTAAAAGCGCAGAATTGATGGCTACGATATTCCCAACGAGCAGTAACTAAACATTTCATGCACTTGAAATGCCCAAGGAGAACCCAAGGAGAACGCAGTAGTCTATTGTCAACCCAATGTGTGAATAGACATGTAGGAGTCTATTGTTTATGTGGTGTTCGAAGAAATACCTGACTGAACTTTAGGGCATGTTGCTCCCCGACGAGCTGAAGATTGCCGCTGACGAAGACAAGCATGCCGCCAGCAGGCCCAGATGGCTGGCAATCGACGGTAGTGATAGCGTGCTTGCACTGCTGAAAGGGAAGGCTGGTGAGCTTGGCCACGATGTTCTGTGAGCCCTGGATCTTCTGGCCCTCGAAGGTGAGCATGGAGCCCTCCTGGTAGAGGTTCGCCAGCGCCGCCCGGTTGGAATCGAATGTCGAGTAGTAGTGCTCCACGAACGCCTTGGATAACTCGTCTGGGTTCATCGCCGTTTGGAAATTGGAAATCGGAAACGTTTTGGGTGGATCGGGATTTCGTGGGGCCTTTCAATTTCAATTTATATTATATGCGAGGAATGAATAACTGCATTAATGCCGAAGAGATTCGGTGTATTCCGCTTAGACCATGGTATAGATTTTTTTTTTTCTTCTCCTTTTAACTCAAATCCCACTAAACTTTGCTTAGTTGGTAAAATCTAGGGAACAATAGCTCGTCTTGAAACAAGTACCAAATAAGTCAAGACTTTAATTAAAGGGATTTGAATTGATGATACTTATTTTATAAAATTTTATGTAATAGCCTTTTCTATTATCGAACTGTACATTATTATATATATCTAAATAAGTAGATTTTAAAAAAGAAAATAATTCATTTTATTGTCAATAGATAAGAAAATATTACAAATGTGACACATAATGAATTTTAATAGACTCCCTCTTTATGATTTTGAGGGAGTACTTTTTACCTAAACATAATCTACTCATAAAAAAGATATTTCATTCAAAATATAAACTCTAATAATATGTCCAAATCAACTTGTTAGAATAAGAAATACATCAACATATAAAGAGATTTAAATACACCTTGTCACTTCAAGCATATAAAATGTATCCCGCAATGATCTTATCCACAAATAATATAATATCTCAAGTTTTAAATGACTTATAAAGCAAAAGAATGTACCCATATGTAAAGAGATACTCACTAGATTTCAATAGTATAAAAAGAATAAAAAGAGTTGTCACATGGTTACTTACTCAAATATTAGTCTTACTTAGACATATTTAAACTAGAGTACAGATTAATCTTGTATAAGAACCAATGCAAATTAAACTCGAGTATAGATTTTGATGTGAGGATTTACCATGTGATTTAACATAAGAAAAAGAAAATATCAAAGTATCCTCATGGAAAAAAAATTTTGTTGGACTTGATTTTGACTCAATCATAGCCGCCGAAAGGGAAATTCAATAAAATGCTAGTGTAGACTCCATCGCGTCGACAGCAGGGTTCGAACCTGCGCGGGCGTAGCCCAACAGATTTCAAGTCTGTCTCCTTAACCACTCGGACATATCGACGCTTGTGAGTAGGACCTTATAATGAATTTATTTATTAGTATTTTATGTTTTACTTTTTATATCAATATTACCTTCTCTTTCCATGCAAAAAGGAGAAGATTCTCGTGGGCCAACGTAGCTTTTAACAGAACAAAGCAAACCTTTTCGCTTTGGAGTTTTAGATCCCCAATTCCTTAAATCCTACACTAAGTTGTACTCATATATAATTAATATGTTAATAATATAGCAATTGGTCGACCAAGGTTTAGGTCTAGAGTTTAATATTCTATTTTTTCTATTTAAAAAAAGATTATACACATATATAGTTTCATTCATCTATATAAAATTCTATTTGTAGACCCATTTGAGGTGGCTTGGTGGGACTTTTGAGCCCGACCCAAAAGTCTTGACCAATGGGGGAAAAGACGATAAGCTTTGGTGATATGTCAAAACCTTCCCGTGTTAGAACAGATATGGATCAGCAAAGATATGCAGAATCCAATAATTCATCACAAACAGCACGCAGATGGTCATATTTTTCTTCCTTTCCCTTTCGCTGTCAAGGATTTTGAGCTATTCTATTGGGTTTCCTACCTTCCACTTCAGCTTTCTTGCGCATGATTGCAGTGACGACTCTTAATTACTGGTAAATCAATGCTACGGGTGATGGAAGAGCCAACTTAGTCCGGATGGATGGTGACATTTTCAGAATATGCTAACCTTATGGTGTTATTATAGAAGATAAGCCTAAATCTTATTAGATCTTTCTTTGACAACGTGTTGTCCTTGTGCACCTTATCAAGACCTATTCCTTGTAATTATACTCTAAATATTTTTGAGTCATATTCCTTGTTTGTTAATGAACATTGAAAAATATAAGCTTAAACGAAATATTGGTAAACCTGAGCTTTTAACATGATATTTGAGTTGATCATTTTTTTAAATGATGTAACTTAATCTAAAAAGTGAGTCAATATTTTACTAAGAAAAAGACTGAACTTGAGTTATAAGAGGATATTAGACAAAATACTTGATATATGTCTTATAAACTTAAATAAACTCTTTTTTCAATAAAAATACTTGAAATGAGTTCGACTTGAACTTTAACAATAAATTGATAGTTATAAATTATATCATAACATTGTGTAGCCAAGAGACAAACTCCTATATAGTTTTATATGATCAAGCGAATATATAGCTAGATCGAATAGTACAATAGATGAAGAACAATAGTCAAAATTTCATCTCTTGCACATGATGGCGCTTAAGCATTTTTATGGTTTGCTTGGAGTTGTATCTTACTCCCATGTATGTTCAGCAAGTTGGACTTCCTTACAAGAATGACATGAGCCAGAAATGGAGGATGACTTAAATAAGAAGATGGTATGTGGCTGGGATGCATCCCACCGAGAAGGCCAAGCCATCTGCCAAAAACTAGCAAATTGTGCTTTGTCGCCTGCTAAGAACCCGACACAATAGGCCCGAAGTCCGACCACAATATGATCACCACAGACTGAAAGAACAAACAACCACTACTTCTCAAAAAATTTGTCGGGTCTCTTATGTGTAGTTTTGGATCTACTTGTCGTGGTTGCGTTTTGTGATATACTTGTTGTTAGGAGATTTTTATAAAAAATGATACAATATATGTATCTCATCGTCTAAATCCCATTTGGAGTCTTCTTTACAACTAAAAAGACGATGCTTGCGTGTTCTTTGATTTTAGTTGGCTTATTTACCTACTTGGTTTTTTCTTCCCATCTTGATCTCTCTAACCGACAAACAAGTTTTCTGACAAATGAATGTCATCTTTTGAGCTTTATAATAAAAGAAAAAAGAACAAGCACGGCACTTCAGACACATTTTTTTGCGTTCTGTACTGATGACAAAGACATTTTGTTTGTTTTCTGCTGGATCGGTGAACGGAGTATGTGACAGTGTTCTACCGCCTTATAGATTTTTGTGTCACCTTCAGAAGTTTGTACGTAGTTTGAACCATGCCAGCATGCTAATCACTACCATGCTTCTCTTTTTAACTAAATGCAGAGCCTTCTAGTCAATATGGTTGTTGAGATTATCTGTCTTGATTGTGGCGTGTTGGAGATAGCATAGCATCATTTGATGCTTGGCTTCCTCTACTCATGCTATCGTACAAGCAGTACAGCAAAAAGCAGAGAATAATGAAGAAAGACTAAGAGGGAAAGCATCCATACATCATGGAAACAGTCTTTGATTTGCCACCACCACCTCGATAAAAAAAATCTTTGGTCATTTCATGTTGTACGAAGTCTCCTTCCCAAAAAAGATAAAGTTGAGAAAGTTGAACATAAGAATGGTTGTTCAGAAGGGATTCTCTTTTGAGCTAATGGAGTGTTTGTTGTTACCAAATCTCGTTATGTGGGATTTTACTATAACTTTACAATACTTTGGAAGAAGCTAAACAAACTTTTACTAAAGATATGCAAGTAACATTATCTAAAGGTAAAGTTAAATTTAAAAATTTTAAACAAGACTTTTTAAAAATTAAAGACTTTTACTGTCAAAGAATCTTCAAGAAAATATTCAAAGATCTCAATGAAATTTAAAAATTCTAAATCATGGAACGAACAATAAGATTTAGACAATATATGAGTAGTCTAACCAATAAAGTTTTTGACTAAATAACAAAATTGTTACAAGTTAGAAAAGGTCATGCACGTATGATTAAACAAATCATGCATATTTCAAAAATGATTTTCAAGTTGAATTGAATTCTTACACATACCCTTGTAGCCAACTTGGAGTTACAGTTTTCATTATGGTGGTAATACATCATATGTTAAAAGTGCCGTCTCTTAAATTTGAGTTTTGAGACCATATTAAACAATGTTTTTTGAGTTCTTGTTTAGATCTTACACTCATCATTCACGTTTTCTTCCAGAATAATCATATGATGGTCAAAAGAGCTGCAAACTTTTGGGAGACTTCTTGTGGTATTAAAGTTTTACTGGGAGATGAAGATTCAACAATCGATGTCAATTCCCAGAATGAAAAACATGTGCTGAATGCTCCAGCCAAGTCGATTCCAACCCATTCGCAAGAAAACAATGCAATCAAAGTTGGTGCCCTACCTGTCTTTTCTGGGACAATCTCTTCATTTTATATCCTTAAATGGTTGAAAAGTTGCGAACTTTTACCACGAGAGATGATAGACATGTGCTGAATACAAGTTGATTTTCGTCGCAACCGGTAAGAAAAACAAAGCAAAATGAAAACAGAGAATCCCGGGAAAGAAACCGATAATCATCGTCGTGTTCGTTGTGTCTCCCGAGGAAAAATGGGAAGAAGCAACCTTTTTGAGGACACCGGAGCATGATCCAATGATGGTGTTGCCTCGGGGTCGATTCCCTTAAACATCGGCACAGGATTGTTCATGTGAATTTCTGGAATCCCACTTTCTTTAATTATCTTTATGTGCATAATGACAAGCCAGCCAAAACATCATCAGCACCAGCCTCCCCCACCTCTCTCTCTCTCTCTCTCTCTCTCTCTCTCTCTCTCTCTCTCTCTCTCTCTCTGTGTTCGTGTTGGTTGTATTATAAAGAAATCCGAAAGCTTTCGTAGGGGAGAAGACGGCAAAGAGAAAGCTCTGGTTCTTGTCAAAGGCAGTGAGAGAGTGGAAGATATGAGTTGTGTGCGCTGGGGAGAGAAGTTGAGATCGTTTCTGAACAACAGATGGCTGGTGTTCGTGGCTGCAATGTGGCTGCAATCCTGTGCGGGAATTGGATACCTGTTCGGGAGCATATCGCCAGTGATAAAGACCACGCTTGGTTATAACCAGAGGCAGATTGCGAAGCTCGGGGTGGCCAAAGACTTGGGGGACAGCGTTGGGTTCCTGGCTGGGAGCCTGTGCGAGGTGTTGCCCTTGTGGGGTGCTCTTCTTGTTGGTGCTCTGCAGAACTTTATTGGGTATGGCTGGGTTTGGCTCGTTGTCACCGGCAGATCTCCAACTCTGCCTTTGTGGGCTGTGAGTATAAATCAATAAGATTCTTTCGAGTTTACGTTTACTAATAGAGTTTTCTGTTGATTCTTTTACTGAATTTGGCTGTTTTCTATGCTGGGGCTGTGAGTTTCGAGCCAGGGCTCATCTTTTTTCTTTTTGTGTCTTGTTTTTGATTCATCACAAGTTTGATGATCTTCCAAGGTCTTCACTTCTTTCTAGATAGTCTTTTGGCGGAAGTTTTGGTGCTTTTTCTTCAGTTTTGCGTGATTGACAACAAAAAAGGACTTCTCGAATGGAAATTGTAGCAGTAGAGGGTGTTGGAGAAAGAATGTTCTTTTAGTTCCATAGCCTTTTTCAAGTGAAACTTTTGAATCGGTTTTGAACAGTTTCGAATGTCTTTTTGACCAGAGAACACTCCCAATGTAACATGCTCTCAGTGTTTGATTTCTGTCCCTGGTAGTCAATTATAACTACTGTTCTATAGTCTTTCCCTGTTTTATTTTCTTTCTGGTTTCGGCTTACAACTTAGGATGAAAGAAATCAAGTTGCAAAGAGCTGGAAGATCAGCTTCTCCTTTTTATGCCTTGTTTTAGCCTTTGAATTGATCTTTTGTAGTAATTTCTTGGTTCTCAGTATTGGTGTTTTTTAAGGGAGGGAGTTGATGGTGAAGAAAGTTTGAAAAAGCGTTTAACAAATCGCACCGTTGAAACTTCTACCTAATTCTGATTTATCTGCAATCAGTGAACTGGTTTTGCCGTTGATTTCCTTTATTGGAGTACTACTGCTTGTACGACAGCAGTCCTTTTTTTTTGTTGTTATATCTTTTAGGAGGAATCTTTGATATTCATATCTAATTTATTTGCCCTCTTAACTGTTTGTTGCCTCCTGGATGCATCAATCAAATCCAGATTTCTAAGATTTCGAGCAGAACAATAAATTTGTTGTGTAAAAACTGGTCTCTATTATCTCTCTTTAAAGGGAGGTACTGCTTCTTGCAAGTTTGTGATCACTTCAGCATTATTCTATAATTAAATGCATATGCACAGCCATGGGTTGGGATGCTTTAGGATTATGGCTTAATTATTTGTATATGCATATCGACTTGAAAAATGTACCCGCAGATCCTATTGAAATTGCTTTTCGGATGTTAGGAGAGGATCACTATGCCTTCTTCCAACCAAAAAAAGGAACATGAGTCTTGATGAAAATAGAAAATAATGATGAGCAGTAACCACAAGCAAGCAAAACTCAAAACCCTTTATTGCTAAATGATCTTTTGACCAACTTAATTGAGTGTGGTTCCAGTTTTCTTTTTCCTGTCTTCCATAGCTAGTTGTTGGTTGTCATTCCTTTGAAACCATTTTTTGACTGCAATCAAGGACACATGATTATGCGGTTCGTGTTCCTAGTGATTCAGATGGTTCCTTTCTTTGTTTGGATTCTGAGAATCCGTTATTGTGTTGAGATAATTATCTCAAAGCTCAGCATAATTACTTGCGTTCTCTTAGTCTGAGATTTTCTTTCTAAACTTATATGCCATCTTGACTGGTTATATTATTAACAGATATCAGTATGCAGATGTGCATTCTTATTTTTGTGGGAACAAACGGTGAGACCTACTTCAACACGGTAGCTCTAGTTGCCTGCGTGCAAAACTTTCCAAAAAGTCGGGGCCCTGTGGTTGGAATTCTCAAGGGATTTGCTGGACTGAGTGGCGCAATTTTGACTCAGATCTATGCAATGATTCATTCGCCTGATCATGCATCTCTCATATTCATGGTTGCAGTTGGCCCGGCTATGGTAGTTATAGCACTAATGTTCATTGTCAGACCTGTTGGAGGTCATAGACAAGTCCGGCCAACTGATGGCTTAAGTTTCACATTTATCTATAGTGTATGTCTCCTATTGGCGGCTTATTTGATGGGAGTCATGCTTGTTGAAGACCTGATCGATTTGAACCGAACAGTGATAATAATTTTTACAGTAATTCTATTTATCCTTATTCTGATTCCAATCGTGATTCCCGTGTCATTGAATTTTTGCCTGGAGGCAAGAGCTCCTGAGGAGGAAACACTCCTGGTTGAGCCACCAAAACAAGAATCTGACAGTCTCCGGCAGGATTCTAGTGAGGCTATACTTAGCGAGTTGGAAGATGAGAAGCCTAAGGAAGTGGACTTGCTTCCAGCATCAGAGAGGCAGAAGCGAATTGCACAGTTGCAAGCAAAACTATTCCAGGCAGCTGCAGAGGGAGCAGTGAGGGTGAAGAGGAGGAGAGGTCCGCATAGAGGGGAGGACTTCACCCTGATGCAAGCTTTAATTAAAGCAGACTTTTGGCTTATATTTTTCTCACTACTGTTAGGATCTGGATCTGGGTTGACTGTGATTGATAATCTGGGTCAGATGAGCCAGTCTTTAGGCTATGATAACACGCATATATTTGTATCCATGATCAGCATTTGGAACTTTCTTGGTCGAATTGGTGGCGGTTACTTCTCGGAGGTTATTGTGAGGTACAAGTTGATTTCATTCCCTCCTGGGTGTTTGTTAACCCCCAAGTTACATTTGATTTTGCGTTACTCTTTCTCATCAATCCGTGGCATTTTTTGAATAGGGACCATGCTTATCCAAGACCGGCAGCAATGGCTGTGGCCCAATTCATTATGGCATTTGGGCATATCTGCTTGGCTATGGGGTGGCCTGGAGCAATGTACATCGGCACACTGTTGATTGGTCTCGGTTATGGCGCTCATTGGGCAATTGTGCCGGCTGCTGCCTCCGAGTTATTTGGTCTGAAAAAGTTCGCGGCACTGTACAATTTTCTCACCCTGGCAAATCCCGCAGGTTCTTTAGTCTTCTCTGGTCTGATTGCAAGCAGCATATATGATCATGAAGCAGAGAAGCAGGCTCATGGACACCATCAACCAGCAACGAATTGGGGATCGATTTTTTCCGGCATGTTTGGTGTGGATGAACCACTGAAATGTGAAGGTGCTATATGCTTCTTTCTGACTTCATTAATAATGTCTGGATTCTGCATAGTTGCTGTTGTATTAAGCATGATTCTTGTTCATCGGACCAAGGTTGTTTACGCCCACCTCTATGGAAAAACTAGTGCAACAAGGCTTACGTAACCAGATTATTTATCCAAATTGTTGTGGTGTTTCGAGGTAGGTATCTTCCTTGTGAACATAAATCACAAGAACAATGGCAGAGGCAACACTCCCACGCTACGCTTCTTTCCATGGTTTTATGTGTTTTGAATGTTGAAGTGATGTATGCATTCCCTTTTTGATTCAGACATTATTTGGCTTCAAAGTTTAAGATCACTGTCAGTTTTGTCCATAGTGGTCCATAAGATAATACACTGTGATTGTTTGTATGTACTCTCTTGATTTCTTTCATCTTCTAGCAATCAGATGCCTGTTTTTTTCTTCACGATTGCTCTCATGGTGGTTGTTATCCATGCTGGTTTGTAGAGTAAAATGTAGTGATTGCTGCAAGAATGTAGATTCTGCTTGGAACAAGATGTCATTTCAACTTACACAGTAATTTAATATTTGATCTCAACTTCCATAGATTAACTTCGTATGATTTCATTCTACTGCTCATAGTTACCACTCGTTGATTGAGTTCTTGTGATCCCCACTTTCACTGCATTGTCTTGGTTTGACATCCTTTTAATATGTTTACTTATCTTGTAGTCTTAATGAAAGGTGTCAAAGAAAAAAGTTTAACTTTTTCTAACATAATCTAATCGCATCCAGAAAAGGAATTGAGAATCTCGTCTTTTTCTCATTCTTTTTCTTCTTCAGTTTTCTGTTTGGCATTTCGATACAGACTTCTTAGTTGTCAAAGCCTGCTTCTTTGGCATTTGATAAAAACTTGTCCAGCCGTGTCATTTATCTTCACATGGGCGACCATTTGATGTCAGAACAGGGCATTTACCAGAAACCTAACTGAAAAAGGGGCCAGAAACAGGAAGATTCTATGTAAATTAAGGGCATTACTACCAGATCAAATACCTTGTGACTATTAACAGCAACCAAATGGCTGTTCATCTTGTCTTCTGTCGCTGCCCAGCCTACTTAACTCTGCATACCGGAAGCACTTCTAAAATGAATAATGAAATATACACTGGACATCTTAAAATCCATGTTAAATGCCTAAAAAAATGTGTCCTATATTGCTTCAATCACACTATAATTCTTTATAAAATAAAAGACATGTTTCATTTTGCTAAAAATGGTATGGTGAGTCTGCTTGGAAATCTCTATATATAAGGAAAAAAAAAATCTCTTCAACCCTTAAGTTGAATTAACTTAGAAATAAGAATAAATTTTTTAACATGATATTATAATTCAAATTTAAGAAGTAATATGTTTTTTGTGTAAAAATTGACTTGCAGCTCACATTAATGTGAGAGCATGTTGCCAACAATATGACAAATGTCTCACATTTTTTAAATTCTACTTATGAATTCTTTATATATATAGAGACTTTCTTATATAATATTATAGCTTATGTCAAAAAAATTTCTTGTTATTCTCAAGCTTGAGTAAGAGGATGTATTAAGTTTAAGTTTTGATATTATATTAAAATTTATAAGATGGATAAAGCTGTAAGTAATGTGAAGCATTCAGAAAAGAAATTTATGGATTGAATGAATATAACAGGTCCAGCTGCCTGCATGTACATTGTTTTGTAAACAACGAATTTTGTGAATGCAGTGTCAACCCGACAAATTAACAGCTGACAGATTGCTATTACAAACTTCATCTCCTTTCGAAAATCTTATTGGAACTTTCTAATAATCACTGTGAATTGAAGGCTGAGCAGTCTTTTCTGATCTCGCCATCATTACCAGTCTTCACTCCCACTCTCCCGAGCTGCCTCATTGCAGCGCCGAAGGCTTCATTAAATTCTCCGGGACTGTTAGCAAAACTGACAACAGTGGACTTAGATGCAGAGTCGGAGAAGAGCACCTCATCGGAGCTGAGTAAACCCTTTCCGGCGACCAGATTTTTGTAGTACTCGTTGTCAAACTGTCGGGGTGTTACCGGATCCAGGTCGACGGCAATCCTGGGGTCTACGTTCTGAGGGCAGCCTGATTTCAACTGCTCGGCATAGTTCGGATCCAGAGAAGGATCGGTCGTCGAAGTTGAGGAAAAATTGTACAAACGGTTGGCAAAGCGGTCGCAATGTGAGAATCCGACAGTGTGGGCTCCGGATAATGCTATCATCTCGAGTTGGGTAAGGTTGTTCTTGGCGAAAATGGTGTTAAGCTGGATGAGATTGAAGTCAGGTTCCGGCAGGTTACCGGCGACCCGAGATGCCTGGGAAATCAGGCCGTCACGTCGTCCAAGTTCTACCTTGAATGAAGGGCCTCCAGACTGAGATAAGAAGACATCAAGACTGTTAAAAGCTCCTATCAACGGACGTTGTAGGCTTCATGTCAAGGGTGTTCACTCACTATAGCTCACCATTTACTAGCATTCTAAATATTAAAGTTGTCTAAATTTATAAAGTATAGTACAAGTTTTTTCTAATTTGATACAAGATTTTTTGTTTAATATTTCCTTGTAGTCCAAGGCCAGTAATTTTTACTAACAAAAAATTTATTTATTTTTTGAGATTAGGTTAAATCACATAAAATAGAATTATTTTTAATACCATATGAAATTTTGAATTCATATCACCTCAAAATGTCTCGTGAAAAAAATATTATTTAAATTTATAAAACATATTACAAGTTCTCTCTTATTTGATGTAGGATTTTTTTATTTAAAAATGTTACTTTTTAAACTTAAATTGTAATATCACACCAAAAAATCTAATTTTTTTTTTTAAAAATTGACTGAAAAATGTGATTTGAACGGTATGAAACTTCCAAATCAAGCTTACAAGCTTGTGCATTCTTACCAGGACCACAACATCCCTGGCAGCAATGGCCAAAATGTCTGCGCAGGAGACGATTCCAGGGCATGATTGTTCAACTGCTTCCTTCGCTTTGACCACCGTGTCGAACCCATCTCCGGCCAGCGAAAGATTGTCTGGGGCATCCTTTTCTGCGTCGCCATTTGGCGACGTTATCAGGACGGAGGCATCACATCCCTGCAACGCAAAGTAAAGAGGATCATTTAAGCCAAGTTTAAGAGCTTTTTGGGCTGATGCCATTTCAATGAAGTCATTTTTATCTAAAACACCTTTAGAGGATTTGAAAAAAATTATAATCCATTGACATATGGTTCAGTTGATAATCCATATTACTGGATATAAAAAAAGGTATTAGATTCGACACTCAATTCTCTTAAATTTCTTACTTACTTAATTCAAAAATTAATTGTAATATAATCAATAATTATTCAAAAATGAGTGTCAGATGGAGCATTATGCACACTTTTTACTTGTTATAATCCCATTGTGGCCTTCACGTTACACATTTTTTGTTTATCCATTAATGACCATTGATTCCAAGCATCCAAGAGAAGAAAAAGCGCATGATATGTGCTGGAAAGCAGAAATCATTGACAAAGCAGACGTTACAGAAGGAACTCAAAGCTTTCTTGGTCATCTACATCTGTAATCTTCCTTTTCTTTCCGGTGGCTTCGATCACAAACAAATAAGTCAAACGAACTAGTCGTTGGAGGACCAAGATGTTTTATGTCTCCACCCACTAAGAACATGTCATTTCACATTAATCTACCTCGTAGTCAAGGTTTTGTTATTCCATATCCATCAATGTACAACAGCCTCCATCTCGTGACCGTTTCAACAAAATACATCAGAATCAATCCGGTTCACACAGACACGGTGCAGCATTAGCATTCATAACCTGGTAAATTGCATGTTTACGGCATGCATAAAATTAACTTACTAGAAAAACAATTATTTTTTCGTATATAAAGAATATCAGGATAAGTTTTAAGTAATATGATAATATTATAATTTTGACACATCCATTTGTCTCAACCATGAAAATATCCCCAGAAAAAGAGTACTATACTCAGAGTTTGGACATTGATATAATAGAGAAAATTTATTTTTTTCCTTAAAACTAACTTATAAGGAAGAAGATGAAGATAAAATTCCAGTAATATGAAAATCCCAGTTTCTCAAGAGGGCAGACGTCTATCATCATCTAAAATTAACCCAGGAGTGATTTACAGGCTTACCTCGACAAAGCAGTCATGCAAAAACAGACGAAGAGTTCCCGGGATGGTGGTGAACGTCTGGCTAAACTTTGTAGAAACAGCCTGCTCAACTATGGCCTCGACGTTTGGACAGCTCGACTTGTAGAAGTTTTCTGCTAATTGCCCTTCTCCTCTCCCCATAGCCAAGAAAACCAGCACCAGAAACAGCCCTCTCGTCCATACATCCATTGTCGTCAACCTTTGCCGACAACCTTTTTTTACTACTTTTGCTCGCTCTCTCCTGTTTTCCCTTCTGTGTAGCGGAAGGAGAGTCTTATACAAGGTGGAAACAAGGATGGAGAGAGGGAGGTGTCCCTTTAAACTATAGTTGTCGGATAATGACTGGAATACTTGGTCCAAGGATTCAATATTCTAGTACCCATATTTTATTTTGTTTAAACGTTGCTGTTGGGTATTAGTCTTTGTCTGTCAAGGCCATCTACCCATTAAGATAGAGCCGCATTTGTCAATCGCCAAGTTCTGGTGTTCCATCTCATGCCGGCTTAATTAAAAAAACTTAAAACACTACTTTCTAGACTTCACAAAAAGCTTTTTTCCAAGTTCAAAAGGTGTGTACTGTATTATTTGAATCTTATTTTGATATCCTTTGTATACAAAAAAATGGTATCAGAAATTCAAAATCAAGTACAGCGGCCAAAAAATTTCTATATCATGTCCTTTATATATGAAAAAAAGAAAAGGCTCAATCTTTATTAACCAAACCCACTTTCTTGCAATTTCTTTAAGAATGCTTGTTTACTTAATTATGAGGTTCAGGTTTGCTGTTCTGCAGGGTCTCCACCATATTTTGGAGACTTTGCGCTCTTCAATCATCTTGCAATTTATTGGGTTGGAACAAGTCCATTTGAGTTGTATTTACTTAAACATGATAAATATTTAAAACCCTTATTTAATTGAGATAAAAACCGACCGAGTCATGAATCATGATCTTGAACGCCATCAATGCTGAATATTCATGTGTTCTGCCAAGCTCTAATTGTTTATCCAACTGGTTCTTAAAGAAACGTTGTCAACCCTTCGATTTGGTAACAGCTACCTGTTCTTCTGGTATTCAAGTGCACATGCTTGAGGCCCTGAGGTGGTCTCCTTTGCTTGCAAGCTAGAGATGAAAATGACACTACAACCAACCCATGTTTGAAACTCGACTGGTTTAAGAAGACTCTTCTATTCATGTTCAGAGCCAACTTTACTAACAAAGGTTGTTTTCTTCTTTTCAATCTAGCTTTCCCTGCATGGTTTTTAGGACCATTGATCTTTCCAACGAAGACGTGTGTAATTCTTGCTCCCATAAGAGCTTTATTGCAGAACAATGCATTGACTACTTTAAAGACCCAATTCACTGAACCTTGGACAAGTGTCTCCTCCAACAAGTAGTTCTCAAAGCTAGATAAAAGAATTGTTTTCCTCAGTGCTATGTAAGCCTCGGCCAGACCAATTAAAGTTAGAGAACAAATTTTTAAGAATACCAACAAATTAAGGAGCCAATAGACAATTAACGCTTGTTAAAGGGTTTAACTCAGTGAAGACGTCATGTTGTTTTTCCAAAGATGCGTTGAAATCGTGTAAATGATTGTCTAATGTGCTAGCTCAAGCACTGGCCAAGATGATAAAATTTGAAAATGGATAACTTATTCACATGGTTGAGATTGCATCATGTGCTCACCGGTTTCCCCTTCCCAACTTGCTTTTTCTGCTTAACAGTGCCTGGCAAGTTGCGTTCTTGTCAGGAAATCTCAGTCTTAGCAGCTAAGAAACCGGGGAATCTTTCATTAAGCAAGAAAAACGGAAAGATTGGCTACTTAGAAGATAGACCAGAAGGGACCCTTTGAGGACTTTGCTCTTCTTGGTGCTATATCAATGGCAAGTTCATCAAGAACGACAAAGCGTGTAAAGAAAGTAAGAAATATTCTCCACCTAAATTGCCTATATTGAGGAGCCACGTTAATCAGGATAAGCCAATCTTTATATATAAAGCACAACGAATTAGTACTCATCAAATGACACAAAATGAAGTTTTTTTAAAGCTTTATAATTACAGGCAATTTGAAGAAAACCAAATTTGTTAAAATTATCATTCTTGACATTATTAGTAATTTGAACTCCACGACTAACAAGATGTGGATAAATTGATTAAATCAAGAATAAACATGCACATTGATGCAACAAAATATTCCAGAGGAAGTGGTTGCATTGTTTTTGCCCCTTCTTTTGATAGGTCAACATCAAGAGTTATGATCTTTTATTTTCTTTCAACGTGGTCTATACTTCAAATTTGAATGCAATCACTCTCCAATTTGGAAAGCAGAATGGGGGACCAAGAACTGACTGCCAAGACTTCTTCAAAGGGAAAGTTTGATAAAATGTATTCCAGACTACTTGCTTGTGGGATATGCCAAAACTGTCATTTCATGGCAAATAATGTCAAAAATGAAGCTTAGGGAGGATTTGAATTTTGGTTGAGAAAGTTGATAGTGTCAAACAAAAAACTATTAGGTGGTGACGTGAACACTTCAATTTTAATTAAGCGTGATGCTCGTGACAATGAATGCAAATTAAAAAAAGATATGATGAGCTGTTTCCCATTTCTAGAGGATTTAAAGATGTAAAAAACGGTAGAAAAGTACACTTGATTTACTTCATAGCATGGTTCTACCCTGAATTCTTGTTGTTGCACTCTGTTTGATTCTCATATCATGGGTTCTGATAGATTACTTGGTCTTTCTAATTCTCATGGAGGCGTTTGGACCTTTAATGAAGTTTCAAAGACTTTTCTATGATGTTCTCGAGGGCTTCAGAAATAGTCTTGGACAAGTTGCTTTACGGGACACCGACATTCACTTTCTCTACTTTCACACCAGTTAAAATACACCTTCTGTGATGGTATTTTTCTCTCTTACAAGTCTTTCTTAAGAGAAAAAGTGATTTCTTTAAATGTTTAGGTTTCAAACAAGGCACCTCTATGTTCATGGTTAAATATTTCTAAAAACTATTTTCCCATATCCAAGACGATGAGGTATGTTAAAATATAGATATGCATATCACATTATCAATAGTTGTATATTATATTTCTTATATAAGTCAACTTCAAGAAAAAAAAAAGTTCTAATAAATTTTCATCGTTAAATAAAGATTATATAAAAAAAATTGGTAATCTATAAGATAAGGCATGCTTCACCTACATTTCTAGTGATTTATGTCCTTTGAAGGTTCAAGAAACTCGTTTTTTTCATCCAATTTGCACTGCTCTCTCTCTTTCTTGCCTGTCCTTTTACCTTAATTTCTAGGGATTTTTCCCTTCCAACATCAAACAAATGAGTTGTTGAGAGCTTTGGTGTCAATGGTATGTTGCTATCTTATGGCAGTACGCAATTTCTTGTCATCTTGCATTTTAGTCAATGGTCTATTTTGCGTGGTTTAGAACACAATAAAACAACCCCCAATCAAGATCCTTTCACAAGAAATTGACAAGTACAGCCCAACCAAACCAAAAACTTCGCCAAATGTACTCCACTTTTTCTAAACATGATTAGAATCTCATCATTTCTCTATGATAACATGACACTGCCCAGTCATGACCAAGAAATTGACATACAAATTTTCAATTTGGTTATGATATAAACCATTTTTTAGATATTATCGATATCTTATCATCTTTGTAGTATAACATAATAGTGATTAATTACAATTACTTTTTGAAAAATTGACATATACATTTTAATAGAAGTCAACTGTGCTCTAGATTTAGGTTATAAGTCCATGGAATTTGGACTCATATTATTAACTTGATTTTGATGAAACAATTTTTTGGGGGCATTGTTAGAATCTCATCATTTCTCTTCTACAGCATAAGAATGACTTGTTATAACTAATTTCTAAGAAATTAACATACATATTTTAATAGGAGTCATATATTCATTAGATTTAGCTTGTACCTCCATGCAATTTGGTCTTGTGTTACTAACTTGATAATGATATAAAAGCCTTTTTGGACATTATCATAATCTAATCATGACTAGTTTCTAAACAAGTGACATACACATTTTAACAAAAATCCAATCTTCATTGGATTTAGCTTACACCACCATGCAATTTTGGCTCTTGTTGCTACTTTGATTACGAGTAAAACCACTTCTTTTTGGCATAATCAAAACCTCATCATCTCTATAGTATGAGATAACAATGATTAATCATCATTTTTTTTTTATGGAATTGGCATATATTTCAATAGAAGTGAGACCTTCATTAGATTTAGCATGTACCTCCATGCAATTTGGGTTCCTATTACTAACTTGATTTTCATATGAAATATTTTTTTGGGCATAATCAAAATTTCGTCATTTCTCTAGTATAACATAATAGTGACCAATTATGACTAGATTTGAAGAAATTGACATACACATTTCAACAGAGGTAAGATCTTTATCAAATTTAGCTTATACCTCCATGCAATTTGGGCTCCTATTACTAACTTGATTATGACACGAAAGAAATTTTTTGAACATTATTTGAATCTCGTCATTTCTCTACTATATCATAATAATGAGAAATCATGACTAGTTTCTAAGAAATTGACAAAAGCATCTCACCAAAAAAATAAATCTCATCATATTTGTTATCTAACTCCATTCAACTTGGACTCCTATTAATACTTATATTATTGGTTATAGAGTCCAAATTAGGAGTAAAGATAAAACGGTAAAGTTTTGTATGTAAAGGCAATAATTTTGTCAATTAAGATTTTTATCAAACAGCCCCAAATCATGAATCCTTCTTTGGGCTGAGTTAACAAATGGGCTTTCTGTTCGAAATTGGGCCAGTTCGGGTCGGGCATTCGATGCCGAGTTTGGGCAACGTACCGAAACAAAAGTTGGCTCTGGAACCCGCTAAACGTTACCGTTTAGATTCATTCAGACGCTGAGCACTGACCACAGAGCAAAGGAGCCATGGCAATGGAGGTGGAAGAGAAAGAGCAGTTAGGGTTTCCGTATTGGAAATCTGTTCTTCGACGCTTCGGACCGGAGTCCTCCTTCTGTGCCTCCGGCAACGTGGAGAGGGAGCTTCTCGCCAAACAGGTTATCTCAAGTTTCAATGAATAGGATTGGCAGTTGTAGTTAGTGGATATATTTATCTAAATTTGAGCAACGCTGCTATTTGGCGAAGCTAGGTTTTGATCATTTTCTGTCATTGTGAATGGTTGAATTTTTGGAGATTTTGAAAGTTTGAGTATCTGCGAATTCGGTAAAATTGACGTCGAAGTTTTGATCTTATGCTTTAATTGAATGCTTTATTGGTTGTTTGATTCTCCGAAGAGAGATGATTCTACATATTTATCTCATGACTTGCAGGTTGCATTGGATTTGACAGAAGACGAAAAGCAACAGCTTCAGAGTTTAGTTGCTAAGGAAGGAGGGTAATGCTGAGGACATGCTATTTTATTCTTTTTCTCATTTCTGTGCTACAATGTTGTTTGTTCTAGTTGACATATCATTCTATAATCTTGGAATTCCACGCAGCCACTACTAATTGATGGTCAGGTTGTAAGGGCTGGTTGGTGCTGAGTTTAGAAAGAGTTGTGAGAAGAAATTAGCTTTCAGATGAGCGAAGTCTGAGTCCCTTAGATTCAGGATGTAGCTAGCTTCTTTTATACCTGTGTCGTGAGATAGGAGTGAAAAGTCTGTTGTTTTGAGTTCGATATGCTTGTTAGTAGCTTTGCTGGTAGTTCTTTCACCCATAAGCTGATTTTGTATAGTGTTTTGGGACGAAAACTTACAAGGAAATTAAGACCCCAACTTTTATAGCCAAGGAATGCTGTCTTTGTGATGGTTAAAACTGACTGGTTTAGAGAAAAAGAGTGTAAAATTTACATCTGAATGTTGAGATGTTTTCTCTGATGTGCCTGACACTGAAACCATTTCTATGCAGGGGTTTCTTTTGCCCTGTAGTTGGTTGTGGTGCACGCTTGACATATTTAGAAGACTTTGAAGATCATTACAATGCACGGCATACCGCATCCTGTTCAGTATGCTTTAGAGTCTATCCAACATCGCGCCTTCTCAGTATACATGTATCGGAAGCACACGATTCCTTCTTTCAGGCTAAAGTTGCACGCGGCTGTGCAATGGTATCTTTTGTTTATTGCCTTACATATTGGGGTCCGTGACCTGATACCTAGACTTGAAGTTTTAGTGCAATATACTATTTGCTTCATGCTGCTGGCGTTTTTATGTTGATGTGAGACTTCATATTTTGTCTTCATCACACAACCAAGATTATCTGCAATGGTTGTGCGTGCCACAATAATAAAGCCTCAAACATGAGACCTCAACAAGTTGTTTTCTGTTCTTTTTTCTGTTTTTCTTTTTTTTTGGGGTTAGCCAGTATCTAATTTTTAATTTCTTGAAACTGAACTTCTTCTACGACCTTACCTCTGTCAGCTTAACCTTCATCTCACAGGAATCATGCACAAACAGACATGTAAATAGATATAATCATAGAAATAGATAGATAAAATGATTATAGTCAAGGATGCTGCATATCAGGTACTATTTGAAGTTCATTTTTCTTAGACAGTGTATGCTTCCTGGTTTGCAGAATCTAAACAGATGAAATTGAAGTTAATTTGTAGGACTTGAACATCCCTGCATTTTGGTGCTTAATGTACACTGTTCGGGTATTGATTTTTTATTACATTTTACTTGACAGTATGAGTGCTTGGTGGAAGGCTGTAGTTTGAAGTTCAAGAGCTATAAAAGTAGACAACAGCATCTGGTGGATAAGCATTCATTTCCTACGTCATTTGAGTTTTTCAAGAAGGCTCGTCCATCTAAGAAACATAGGCAGAAAACCCAACGCAAGCAAGTTACTCAAAAGACGGAGGAGGAAGGTTCTTTGATGGAGGTGGAAAATGAATCAATTGATGGACTCGTGTCAGCAGTCTCCAAATTAAGCACTTCAGACTCCTCTCCTTCATCCATCAGCTTTGGGCGCCGCCACACTCGGGGATTGACTTTCGTCCCTCGAGCAGTTCAGCGTGAAAAGAGGCCAGACTCCAAGAAGCTGGGATAGATAGACAGCAAGTATGCATTCCAACCAAAGTTGGGTTCTATATGAAACCCTCGCCATCTTCAATCATTTCAGTTGACGGCTCCTGCAACCAGCTTTGAAGCTTATCAAAAGGAAAAGAGAAAAAAGAAAGTTTTGAGAAAGATTTTCACTGCTTTAGCTGATGTTTAGCTGCTCCCCATGAATTCTGTGTGTTCTCTATAATGTTATAGATGTCCTATGATGTGGAGACGTTGAAGAATCATTTCTATTCATCATTGATATCATATCTTAACATCAATCTCCTTTTAGGTGCTTTGGCAAGTTCACTAATACCATATTATTTCCTTTTCTTCCAGTTTAGAGAGATAGTGATCGTACTGTCCTTTATCCAAATGAGTATAGAAAAGAATACAATAGAGAAATCAAATAGAAAAGGCCAACTTAGTGTGCAAATGAATTAGAATTCAAGGCTGAACCTTTTGACCCCAAATATAATATTCATATCACTATTGTGTGTATAACGGAATAGGATTAACAATGGATTAGTCTTGTTTAGAATTACAATCATATACATTTGAGCAAATTTATTTAAATCTCTGGTATTAGTAATATCTCATCGTGTAGGACTTTATTATTATTATTATTTTTTGTTTGATAAAAAGAGTTTAGAGGTACAGGTGTCTAATTTAAGACTTAAGTCTTAAGTAATTAATAGTCAACTACTTAACTATTAGATGGTTTGATTGTAGCATGTTATTATGTTAATAATTTTATTAAAAAGTACTAGTTTTTGTTACATTTTCTTCTCATTTTTGCCCGTGAACATTTATTCTAACCCAATTAAACTCGAATTTGTATTTAAATTTTATTCTAAAAATTAGTAGATAATAAAACGAGACATTTAACACATAAGAATCTCACTTAGTAAAATATAAATTTTAATATTATATTGTAAGTAGCTCAATTTTTTTCTTTGAAACCTATAAAAAAGAAAAAAGAGTTGAGAAGTAACCAAATCAAGAAATTGATTGTGTAAAATATTCATAATGGTTTCGTGATTTTGGATTAGTTGAAGTATGATTAGGAAGGGGCAGATGTAGCAAGCCGTCCAACGCCACACGTCGGTCAATATAATACTCTCGGACGCGGCCAAATGCAGGGATCTAGACACATTTGCTTCTTCTTCTTCTCCTCTTCCGGATTTACTTCTCATCGATCCAGAAGAAAAGGCAAAGGATGGACGCCATAGACTCAGTGTTCGACCCCCTCAGAGAATTCGCCAAGGACAGCGTCCGCCTTGTCAAGCGCTGTCACAAGCCCGACCGCAAAGGTATGAAAAGAAGGGGAAGGAAAAGAACAGACACCCTTTTGATTTCTCAAGCTTTGAACTTTCGATCCGATCTAATTTGTTTGGACCTTGATGGATTGGAACTCTGTGTTTGCTGATCTCGGATTTTCGACTTTCCTAATGGGTCTGATTTCGTTTTCTGGTTCTGCGCAGAGTTCACCAAGGTGGCGTTCCGCACGGCGATCGGGTTCGTGGTTATGGGGTTCGTCGGGTTCTTCGTGAAGCTGATCTTCATCCCCATCAACAACATCATTGTTGGGTCTAGTTAGATATAGGTACGATTCATCAAGTTCTCGCTTTTCTTTGGTAATTATCAGGTGATTAAAGCTTTGTTTTTTTATGGTATATCCTGAATACTTTGGAACTTTTATGATTAATTGTTAGTGAATGTTATTCTGAGATAGGTTATAAGATCAATTGTTGAATTTGCACAGACCCCTGTGATGTCTGAACCCAGGATCTAAGCCTCTCTCTTGTTATACCAAAGGGAGGCCGTACTATTTGATCTAGATCTGCTTCCCTGTGCGAGAGATAAGCAATCTAGAAAACCATGATTATTACATTCTGTTGGCTAAATATAAACAAGCGAAATTGGGGTTTTGTTTATGATTTGTTTTGTTTCTTATTCAATATCCGCTGCCTTGGGCCTGAATGGTATCTGCCAATCCTATTTCATTCTTGACTGTTCATCTTGTTCTTCATAACATGAGACATGATGTGTTTTTCTGTAGTTCATATCCTAAAAGCTTGTTAAACATGTGATATCATCCTACAAAATCTTTACCACAATGCGGGTTGAGATTTCAACTTTTTATGCTATATAGGAATTGATACGGTATTTTACCTAGTGATATCACCTTTTAAATAAAGAACTAGATAATGCTGATGAAACTTCTGTACCTGTGCAATTGTTGAACCTTGATATCGCTTGATAAGGAGTGGACCATAGGCGGTTCAGAGTTCTCCCGAAGGTGGTTGGATATCTGGTGCAGTTTAGCAGTTGGTTCGGGCATCTTGTCATTTAGTTCCATTTAAGACTGCAAGTTATAAGTGATTTATTTCATCACCTTATTAGGTTGTGGACTGACTTGATTTATAGGACAGTCAATTTTGAAGTTGAAGTAGAATTTTATGAATCTTTCATACCCCTTTGCTTTGTTTGAATCCCTTGGCAAGGTTTACATTCATCTCTAAGGTGGATGCAATATATATATTTTTTTTACCCCATTGGTAAAGGAGAATTACCTGACGGGGTAATTCAAACCCCATTGTGTTAGGGTCTTCCACTAATAAACTTGTCACCTATCTGTCAGTTTGGGTTCAAGTAGATGCAATTGTTATTTAAAAATAGATAGATTTTCATTGTTGTTTAACATTTTTGCTTTCTTTTATTTGGAAGAGAAGTATCTTCAATCTTGATTGCTCTTCGGTGAGTGCAAAGTTTCTAAGTCATGGCTGTATCTGGGATTTGCAGGTTACGAAGGGTGGAAGTTTAGGGCAAACTAGTTGACAGACAAGGGAGAGCCAAGATCTGACATTTGAGGGTCTTTCTCTGTGAAAAAAAAGGAGAACACATTAGCCGAGTACTTTGTCATGTTTTTCAGAATGGACTACGTTAATCATGTTGCTGTTTATGGTTATCCAACAGTCCTTTAGTTCCGATGGATTTGAAATTTGTTGAATCAAATGGTATTCCTGCACTTTTCATTCGAGGCTTTCATTGTGTGGTTTCTATCATATTTATCTCTTATAACAACATGAAGTTTATCATATTAATCGCATCACATAAAGTGCATCGAAGATTTATGTGGTTCGAGATAATCAGTCCTTTTGTTCATGGTACAAGTACTATTTTTCAAGTTTGAGGTTTTATAACTCTTCTCTAAAATTCAGTAGATGTAAAATATTCAAAAACTCATCAGGAATCTGTATAATACGAAATAATTTGTTTCCCAGACACAGCAATGATCCACAATTTTTCAATTTTGAAGATTTATCACTCTTTCCTGTGAATTTCTAATTCTTTTTATTTTCAGCTATTCAGATTTTTTAAGTCTCATATTTAAGAATGGTCTTAAAAACTGATTGACTAAAACAAATGATTTACCATTTTATAGATTAAAATGACCATTTTATCTTTACACCAACAAGGCCTAGACAAACCAGTGCGTTGGGCGGCTCAGTTTGGGGCAACTTTTCATGCCACTTTGCAAAAAGCCATAAGGGCTTAGAAACAAAAGGAGCTCAGTTTTTGCAGATCTGATGAACGTGTTTAACAGCCACGCATTTCGACAAGAATATTAACAAGTATTGTACAACAAATGATTTAACCAATGATTCAAACTTGTCAGCAAAGTGCAGAGATCAGGATTCCAAAATCAGCAAATGGGATTGCTCTCTGTGGCATCAGCAGCAGATGCCAGTACTAGTTGGGGTTGTACAGAATAAGCTTCCTTTCTTGCTTTCTTGCGTTCACGTTGCAGCCTGAAGTTTTCTCTCTTCTTTGCTCTGTAACTGTTTGGGTTCTCTGGCTGTACTTCTCTCGGGTAAACACTAATCTGTCAAATCAAGAACTTCAAATTCTAATTCCATCTAAGAACTCCAGCTCTTTGAAAGAGAATTGTGAGGCTTTACAACTTGAAAGGTTACCTTCTTCTTGTCAGGTCCAAACTTCTCAAATTTTACAAGACCATCAATCAAGGAGAATATCGTGTGGTCCTTGCCAAGCCCCACATTCTTCCCTGCGTGGAACTAAAATGTTGCAGAGGAAAATATTCAAATGTCATTGAACATAGTTCATGAATTTAGTAGAAGTTAGTTTCTTTTTGTAAAGTGAACTCCAAGCATTTCCACAAAAGAAGCTTGAAAACAACTATAGCAATTGTACACTGGTTTTTCCATTTACCCTCTTTATTTGATTAGAGCTCTAACGAATTCAATCTACTACAAGCTAGCCATTCATAAGATTCATCATCATCGAACAAATCATCATCATGCAGCCCCCATAATCCAACTTACCCAGATAAGGAACATTCTTCACACAGAACTATTCGCTTAAGTTTCACCAGATATAACCTTTGGGCCTGAAAATGATGGGTTATTCCTCCATAATCTACCTCTGAAATTAAGCTTTCAGTTCCTACCAATGTTTTCTTTTTCTGTTTGAAACAATGATTTTTCCTTCTTACAAAGATTCTCAATGATCGCCTACCATGCCACACTCAAAACAGAGAACGTTAGCTGGATATTTGTCAAACCATGGAAGTTCTGGTTGGAACAAAAGCCTTAAACTTTTCCAGTGAATGCCTCAGAAACTCATTCTCCCCTCTACCCAACAGCTAGATGGTAATGACTAATCAATCTAAGCCTAGGGTTCGACAAACACGAAGCATCATATCCCAATTTAGAATCCAAAATAAACCCGCAATTTAGAGCTGGTTAATAGAGGCATAAACTCCCAAATTAAACTTATACCTTAGTCCCGCGTTGGTTTAGAGCTGGTTACTCGAGGCGTAAACTCCAAAATTAAACTTATACCTTAGTCCCGCGCTGGCGAACGATGATTGAACCGGGCTTGGCGACCTGATCGCCGTAGATCTTGACACCGAGTCGTTGGCCTTTGGAGTCTCGTCCGTTCTTGGTACTCCCAGCTCCTTTCTTGTGCGCATTTTGGATAGTCAGCGGCAATCTGCGCTCAAATGACACGAATGACGTGGGAGCCGCCGCGCGCAGAGAGCCCAAATCCCCTCCGAAGAAAGAGGACGAAGAAGAACTCGAAGACACCAAGGTGAGCCCTCTAAACGCCCCAGCTAGATTGAAGCTCATTGACGTCGCGACCGCCATCTGGCTGTGCTTGCTCGGAGAAGGAAACTCAAAATAGTTCAGTGGAAGGAGCTGAAGAACGAGTGAGCAACCTGGTAACCTTATCTTCTGAAGGACGCTGATTCGGGGTTCTGTATAACGACGTCGCTTTCCCCTTTTTTTCCCGGGAAAATAATACTATTTTGCAAATTATAGAAAATAGTAATTTTTCAATATTGACAATATTATTACATTCTTCTCTTATCCTACAAGACTAATTTTAAGAATAAAAATAAGTAATACTTTTTAACCAAGTATTAAAAATATTTTATCATTATCTAAAAATCAGTCATTTTCTTAGTTATGAACATTAAGGAGTATATTAAACATAAATATTAACAATATTAAATAATTACTATTTTTAACCTTTGTTATTATTCTAAACATGAAGAAATTTGGAAAAATTAATCTGCAAATGATGATTACTTGAACTTGAGTTATGATATTTTATTGAAAATGACATTATTATTACTAAATTAGCCACTAAGAGAATAAAGTATCTAAATTTAAAATAATGATACAAGGTTAAATTATTACTCGTGGTATTAAAACTCAAATTTAAATATGATATTTTGATTCTCTAACACTTGCATATTAGATCTCATTAATGCTGTAACATGCAGCTAACTATTTACATTATCTAACAAGCCATGATGGGAGATGATGTTGAAGCACCGACGTAGGGAGAAGATGGGTGTGCTTTTCCTATCATGAAATCTCCATCATATGGTAAGAAAACTCCACCCATCTTCCTGATTGACTTGCTCTCCACACTCCCCGGCAACTTCCCACCCAACAAATCCATGCTTCACTCTCACTTGTTTCCCTTCTTTGGCTGGGCTCGTATGGCATCTATCATAGTAGAACTATGAACGCAACCACCCAAAAGCTTCTCAAGCGTGAGACCCTGATGGAAACCGTGACTACCTACCTTATATTAGAACCCCATAGCGAAAATGTGAAGTGTTATGTGTTTGATAATTTTTTACATAATAGATAAATTTCATCTCATCTAAAGGACCCAAAGACTATTATTTTTATAAGAAATAATAGATTTAGGTTTTACCTAGTCCTTGGAATAAAATATGCACTACATGTTATCCGAATTTTCTAAACAAGATAGACAAGGATGACACCTTAGGATTTAGAATAAATTATTTCTTAAGGTTAATAATGGATCACTGTTTAATGGCTAGAGCTAAAAATCAAGTAAAAAACCAACTTTCTAAATCTAGTTATGGCCAAAAATGTTGTGAAAAAATCTTTAGGGAAACTAGAGAAGCTTTAAGGAATATTCAACTTCTAAGAGAATATCATGCATCATTTCATTTTATCTAAAAGATGAAGAGACCTTATTTTTATAAGAAAGAATAAATTTTGATTTTTTAGATTTTTAAAACTTCAAAGAACATACTACTCTAAAGAGAGTACTATACATTAACCTCTAAAGAAGAATTATACATTAACACCTTTTAAGAGAGAATAAAGCCTCAAAAAACTATCATTTATTATTCATAAAAGAGCTTTATACAAGAACTTAGTTGGCCTTAAGTTGTTATAATTAGCTAACCATTTAATCAAATTAGGTAAGATATAATAATCAACTAATCACCTAATTTAACTAGTAAATAGACTTCATACAATTATTCCTCGTTCTTTTGATGTCATGTCCACTCAAGCCACTTGTAATAATGTGTAACATAGAACAACACTTTCAAATTGATATATTAATTTATTGTACTATTTATACATATCAATGTATTTATATTTTACAAGTAGAATTTAAGAGAAAAAATTGACCTTTTAATAAAGTATCAGCAACTTACTCTGTCATTTGTGAACTATCTCTTTTGTGCAATGTATTTATTCACGTTTGGGACAAAAAAGTGTGTTGAAATATCACGTCAATAACATATTGTTGTATAACTTTAAGGGAGATGGCGAAACGAGATTATGATATTCGATCTTGATTGGGTTCTACTGAACCACTATCTTTCACTGGCTGCAGAGGATCGAGGCCGTCTGCACAGAGTGCAGGAGTCTACGGATACGTCCGGAGCATTGAAATCAAGGAATTAGATAGGCACGGGGAGTTTGCCACGTGTAAGCGCGATGCACCGAATACTTATCGCCACGTCGCCGTCGTATTTAACCTGGACCTTTGTATGATTACCACTTTAAAGCCAAACCCACGCTCACTCATGGCCTCCTCCGCACCAATGAAAGACACGAAGAATAATCGCCGATGGCTTCCGGAGAAGCCCGGTCTTCTCGCCATTCTGGCCACCGGAGTGATCACCTCCGTGCTGCTCGTCATCGGCTTAGGAAGGACCTCCAATGACAGCAGCAACACAGGTTCCTTTCTATGCTCCTTGTCCGGATTTCGCAGCTCCAAACTCGAGTCCGCTGCCGATTTCGCCACGACGCCGACACAGCTCCTCGCCATTCTCCACTACGCCACGTCGCGGGTGGTTCCGCAGCAGTCCCTGGCGGAGATCAGAGTCTCCTTCGACACTCTCCGGTCTCTTAGCCCCTGCAACTTCCTGGTATTCGGCCTCGGCCACGACTCGCTCATGTGGGACTCGCTCAACCCGAGCGGCAGCACATTGTTTCTCGAGGAGGATCCGAAGTGGATCCAGAATGTCCTCCAGCGCGCCCCCGTCCTCCGCGCCTCCGCCGTCCGCTACCGCACGCGCCTCTCCCAAGCCAACGAACTCCTCTCCTCGTACAAGTCCGAGCCGGACTGCTCCCCGGCGAACGCCCGCCTCCGGGACACGCGATGCAGACTAGCCCTGACGGAGTTACCGGCCGAGGTGTACGAGCAGGAGTGGGACATGATAATGATCGACGCACCGAGAGGTTATTTTCCGGACGCGCCAGGGAGAATGGCGGCTATATTCTCCGCCGCGGTGATGGCGCGGGCGAGGAAGCGGCCGGGCGTCACGAACGTCTTCCTTCACGACATCAACAGAAAGGTGGAGAGAGCCTACGCCAGGGAATTTCTCTGTATGAAGTACAAAGTTAAAGGCGTGGGCAGGCTGTGGCATTTCCAGATCCCTCCGGCGTCCAACACAACCCACAACACCAATACTTTCTGCTGAAATAAACCCATTTTCTTCTCCTTTGCTCTTCATTTCCATTTTTCATATAAGATTTAATAGATTCCATCAGTTTCTGGACTCAGGATCTTCTATAGTTACTTTTCTCTTGCATAATCAATGTGAATCAGGAACAGATATCCAAAAAGGTGATGCTGATGTTTGAGCGGTCGCTTATGCAGCACCAACTTGTTGGGATTCGCCATTAACAAAGAGTCATCTGTATCATCAAGTTTCAAAATGTCTCCTATTTTTGTTGAAACTGATTATATAATACTCTATTATGTGATTAAATATTAGCATGTGCATAAATCATAGGAGATACTTATGCAAGTGGATAGTTAAGCCAAAACAGGAAAATAAAAAATATAAGGTAGACTGAAGATTAAACGGAGAGGTGTTCTACAAAGGGTATGGAGGTATCACATTGAAAATGGCATGGAATCTCTGCAGGCAGAGGTGCACATGGCAGCCGAATCTCGCGAACAACATGCCGACGCCACAGGAAATGGAGGCGGTAGAGTAACAAAATCGTGCTGAATTTAGTGTGAGACTTGCTCTTTTCAGGCTAACACCGTAACGGTACAAATGACTCAGAGTCATCAATACTGGGCCTCTGTTGCTTAGCTACCAAGACTATTAATGGAAAAGGAAAAGCGTTTGATTGTGGAGAGTGGGACTCGAACCCTTTTTTTATTTTATTTTTTTAGTTGGGTAAAAAATACTCTGGAAGCACAAGCTGAGTTATCAAGCAGGTGACAATGTAGCCATGTTATAGCTTTCATTTTTTTCATTAAAGCTACTTGAATGCCCTACATTACCTATAACTTATTGCAAAATCTTTTATTATGAATACATTGTTCTCTTTCTTACAAGTCATTCTTATTGTCCATTAGGTAGTGCCTAACTTATAAGAGTAATAATAATAAAGGATAGACTATAAATGATCACAAAAGGCAGGTTGGTCTTTCCTCAAAGAACAGTGCCAAAAGGAGGCTCTCTTTGGGCATTGTCATTTTGTTAAAGGGAAAAGGTGCAAGAAGTCAATATTCCCGTCTGCACGTCAGGAATTTCAGCTACATAAGCCAGTGCAGAAGATAAGCAATGAAATCTATAAAGGTGATAAATTGAGTCCCAGACTAAGTTGGCCTAAATAACGGTGACACCCTTCTTTGTACAATCTCCTGAACTTGTTCAGGGGACAAAACTGATGCCTCACCCTGATATTTGTCATTTTCCATCTGCTGATGCAACTGCAAAACACAAGACCCAATTGAACTTGACATCAGCCTACATATATCATTACCATGTTTCACAAATTCAAGCAGGTAAGTAAATTTTTGATTGGGCTCAATATCATGGAACTCACGGCCATCCGTTTAAACCAGTACTTACTACAAAACCATTAACAGCCAATTTTTCTGTTTTCATATCAGATAACAAGTACCTTTGAGTATTCCAATTTTGTGATGTTCTAGAGAGTTGATACTGCATTTGTAATACTGTTGCCTAATCCCGTTTGATGAAATTTTTATATGTAAGCTTACAACAGAGATTATATATGTACCTTCTCAAGAATTGCAGACTGGTCATCCAACTGGAATTTTCTCATGTGCTTTAGCATCTCCAGTTGCTGAAAAAGAATTCACCGTTCATACTTAAGTGAGATCCATTTAGACCAACAATATTCACCCGTATTTGAATGATTACCTGTTCCTGTAGTATTTGTTGACTATACATTCTTTCGGCAAATTCATCTGGTCCAAGTTCAGCTTCATCACAGGCCATCTCCTCCCTATCATTCCACAGTATGAGAACTACTAGCAATGTACAGTTAAAAATAAGATCTTTCACACCAGCTAAAATTCCAGAAGGGAAGAAGATACAGATACATACAATCTGACAGAGGAAGATCCAACTGACAAGCTTACCATTCCCACAAAGGAATGGGGAAGAAAAAAGGGATGAAGTGTTAAAGGGGTTCTTCTCAAACTTAAGTACGTTGCCAATACAAGAAAAAGGAAGAGAATCAACCATGCCTCCCTTTACTTCAATTTTACAACAACAACAGTCACAGGGACAATAATACTAAAAGAAAGAAATGAATATAAACAATAACCACCATTCTACTCTTCAAAAAGTTCTAAAAATCAGACACAAAAGAATGAGTTCTAAATGAGTAGGAAAACAACTACATAAATGGGCGTAAAGAGGGAATGCGCGTGTGTGTGAGAGAACTTACTTTGCAAGAAACTTGTAATAGCGAATCAGCAAATCTTGATCATTCTCATAAACCGTATTCACTTTCCCCAGGCATGATAAACCAAACCTTGGATCTGTAGCAGAAAAGAACCTCTTTAAAAAAACATTATAGCAACTTGACATCATTTTTTCGATTTTAACTTAAATAAAGCAACTTCCCAAGGGATAATAAAAGAATTGAAAAAGCTTTTATTTGTAACACACCAAATGGGCAGCCTTTGTCCAATGATCTCATTTTTTGGGACCAAAGTCTATTTTTTTATCCGTAAAAACAGCATCCCACTCATTCCTTTTATGGATGGAATCATCAGCATCTACAACATGGAATGCAGATGCCAAGACAAATCCACAGATACACAATTAGCAATAGACAATGGCATCCTATATTGATAATACCTTAAGCAATGTCACTTGCTCTTCCCCATTTAACCACCATAAAACCAAGCAAAGAACATGTCTTTCAACGGAACATTATGCATTCCTTAATGCCGATGGTCAAAATTCTCTCTAGTGGACTAGCAAATGCCTGCTGCATGGAGGGGAGGACAAAGTTCTCCATTTAAAATTTGAACTGAATTATCACATTTCCCCTTGCATGCTTATTTCACCTACCAAACAGGTAACTAATCTTTATACCCCTTTCTTTTGGGATCAAAAAAATACCACAGCTTTACAACTGAAACAAAACCAAGGAAACTTTGAAGAAGTTAGCCGCAGTGAGCATTACACGACATACTCACCAACTCCCATTTCGAGAAATATCTCTTCCTGGATTGCAGTGGTTACAGCTACAGCTTCCTGCATATTGTAATAATACAAGAACTGAGAACAACTAAGACGTCATACTTTAGAAGTCCCAGCAGAGGAACCGTTCTTGACAGAGGGATAGCATTTGCCTCTTCCACCGTAGCTAAACAGCCAGAAAAGGCTACTTTCAACTGAAAACTTCTTATGCATTGTTCAAAAATCAACATGGAAAGTGATTAAACTCTAGCCTAGAAAGTAGACGGGAAAAACAAAATTTTACAAACACATCATACTTCCCCGCAATACTCACGACTTTGACGGGCATCACGCTTCTGAACTACGATATGTATTTCCAATATGGAAATGAACACTAGCATTCATACCAGCCAAATACTTGTATAGGCGAAATCTTTCTCCGGTCTCAAGTGATTGAAAATTCCAAGGTCAAAGGCGAGGAAGTGATACGAATGAACAGAAAATTCAAGAGCAAATTGAGTAACTTTGGAAAAAGCTACAGACAGATTACACCCAAACAAATTTTAGCGTAAAGTCAGGACAGGAAACGAAGCTCGAAATTACGAAGGAAACTTACCTGCTTATCCCTTACAGCATCTGCAATCCTTCTCTTGACATCTGCAAGTTTTACTCCCAAATTTGTGACATATAACTGCTAAAAGTTCCCCCAAAAACTGAGAAAAGGGGAAAAATGAACAAAAACTGAAAACCCACCAGGCTGGGAAGCGAGGAATGTGAAGCGGTTGAAGAGATGGAGAAACTGCTCTCTAGAGAGCATTCCGGAGCTCTGCAACTGCGGAGAGGCCATGGAAGACGCAGATATCTTTAGAGCCAGAGGCTCTTTTCGAACTGGGTGTACAAAGCTGTGTCCTTTTCTCCTTTAAAACCCGACCTCGCGAACGAATTGTGGGTTAGCGGTTGCAGATCTTCCTTTTTCCTTTTATATTTACTTCAATAGAAAACCGGTAAATCGTACCATCGGATTTCCCCGGAGCCCAAACTACAGTTGGCATCGACAAGCCCCTCCATGATTTATTCCTTGGGATGCCTCAATGGGAACGATGAGCTCTGCAATGGATATTGATCTGAAACCTAAAGCTTGTTAGAAGGGATAGAATCTGCATGGCTTATTGTCAAGCTCCAAACTTTCAATACAAATCACAAAACAACTGGGAGAGAAAATTAGAATACAATTGAAGAAAAAACTATCATCCCTTCGTTGTGTGGTGCCGTTGGTGAGTTCTATAACTACAGTAAATGGCTTTGACAACATGAAAAATGAAATGAATGTATGCTTGTCCTTTTTGGAGTCATAGCATATTAATCTGCATGAGGGCCGGAGATATCCCTTCAATGCTTCCAAAATGTTAACCAAAATGTTTACTACAACTAGGTAAGAGTGAAGTTAAGAAAGGAAGAAGAAAAAAAAACTTAAAATTAAAATTGAAATTGAAATTGAAAATCGTACCAGTAAATATTGTTAGAAAGAATTATCTTGTTCAGAATTCAACCTAAGAATGTAGAGTCTTTATTCTTACAAAAATAATTCTTGAATAAGATCTATATAACATGTTTAGGACATCCCTTCACGTCAAGCATCGAGTATGAAGAAATATTTTTTACAAAAGTCTTTATCCATGAGTAAAAAAATAATAGACTTAAATTTGAGCTTTAATATGATGTTTGAAAGTGTAATCTTACTTAAAAATCAAGTTAAGAGTAAACTAAAACTTTATAAGAAAGGTATCAACTGAAACGCTACTCTAGCTGCATGATTCTCGTCTTTGGCATCCAACATTTACGGCTGCCAAATTGTTCCACAGGGTCCTACGAGGGCATGGACCAGCAAACTCAATGCTTTCAAGTTGAACGCGGTCAGAGTTTCCAAGTTACTGGATTGTAACACTAAAATCAATGATCTGGGTGGGCCTGGGATAGGGCTTTGGGCGGTAAGGAGTTTGGAAGAATGAGATCCATATTTATGGGTTTGAAGTTTGCCTTCGGCCTCTATATATATGCTTTTCAACCAGCTAATCTGATCATTTCAACCAATTCGGTCTAGATTCTTCTTCGGTTTCATAGACAATTATTTAGTTATGCGGTAATAAGTGGGTTGAGCTTCCAAGGTACCACCTGGAAGGCCTTGGTTCTGCATCATCCAGAGCCATTGTGCTATTTCATGCATGTACAAACAAACCATAGGTGTTGACCCAACCGTTCAACAGAGGGAGCAAGACAGGCAGCTGATGAGGTCAAAAGCGTTATTGCATTTCTTTGGCAGTGCTTATCAGGGTTTTGCAAGAGGAGGTCTAGATGCCGATGCATAGTATGCTCAAATATCTGTTGCTGACGGTGGAGAATGCACTGTTGATCATAATCCTCACCGAGGAAAGAAAATGGTGGTGTTCAAGGTTAAGCACGTTGAGACCACGCCCTTCAATGGCCAAAAGCCTAGAACTTTTGGGCCTTGCAAGAAGGTGAAACTATTCATACAACCTAATTAATTGCAAAATTTTGTTCAGTCGACTTCCAATGCTCTTAGCCATGAAAAAGTTAGAGATGCCACACTTGTATCTGGTGATGGCCGGTACTACTCGAAAGATGCTATTCAGATCATAATAAAGATGGCAACGGCAATTCGTGTAAGACGTATTTGGGTTGCTCAAAATGGCTTGCTTTCAACTCCTGCAGTATCAGTTATTATGCAGGAAAGAGTTGGAATAGATGGTTCCAGGGCTTCAGGAGCATTTATATTAACAGCATCTCACAATCCAGGTGGTCTTCATTAGGATCTTGGGATCAAATATAACATGGGAAATGGTGGACTAGCTCCAGAGGGAATGACAAACAAGATCTATGAGAACACAAAAACCATAAAGGAATACTTCATTGCAAAAGATCTACTTGATGTGGATATTTGTATAATAGGTGTAACCAGCTTTGGGGGGCCTGAGGGACAATTTCACGTTGAAGTTTTTCATTCAGCGAGTGATTATGTGAAATTGATGAAGTCGATTTTTTATTTGGTTTGACCAGCTTGTTGAATGAAGACAAGGGAAAGTTATGACATGTGAATCCCCGGTAGGATTTGTTGGTGCACATATGGCAAGATTCGTAGGTGCCTAAATAGGCTATGTATTTAGTGTACAAATATGTTGTAATATTCTCATTTATTGTATCCTTATATAGGTTAGAAATCAAGCCTATAAAATGAGGCATTCCCTTGTACAGAATGATTTAATAATATTCAGAAGAGAATTCAACTCACTTGTTAGCCCCTTTTACATGGTATCATCGACCCTTGTTCTTTCTTGAGTTTTTTTTTTTTTTTCGCTTCCGCTTTCTCATCCCTTGGCCTTCAGTAACAAGTTTGGAGCACCTTCGCCATTCCCTTTTTTTTTTCCTCCTTATTCTTCTCTTCTGCCCGATGCCATTTATTTCACTATCCCTATTCGACGTCGTCTCTACCCCATCATCCCATCTTCCGTTTTTTGCCCTCTATTTTTCCCCTATTTCCCAAATCACCCCTAGCCCTAATTCCCAATCTTACCCGGAACCCTAGCCGCCATGTCCACCGATTCCGTCGCCACCACCACCGCCGCCGTCCCTGCTCGCGATCCCTACAGCCTTTTGGCGGCCGATCTTCAGCCCATGAGTATTGTCTCCGTCAAACTCACCGATGAATCCAACTGGGCGAACTAGAGCGATCAAATCCAGACCGTCCTCCTTGCCCGTAACAAGATGGGCTTCATTGATGGCACCCTCCCGCGTCCCCCCAGCGACGGCGACGATGCCAAACGATGGGATCAATGCCATGCCGCTGTCAAAACATGGCTCATCAACTCCGTCGAACCCACTCTTACCGGCATGATCACTCGTTTGTCGGTGGCGGAGATCTGGACTGTTCTGGAAGAAAGCTTCAATAAGGTCATCGCAACCCAAAAATTTGGCCTGAAAGAGGCCATCAATGACCTTAAACTCCCCAGCGGAGCCACCGGCGCCGAACTTACGAACTTTTTCGTTCGCCTTCAACACCTCTAGAGCGAACTCGAAGCCCGTCAATCCCCCATTCACTGCACCTGCAAAAAGTGTGATTGCGGCGTGAACTCACGGCTTCGTGCTCGCGATCAGGAGGACAAAACGATGAAGTTTCTCCTCAGCCTCCCATCGGAATTTCAGACACTTTGCTCCTCCATTCTCTCCCATGAAGATCTCCCCAGTTTGGAGAAAGCTTACGCCATGGCCAAGCACGATGTCGCCCAGCGCTCCACGCACGCCAGAAAATCTTCCTCCGGCGATTCTTCTGCTTTCCAGGCGTCCTGGTCGCCAGCTCCACATGCGGGGGAGCCCGTCACCACGACAGCTTCCCGGATGCAAGCCGGGTCAGCTCCGGCTCGTGGCCCTGCCCATGGGTCCAACTCACCATCTCACGGCCCAACTCCAGCCTAGCTTTTTTGCAACCATTGCAAAAAACCGGGCCACGTTCAGGAGAGTTGTTTCTTGATCGTGGGCTACCCACTCGGCTGGCAGCCCAAACAGCGGGTTGGGTCCAGAAGCAAGCCCCTTGGGCATGCCCTTTTGGCCCATCACGTTGATGCCCATGATCCATCTGGATTTGGGCCTCTCAACCCACCAAGCTATGGGCCCCCTCTCCTCATGGACCCCCCTATCAACCTAACCCATCTTTTATTTTTCCTCATGGTGCAAGTTCTTCAGGCCCATCTATACTCGGCCCACCTAGCTCCTTTACTGGGTCCAATGGTCTCAATTTGACCCCTGCTCAGCAACAACGCCTCTTCAGTCTTCTCAATCAGTCGGGCCCCACTGACCCCGGCCCATTCACCGGTAATGCTTCTCCTCCAATGCCCTTTTACACCTCATGGATTATCGATTTTGGGGCAAGCGATCATATTACTTGTGATTTAAATTTTTTAGATTCTTATTATCCATGTGCAGCTCCATTATCCATCACTTTACCTGATCGATCCACTAGCCTCATCACTCATATTGGCACCTACACCCCTTATCCCTCTTTACGTCTCACACATGTTTTATATGCCCCCTGTTTTCGGCATAATCTTTTATCCATTCAAAAATTGACCCGTGACAATAATTGTGTGGCAATTTTTTTCGATGCTTTCTGTGTCTTCCAGGACCGTACGACTGGAGCTCTGATCGGGCTAGGTAGAGCTAAACGAGGTCTCTATTTCCTTTGTGCTTCAATTCCATCGCAATTTCATTCTGTTTTTGCTTAATATTTAAATTCCCTAAAGGCTACTCATTGTACCCCAAACACATTTTGTAGTTTCTCTTTTATCAATAATAATTATCATCTTTGGCACCAACACCTCGGTCATTCCTCATCAAAAACTTTTTCGGCTCATGGAAAATCAATTTCATGTCCTTCTCATTTTTTTTGTCCCATTTGTCCTATGGCGAAACAAACTCGCCTAGTTTTTCCTGAACGTCAATCCCACACACGTTCCCTATTTGAACTAATCCATATGGATGTGTGGGGTCCTCATCGTACACCAACCCACGATGGTGCACGTTATTTCCTCACCATTGTGGATGATTTTTCTCGCGCCACCTGGGTCTTTCTTCTTTCTTATAAAAGTCAAGTTTTTTAAAAAATTCAACATTTTATTTCCCTTATTCAAACCCAATTTGGCACTACTATTAAACGCATTCGCTCTGACAATGGTCCTGAATTTTTTTCCACTGAATGTCAGTCTTTTTTATCTCATCACGGGATCACTCATGAAACCTTTTGCGTTTATACTCCACAACAAAATGGAGTTGTTGAACGAAAGCATCGCCATCTCCTTGATGTTGCTCGAGCCTTAATATTTCAGGCTTCCATTCCTTCCTCTTTCTGGGGTGAATGCCTTCTCACTGCTACCCACCTCATCAATCGCCTCCCCTCCCCTTCCCTACATAATATCAGTCCTTTTGAGCGGTTATTTTGTAAACCTCCTATCATTGACCATCTCCGTGTTTTTGGTTGTCAGTGTTATGCTACCACCCTTGGTCATCGTGACAAATTCAGTCCTCGTGTCATTCCTTGTATTTTCATGGGTTATCCTTCTTCTCAAAAGGGCTATCGTCTTTATGATCCCTCTTCCCAAAAATTTTTTGTCAATCGTAATGTCGTATTTCAGGAACATATTTTTCCTTTTTCTTCTCCCTCAGCCCTGAACAGCTCTCCAACTTCTACGACTCCAGCTCTTCAGTTCGATGAATCGTATACCTCTTCCAACCTTCCTGTTGATATCCCTGACTTACCCGATCCTCCAACCTTTGAGGAACCCATCTCATCTGTAGGGTCTCCTCCCTCTGCCGCACCCATTTCATCTGATGCACCTCTCACACTTGCTCCTTCCCTCCCTCCCAACATTCCGCCTCCTGTCACTGTCCCTCCGCCTTCGGACCCTTCACCTCCCACTCTCCTTCTTACTGACCCACCACCTGCGGCCACTCAGGATGCTTCTCTCCGTCGTTCTTCCCGTTCCACCAAACCTCCTATTTGGACTTATGACTATCTTTGCCCTACACTACCCCATTCTTCCTCCACTTCTCTTTACCCTATATCTAATTATGTTTCCCTTGATCAATGCACCCCCCTTATCAACACTTCATTGCCACTATTTCCTCCATCCCTGAACCCACCACCTTTAATGAGGCCGTCCTCGACCCCCATTGGGTGATTGCTATGGATAATGAGATTATGGCCCTTGAGGCCAATCATACTTGGGATTTGGTTCCCTTGCCCCCTAATCGTTGTCCCATTGGTTGTAAATGGGTTTATAAGGTGAAGTATTGTGCCGATGGATCTGTTGAGAGATATAAGGCTTGCCTTGTAGCGAAAGGCTTCAATCAACGTGAAGGGATTGATTTTCAGGATACTTTTTCTCCTACGACGAAACATGTCACCGTTCGCCTTTTCATCACTATTGCCTCTGTTCATCACTGGCCTCTCTATCAAATGGATGTTCAGAATGATTTCCTCCATGGTGATCTCTCCGAAGAGGTCTATATGCAGCTTCCACCCGGATTTCGCACTCAAGGGGAGCGCATGGTGTGTCAATTGCGCAAATCCTTGTATGGGTTGAAGCAAGCTTCCCGTCAATGGAATGCAAAATTTACATTTGCCCTACTTCAGCATGGTTTCTCTCAATCTCGTCATGACTATTCCCTATTTACAAAGTCTCAGGGCAACTCTTTTGTGGCCTTATTAATTTATGTGGATGACATGCTGATCACGGGCAACAGTGAAAAAGGGATCACCGAGCTCAAGCAGTATCTTCACTCTACTTTTTCCATGAAAGATCTTGGTCCATCAAAGTTCTTCCTAGGAATTGAAATCGCCCGGTCTCCAGAAGGTATCACTCTCAGTCAGCGTAAATATGCGTTAGAATTAATATCTAAAGCTGGTCTTGCAGGTTCAAAACCATCCATTACTCCTATGAAGCAAAACAAGAAATTCACTAGTATCGAATACGATGCAAGTTCTCCAGATGAGATAAATGATCTACCACTGGAAGATCCTTCAGCTTATCAGAGAGTTGTTGGCCGATTAATTTATTTGACACTCACCAGGCCTGATATCACCTTTTCAGTTCAACTCCTTAGTCAATTCATGCATGCTCCGAAGCAATCACACATGGAGGCAGCGATGAGAGTGATAAGATACTTGAAAAGTTGCCTTGGACTTGGTCTCATATTCCCTTCCATGTCACAATTTCAGATCAAGGCATTCTGTGATTTTGATTATAGCACGTGTCCCATGACTCGAAGATCTACTACAGGTTTTTGCATCATGATTGGAGACTCTTTGATTTCATGGCGTTTCAAGAAACAACCAATAGTATCTCTTTTCTCTGCAGAAGTCAAATACCGAGCTATGCAAGTCACCACATGCGAGATTATATGGATCATTGGATTATTGAAGGATTTTGGATTTCACATGAATCACCCAGCACTCCTACACTGTGATAATGAAGCTGCAGAAAAGATTGCTGCAAATCCGATCTTCCACGAACGTACAAAGCACATTTAAGTAGAATGTCATTTTGTCAGAAAAAAGCTTCAGCAAGGTATTATAGCAACGTGTCACATATCCACCAAGGAACAACCAGCCGACTTGTTAACCAAAGCACTTGGTAGTAGACAGCATTGGCACCTTCTCTCCAAGCTCGGAGTATTTGATTTATATAAATCTCCAGCTTGAGGGGGAGTGTTGGTGCACATATGGCAAGATTCGTAGGTGCCTAAATAGGCTATGTATTTAGTGTACAAATATGTTGTAATATTCTCATTTATTGTATCCTTATATAGGTTAGAAATCAAGCCTATAAAATGAGGCATTCCCTTGTACAGAATGATTTAATAATATTCAGAAGAGAATTCAACTCACTTGTTAGCCCCTTTTACAGGATTACAGTGAACAAGAAAGAGATCAAGATGGGCAGAAAATGCATTAATAACAATGAAGATGACTTCGAGAATCCTTTTAAGCACGGAGGGAGATCATTTAGTGGCAGCAATTAGGTACCTAAATTGACTTCTGTCCTTGGCATAAAAGTTTCTGATCTACAACTTAATGAATTCAAGACTAGCAAGAAAGAGAATTGTTTTACGGTTACTCAAATAAGGGCTACTTATGGTCCTGTAGATGGAATGTCTAGATTTTATACCCATAATATGCTTTCCCCTGGTTTTAAGTTGCATATTATTTGGCTGGAACCTGACTCAGATGGCCCAGGTGAGGTGGACAAGTGCAAATGCAGGTTTGCCTATTTCTGGTAGTGAGAATCGACTTTGATGCTATTAAAGAAATTCTTGCCTATTTTATGCATTTCTACCCAAGGCAGTGTCTAAAAGGTGATGGTAGAATCTCTTCCCAGTATACACTAGAAAAGGTGAAGTTTGGGTTGTTTTAAGGTGTTGGACATCAGACGGAGTGCTGGCCAAAAAAGCATTTGTTATTCAAATATGAACTTCTGAAAGTCCCTTCAAATTTTGTTAAGGATGTTGGTATTAAGATTGTACATTTGGTAAAGGTAAAAAGCTTTATTAGCTTAATTCAACAAACTAGGTGGAATGGTACCGTCTCATTTCAAGTACCAATCAAAGATGAACTTCCATTAAGCAGGAAAATTCTTCAGAATAACTTGGAAAAGCTCTGGCCATTGTTGAATTTCCTTATTTTTTATAGGTTTTCATCTAACAGAGAGTTTGATTCATGGTTTGATCTATCCAAAAGAAGCAATAATGAAGCGAGGGGAGCATAATTGGTGGAGAAGAGAAAGGCTTAAGTGGTAGTTAAACCTCTCACTACATGGCATCCCCTTTGTTATTCAAAGAAGGCTAATGTCGCTCAACTGCTGTCGCACAAAAAAAAGACCAAAATGTATGCTACTATTATTATTGACCTGTAACGTGGGAGCAGAAAAAGGATTGCATGAGCAGGTCTAGACATTTCTAGGCCTGGGCTAGCTCAGGTTGTCATTATTCTTGGTTTGTCCATCAAGAATAAAGCTGAATGTTAGTCCCTTATTCCTTAGAATATTCTAGAGATATTATTGTTGGTTTGTTGAATAGGTGGTTGTGAGGGAATCCACGGGAATTACTTTTGTATCCCTGACCGGTAGAGTGAGGGGCAAATTGTAAGCGTGGGAATCGTGTAAAGGGGTATTATCTCAATTGGCAATTGTGTATAAATATCCCTCGATCAAAATGAATAAAGTAAGAGTCATTTCAACCAAAACACTTTTCAAAAGAAAGTTGCTACGAGTCAATCATAGAAGCCATCCCACAAGTGGTGGGAAAGTGACTCCTCCCTGTAAGTAAATCGTCCTTTTACCTACTCCCTTGCGCAAGACCATAACAAAGTGTTATCAAAGCCAGTCTTCATGGCTGAGCAACGCCAGGATCGTCAATAGGAGATGAATCAAAAGTTGAACTTATTGCTGGAGCAACTCCAAAATATGCAAACATTGTATATGGGGTTGCATGATAAAGTAAAAGGGCTGCAAAATAACATGGTGGGAAAAGACAATTTGGATGGGAGGTCTGGGGGAGTAGGAGCAGCAGTTCTAATTTCGTCAGTGTGCACCGTTCCCAAGCTCGAGTTGATTTTCCCCGTTTTGAAGAGGGGACCCTACAGGTTGGATTTGTAAAGCCAACCAAAACTTCGACTGTCACCAAACTCCTAGGGTAGAGAAAGTATAGTTCACATATTGGTATTTGGAAGGAGATGCTTTAGTTTGGTATCAACTATGGAAGGAAGAGCATGTAGAGGTAGACCTTACCTGGGAATTTTTCCTTCAAGAGCTTCAAGAAAGGTATGGCCCCTCAATTTATCAAGATCACTTTGGTGAATTAGTTAAGCTTAAGCAAGAGCATTCAGTGAAGGAATACCAACTCCATTTTTCTCAACTTCTTGTGAAGTGTGGGAAACTAACTCCTGCATAACAAATTAGCTGTTTTGTTAGCGGAGTGCAGGAATCCATCAAATTGGACGTTCAAGCCAACAAGCCCTCAAGTTTGTCCTCAGCCATGGGCTTAGCTAAACTTTATGAAGCCCGTTATTGTCAACCTCATCCCAGAACAGATACTATGCCACTGGGTCAGGCTAACCCAAACTTGACTATAAATCCAATTTTAACCTTCAACAACAAAACTCCGATGCCTATCCGTCGGTTGTCTCAGGCTAAAATTCTGGATAGAAGATCCCGTGGTCTGTGCTTCAATTGTGATGACAGGTTTGAACCAGGCCACCGTTGTAAAAAATTATTCCTTCTGGAAGTCTTGGATGGGGAACTTCATGAGGACAAAGATTGGAAAGCACTACTTGAAAAGGCAGCAGAGGCACCTCGAATCTCTATTAATGCCCTTTATGGTGTTCCAATTCCTTTAACCATGAAGATAATGGGAGAATGTGGCCAAAACGGAGACAAAGTTTGCTTCCTTGTGGATTCTGGCAGCACTCACAATTTTGTGAGTACCTCAATTGTAAGGAAATTGGGTCTTCCGTATCACCAAGGTGGTGGCCTTGAAATGGTCGTGGCTAATGGCCAACGCATCAAAAGCTCTGGTATTTGTAATCAAGTGGAGATCCGATTCCCAGATCTTGTTTTTTCTACTGATATGTTTGTCTTAGATTTGGCTGGAACAGAGGCCGTATTTGGAGTTGCTTGGTTGTTTTCTTTAGGAGAGGTTGTATAGGATTTCTCTAAACTTACTATGTCCTTCCACATCAACGGAAGAAAAGTCCTTCACGGTGAGTGACCATCTACACTCTCTCCTCTTAAAGAAAATTGGATAGGAAAGGAAGTGGACAAAGCGGGATTTGCTCTTTTGCTACAAAGAAAGGTAATGAGACAAGATGAGGATGAAATGATACCAAAAGTACCCTTATATCCAAATGAACGTCTAATATGGCTTTTGGAGGCTTACCAAGGATTATTTCAAGAATCCTTGGGCCTACCACCAAAGCGGGCTTTGGACCATGGGATTCAATTAAAGAATCCAGCGTGGATGGTTAAAAGCTTACCCTACCGCTATCCATATGCTCAAAAAAATATAATCGAGCAAATGGTTCAAGAGCTATTAAAAGATGGAATTATCAGGCTAAGTGTAAGTCCCTTCTCTTCTACTATACTTTTGGTTAAAAAACAAGATGACAGTTGGCGTCTTTGTGTTGATTACAGGGCCTTAAATCAGCAAATAGTGAAGAATAAATTTCCCATACCCACAGTGGAGGAACTTTTAGATAAGCTTAATGGAGCCCAATACTTCACAAAATTAGACCTGAGATTAGGTTACTATCAAATTCAAATGAAACTAGAAGATGTGGAGAAAACAACATTCCAGACTCACAATGGACATTATGAATTTTTGGTCATGCCATTTGGCCTCTCTAATGCTCCATCAACTTTTCAAGCTATTATGAACTCGGTATTTCAAGAACAATTACGAAAGTTTGTCTTGGTATTTTTTAATGACATTTTAATTTACAGTTCCACTTGGGATGCTTACATCTCTCATGTTACTACCATGTTTCATATTTTGGAGCAACACCAATTGTTCATTAAAAAGAAAAAATGCTCTTTCGGCGTTCAAAAGGTACAATATTTGGGCCACATTATTAATGGAGATGGCATATATGTGGACCCCGTAAAAATAGAGGACATGTTGGCATGGCCACGCCCACTTAATCTTAAAGGATTGCGGGGGTTCTTGGGGCTTACGGGGTATTACCGTAAATTTGTCCTAGATTATGGTAAGTTAGTTGCTCCCCTTAATTCGTTCCTAAAAAGGGGGAACTTCTTTTAGACGCCATAGGCCGAAGATGCCTTTGTTGCCTTGAAAACAGCAATGACCAAGACACCGGTTCTAGCTTTACCAGACTCCAACAAAGACTTCATTCTTGAGACGGATGCTTCCGGATCGGGCGTAGGAGCAGTGCTGCTGCAAGGTAAACGTCCTATTACATTTTTCAGTCGACAATTGCAAGGGAAAAATGCTCTACTATCAACTTATGAAAAAGAATTTCTAGCCATTGTTATGGCTGTTCAACATTGGATGAGCTATCTTTTGGGCAAACATTTCATTATTCGGACTGACCATCGGAGTTTACATTTCTTGTTAGATCAAAAATTATCTACTCCATTCCAGCAAAAATGGGGAGCCAAATTATTGGGTTATGACTTTCACATCGAGTATACACCCGAATCTGAAAATGTTGTGGCTGACTCCCTTTCTCGCAGAGATCTTAAGTCCTCTATTCATGCCATTTCTTGTCCTTTGCCCCTTTGGGTGGATACTATCAAGACTGAAATTCAAGAATGCTCAGAATTACGGGACTTAATGGAGAAAGCGCAGAAGGGAGAGGCTGGTAAAGGTTGGGCATGTAAAGATGGACTTTTACTCTTTAGAAAATGAATTTATCTGAAAGATAGCTCAGAATTAATCCCCACTATCATTCAAGAAATGCATGTCGAATCCCATGAAGGAGTGCATAAAACGTGTGACAAAATCAGGCGGGTCTTTTTTTGGAATAAGCTGGAGCAAAAAGTGAGGAATTGGGTTCGTGCTTGTCCTGTATGTCAAGCCAATAAATGGGAGAATACCCATCCTTGTGGATTACTTCACCCATTGCCCATTCCGACAGATACATGGACAGATCTCTCCATGGATTTTGTGGAGGGGCTTCCGTTGAACAAAGGGAAAAATTCCATTTTTATTGTTGTTGATCGGTTCTCCAAAATGGCTCACTTTATGGCCATAAGTTACCCTTATTCCGCAGCATCCATTGCCAAGATATTCTTCGAAAATGTCCTTAAGCTGTATGGTTTGCCTCAAACGGTAGTCTGTGATCAAGATAAGGTGTTCACTAGTAATTTTTGGAAGGAGCTTTTTCAACTTCAAGGAACTTGGTTCAATCTCTCTACTGCATACCATCCCCAATCAAATGGTCAAACTGAAATAGTTAACAGATCACTAGAGATGTATCTCTGCTGTTTTGCATGGGATCAATGTAAAGATTGGCTTCGTTGGTTATCCTGGGCCGAATATTGTTACAATACCAGCAAACATAACTCAACCGGACTGACCCCGTATGAAATGGTATATGGGAAACCACCTCCCTCTGTCCTTAATTATGTTTAGGGTTCCGCAAGAGTTGCAGCAGTTGACAAAGAGCACGTGAAAAGGACACGATGATCTTAAGGGTTCGTCAGCGTCTTTAAGAAAGCCAACAACGGATGAAGATGAACTTTGACAAGAACAGAAAAGAAACGGAATTCACGGTGGGGGAATTTGTGTATTTACGTCTTTAGCCTTATCGGCATCTTTCGGTTGCTACGAGGAGGAATCTCAAACTTGCTCCCCGCTTTTATGGGCCTTTTGAAATCTTGCAGCGCGTGGGACCCATGGCTTATAAGTTACGTTTACCCCCATCCTCACGCATTCACTCCACCTTTCATGTTTCCTTCCTAAAAAAGTGTGTGGGGCAACATGATGTAGTGCAACCCTCATTGCCAATTTCCATGGAAGACTCTAATAAGATATTTCCAGCACCTCAAGCAATCTTGGAACAACGTGTCCGCCATAAAAAAGTTGAAGTCCTGGTGCACTGGGCGGGTTTATCTCCAGCGGATGCTACTTGGGAGTTGCTAGATGAGATGAGATACGTCTCCGCTTTCCAAAGCTGGACCTTGGAGACAAGGTCCCTTCCGAGGGGACAGCACTGTAACGTGGGAGCAAAAGAGGGATTGCGCGAGCAAGTCTAGACATTTCTAGGCCTGGGCTAGCTCAGGTTGTCATTATTTCCGGTTTGTCCATCAAGAATAAAGCTGAACGTTAGTCCCTTATTCCTTATAATATTCTAGAGATATTTATTCTGTTGTAATTGTAATGAAGGGCTTTCATAAGCTTTTAATTAGTTTTACAGTAATAATTGGGCTAATGAGTTATAACTACAATATTATATCTTTATTTTTCTTCAATTTTGATGGAAGTTGGTTTTATAAGGCCAACTGTACTCATGGAGGAGGCAAAGGAGAATTTTAAATGAATTTTCGTCATGTCTTCTTTTCTCTCTGTCCATGTTCTTCACGTAAACAAGAAGAAAAAATTATCCCAAATTACCCAAAGCAATATGATGAAAATCAGGACAGCATCCCTAACCAAAAGGCCCAAACAAAAGAATATCCTTTACAATATGGCACAAATTTGATGAAATCCAGGCATACCATCCACAGGACCATAAGTAACCCATATTTGAGTAATATTTAAATAATTCTCTTTTTTACTAGTCTTGAAGTCACTAAGTTATAGATCATAAACTTTAATGCTAAGGACGAAAGTCAGTTTAGGTATAGATCTCCCGCCATTCTTGAAAGGATTCATGAAGCCGTCTTCATTGTTCTTGATACATTTTCTGCCCAGTGAGCAGCTGCGAGCATCTTTATAATTCATATGGATGGGATCCGACCGTATATCTTGCAGCTCCCTCTCAAGATGCTGAACTTTCCTTTCCAATTCACTAATAAGCTGTCTATGCTGGATCATAGTTGCCTCGCCTTTATCAACTAGCCGGCGCTTAACATACATCAAATGACTATAATTGGAGATCAACGGTGTGATTTCCCCCTTTCTTTCCTTTTTTTTTTTTTCCTTCCTTTCTTTTTTTTTTAGATCATTTGGGTCTCGAATGATCAGGGCTTCAAGCCATGAATACCGTAAGTTAAAGGCTTCAAACACACTAATTTTTAACAGCTTATAATGATGAATTCTATGTTAGATTTTTTTAGTCTTGTTGGGTGTTTTTATGTTCACCAAGCTAAAGACGGCAAAGTACGTCTTCAATCCCCATCGAATAACCCGTAAGAAAGCCTACGTTTAAGCGGCTCAAAAAAATAAAATTCTCGAACATTTAAAGTAGGATGAGTGTTGCCAAACATATCTTGAGATCAAGGACTCTGTTAGGCCCCAAGAAGGAGTTTTCTAAATCCAAATGTTGAAATTATAGAATAATCTATGAATAATATATTTCCAAACTCACTTTTTTAGGAACAAAGAAATTTTACTAGAAATATTGTACATACAAATTGGAGATGAGAGATTGAGCATAAGTACATCGTTACAGTTCACAAGAAGAAGACATATACCTAACTTTTATTTATTTTCTCTAAACAATCATAACCAACAAAATTTGGGTGAACATTAAACTTACATTCCTTACAATGTAGCGCCACCCCATTAAAATTAGAACTGCAAGCATCACATGGAAGAGATTCCAATGTCTTCTCAATGAAAATAAGAGGATGTGGATGACCTTTATCTTCATAAGTTTTTCCAAACTTGATGTATGAATATTTTCCTATAACGCATTGAAGATGAGCAGAAAAATCACATACTGTACAATAATAAAACCAAGATTTTGGATTTCTCTGTTTTTCGCAAATGAAACAACAACATTCTTCAAAATCATCTTCAATGGTGTAGGTCATTTTAAGAGGATGAAGATCAAACTTACAACTAACTTCCAAAGGAAAAGTTGCACATCCCGAGCATAAGAAAAAATTGCAAGCAGAGCATGAAAGTTCACATGATCTTTCACAAGAGTTGCATTTTGAATTGATTCCTAGAAGGAGGGGGTGTTGGTGTCCCTCGTGAAGAAGTGTACCTTGAATTATAAAGCACTGAAGGTCCATCGTAAATTTGTCATCTTCACGTTCGTAGGCGAATCCATGCCGATATCGTCTACAAGCATCACAACGGAATACATCACCCGGGGGCAACAAGGTAAAATTGCGTCGCATCCCTCCGTAAAAAGCATTTTGTGGTAGATTAGCACATAGGCCATGCAGAAAAAAGTTACAATGCATGCAACTATAGAAGGGAACTGAAATTAGTTGCATACAACCATCACAAACCTCATCAATCATGACCTCCTTAGAGTGAAGAATTAACTCATGTTGATGATTAAAACCTTTGATAGTCCCATCCAATTTACTTTTGATTAACTGTCGATTAAAATCATTGATTATATGAGTTACGTAGCCATGGTATTCGATGGGCAATAACCTGGTAATTGCATCCCTATCCTCCATTACTTCACGGTCTCTTCCGCATCTCAAGTGGACAGCGTACCTACATTCCGCACAAAAATAAGAGCCACACTTTGTATTCACCTTTTCAGAACATAGCTTACATGCTATGTCGACATGTTCCTCTTCTTCCTGCTCCTCTACACCATGAGCAGAATTTGTGAGCCTGAGGGAGTGAGGGTGATATGAGATTTTGATAGTACGAGAGAACCAAGCACATTCTGAGTGAATCATGAGTAGACATAAACTACAAATGCATCCGTTGCCCTTGCCTTCCTCGCCGCAGAAGTTGCAAGTAAACAGAATTTGTTCCACCAATGGAATGAAAGCATGGTTGTCACAAGCATTCTTCTTCACTCGCCAGCGAGAGGCGCATTGGATGTCCAGCTTGAAATTGCATTCAGTACAACCGTATAAGCTGCACCTATGGCAAGATTTACCGCAAGCATAACAATAAGCATAACGGGATGGCCAAAGGAGTTCAAGAGAGTGGGCTGGGTGCAAGGGATGTGTAATATTCTCTTCTAGTGATCCGCATGATTCATGGCAAAGGAAGTCGCACACAGGACATTTGAAGCCCCGACCCGACAACAGTCCCCCGCAAATTGGGCAAAGAGCTCCCTCGCCTGCTTCAATCTTCAGATCTTCCACAGACTTCACTTCATGACGACGGTGCCTTTCGATTTTGATTGTTGTCTCGCTTGTCTGCAGCTTCATCTCCGTCTCCATCGTGACTCCTTGTGTGATTCTCGGGGGTATAGAATTTTCTTTTGTTGGGGTCTTTGAGGCAGTCGGGGCTTCAGGTAATGTGGGCAAGGTATTTGTTTCTTAGTTCCAGACTCCCAGAATGGTTCTCTATTTACAGCTCTCAACCCTTTGTGGATTCCTTTCTTCTTCCCCGCGTACCTCTTTCCTCTCTCTCTCTCTCTCTCTCTCTTTCAGACACACACACACACACACACAGAGTTCCACAGCTTTCTAATTCTTATCCTCTTTTCAAAGGTTTAAAGCTTCAAGCTTCAAAAAAAGAAGCATAACGCGCCCACCGAATCCTTGAAAGCAAGAAAATTGTTCACTCGACCCTCAAACACGCAATCTTCTGTGATTCTTTTCATTTGGCTTCCCTTGCTCACTCTAACACTCTCTCTCTCTTCCTCTGCTACTTTATTCCTTTCCTTTTTCCACTTCATGCTCCAAGAATGGATGAAATGAAGAATCCTGCTATCAGAAGAAGCCCACATACCAGCACAAAGCCGTTGGCATCCTTGAAAAGTAGAGAAATTGTCTTATCAAGCTTCAACCATCCTCCTTCACTTTCTTGCTCGCGTAATCGATTGTGATTCTTTTCTTCTTCTTCTTCTTCTTCTTCTTCTTCTTCTTCCCATTTCCCATCTCTCTCTCTCCCTCCGTTTTCTTGCTGATTTCTTCTTTTCCTTCTTTCAGGGCCTTTGTAATTCTATTCCCCTTTTCCTTCCTTTTTCTCTTTCTCCTTTGGCACGCAATCCTTAATTTTGATACTTTTCTACTGCTTCCCCCCCTTTCTCTTTTCTCCACTTACATTCTTTTCCTCCTTTGAAGCGTCATAGGATTCTCTTCTTCTACTTCTTTTCCTTGACAAGATTCGTTAAAAGTAAGAAGATTGTCTGTTCAAGGCTTAAAAACACGCCGTCCTCCCCGGATTCTTTCCTTCTTCTCTTTTTCTTCTTTTTTAAAAAGTAAATTATATAATTAAAATTAAAATACAAAAACACACGGTATATTGCAATATTACAAAAGTTAAAAGATTCTTCTTCTCTTTTTCTCCCACTCCTTCTTTTTTGAATTAACATATTCCTCTATTCGAGGCACTAGAAGCCGCGTAAACACAATAGGACACGCTTGTGAAACAAGGATAAAATCTTACAACTATGTTTGACGAAGAAAAATCGGGTTTTAACCAGCCTGTGGACAAAAACTTGTCAGGATTTTAAGCGATGTATTTGGACTTCAATGTCATGGGCCCGGTGGAAGTCTGAGGCCGCCCCAAATTAAGTGTGGTGATAATTGTTCTACGTTGGACATATAAATGAAATCTTTTTAATATTAGTAAGAGGTTTGACTATTCTACCTAATAGATTAACATCTTAGATTGAAACTCAATTCCATGACAGAATCGTATTAGAGCAACCTTACTCTAACTCCATTGTCATCCCCAAATCTCCAGAGTGAGTAGGCAGGAGGGTTTTCAAATTGTCAAGGACAGTCACAATAAGGGAAATGTGAGCACATCCAGTGTGAAAAAAAAGTCATGAGCCTAATAGAATTAATAAGCCTAGCTCAATTATTATGGAGAAGATGGTGACATTTGTCCACATTATATAATAATAAAGAAATCTTGTAACTTATAATGAGTTTGGTTACTCTACTTAATAGGTTAATCTTAAGTTGAAATCCAATCTTACCATGTTGAGCCAGTTACACCAAAATCAGAATAAATAACATAAAAAGGCGCGGTGCACCGTTGCAAAGAAACATTGGAATGAAGATCCTAAAACCAATAGGCCCAATTGGTCCAGTCACATTAGAAGACATTTTTTAACAGCTCACGAGCGTAGCCCAATGGCTCAATCAACGGCACTGTATGGGTGGGGAATAAGCTTAAGCTCCTCACACCAGACCAATCATATGGTGTACCTATGGTGTTGGGGGTTGGCCCTTCGCAGGTCCAATTAACTTGCATGGATAACATAGTAGAAGATAATTAACTGTTTTCTTTTCTTCAAAACATTTTAAGCCTTCTTCAATTAAAGTCAAGTCAAAAATATCTTTTACATTAGTACAATATTTTGACAATTGAATCAACTATAATAAGCTTATTCACAATTCTTTAGGATCTTTATATTATACTCTGAAAATATTAGATATGTTAATCAATGCACAAACTCAACAGCATATGAATTATTAATTATTATTCTTTGAGAATTTATAAATCATTGGATACTCCATTCCGATGATGCAGTAATCAAGTTATGTCTCAAATTGTTGGTTCAACCAGTGGATTTGTCGTAGTGCTACCTATTTTAATAAAGCCATTTCGATCGACCCTGTCATGTACCTACAGCCATTTCTTGATGTGATTTGGTCCGAGGAAACTGGTGCACCAATCATTGGCCTCGCTCTGTCAGCTATCTTCAAGACTTTAACTCTCGATGTGATTGACCAAAACACTGTAGTTGATGCTGTCACAAACCTGCTTGCTTGTAATGATAGTACCTGCTTTGTTCATGTCAATCCATCGTCCTTTTTGCCCGTTGGTTGGCTTAGTAATGAGTATGCGTTGGGGACTCAACAAGTGAGAATGGAAGCATGGCTTCTGATCATGATGGTCAACCATTATGCTCCCACAGGTCCCCAAATCAAATTGTATAGCATTTGAGGAAGATGTGCTTCTTTTTTGCATTGTGTGTTTGAGGACGACAGGAGCCAAGAAAATCAAACGAAATTTACGATCTGTCATTCCTCAAGCCAGAGAACGCCCAAGCGAAGAAATTGTGAAAACAGAAGAGAAGAAATGCAACGATACAAGACTAATCAGCTAAACCATAGATATTTGTATAATTTAAAAATCTTCATCTAGCTTGAAAACGTGGGTATCTGCACTGCCGTTGATGCTGGACATAACGGAAGCCTTTTGGTACTCTCCAACTCTCTTCTCAAAGAAATTGGTCTTCCCTTGCAATGAGATCAGCTCCATCCAGTCGAAAGGATTCTGCACAGAATAGATCTTGTCGTATCCCAACGAACACAGCAGTCTATCCGCCACAAATTCGATGTATTGACTCATCAAAACGCCGTTCATCCCCACCAATGCGCACGGCAGCGCGTCACAGACGAACTCCCTTTCAATGTCCACCGCATCCCGGACGATTGCCTTCACACGTTCTTCGCTCAGCTTCGTTTTCAGCAAGGAGTATAAAAGACAGGCAAAGTCGCAGTGGAGGCCCTCGTCTCGCGAGATAAGTTCGTTGGAGAAGGTCAAACCTGGCATCAGCCCGCGCTTTTTGAGCCAAAATATGGCACAGAAACTTCCGGAGAAGAAAATCCCCTCCACGCAGGCGAAAGCCACGATTCTCTCCGCAAATGACTCGGAGCCATCGATCCAGCGGAGGGCCCACTGAGCCTTCTTAGCCACACAAGGGATGGTCTCGATGGCGTGGAACAGGCGGTTCTTCTCGGCCGAATCCTTGATGTAGGTCTCCAGCAAGAGGCTGTACATCTCGGAGTGGATGTTCTCTATGGCAATCTGGAAGCCATAGAACGCGCGCGCCTCCGCAACCTGAACCTCCTTCATGAAACGCCCGGCGAGGTTCTCCAAAACAATGCCGTCGGATGCCGCGAAGAAGGCGAGCACGTGAGTGATGAAATGACGCTCGTCGGCGGTTAGGTTCTCCCAGTGGCGGACATCCTGGCAGAGGTCAACCTCCTCAGCAGTCCAGAACGAGGCCTCCGCCTTCTTGTACATCTCCCAGATCTCCGGGTACTGGATGGGAAACATACAGAACCGGTCGGGATTCTCAGCGAGCAGTGGCTCCTCGGGTAAGGCCGGCATCTTCTTGATCTTCTAGGAATCTAAAAGCAAAAAACTAGGGATTTCTGGTTTTGGATGCTCAGAATTTGCAGGAAACTGGTGGATTTTTATAGGGAGAGGAGGAAGGAGGGATTTGAAATCGAGAGAGAGCGGGGAGTTTGAAATTTTTTGTCCGAAGCTTGCGCGAGAATGAACCTGTGCGAATGGTATATTCCCTTTACAGCGAAGCTTGCGCGGGAAGGGATCTTGGGGGAAGGGTGTTTCGGGGTTTTCGCACGTTTTTGTATGAAGGGGGGTCCAAAAGTCAAATTTAGAAGAACCTCTGCAATTTTCCTATCTGCCAAACTTAGCCTTGAATGCCGTTAGAATTACGTGACAAAACGTGGATTTAGTAGGCAAGTAGGGCAAAAAGGGGAAGGGCATTGATTGAAAAGAGGATCCAGTAGTTATGGCGAGAATAAACATTTGGCGAAGCTTGAGGGGGAAGCCTTTTGTGGTCGTGGCGGGAACATGTTTTGGCGCGGGCTTTTGAAGTGCCACATTGATTACAAGGAAAGCAGCACGTAGTTTTGACAACGAATGGTGGGTGCATAGTTTGTTCCCATTGATTAGCATGGATCCCACAAAAGAGTACACCTGATTTTATTTTATTTATTTTTTGAATATATGTTAGGCATCATAATCTGATGATTCTTAGTTATTGCCAGAGAAGGAAAATAAATTAAAGGTTAACCATATATAGTCTCCAAGTTTAGCAGGAAAATACTCTTAGAACTAGCGAATTCGTGAGGACCAAGGCCATGGACGGCAAAATAGCAGTAAAAGCATACATCAATCATAAACCACAATCAATGGATACGGAAAATCTTCGAAAGATTGCAATGACTCGCTTCACATGTAATAATTTCTTTGGAAGCGGGGAAACAGCTTTTGGCAACAACAAAATCCTTGCCTAATTGAACAAATGCAAGACCTTATTATGTATAATGAAGCAACCAATATTATGGGTTTCATGTTTTCTGAGAAGTCTACTGTGCTACGGATAGATTAACTGATCTAGGCAATAACGTTCAAGGAGGGCTACTGCTTGAAATGGAGGCGTCTTTTTTGTATGCTAGAACATTGACCAGGCAATAGGCTAGTATAATGGAGTTTAAGTTAGAGTTACTTTCTTGTGTTCCTTGCCTTTGGTTTGTGAAAATTGGCAAGCTTGGTTTATATGCAACTTGCCTTATTATATAAAATACACGATGCAGATACCGCCCCTGCTTATATAAAATATATATATAACAAAGACAACATTATCCATTGAGTATAGAAAATAAATATAAGTGTAGAGTGATCAGGACTTTGCTATTTACGATGTTTTAACGCAAGGCATAGTCGATTGAGTTTATCCGCTCCACGGGGTCCAAAACTACGACTTTCGCTTGCACACAGTTTTCTCGTCCCTGTCAACCCCACTTTCTCGAAAACCAAATAAATTCTGTGTACAGAAAAACTTCCATCAGAAATCAAGACCGGGAAGAGAACGAAAACGCTTCGACTGTACAATTTCGCTTCCGACGCCATTTTTTTCCTGCCTTCCAGGCTCCGGAAAGATTACACAGCAGTCAGCCAGTAAGAAGGTTCGAGGCTCAGAGGAAATAAAGGCGTCCCTAGAAGTACTTTCACCGAAGGCTCTGGATTCGCCGGTGGCCCCACCGTTTGGACTTCCATGAAGCTCTCTCTATATGATTCTGGAGAGCTTTAGGTATTCTCTTTAAAGCTCCTATTATCACCACCAATGGGTGAACCTTTTAGAGAGAGGACTCCCTCCGACCTTTATCACATAAATCTCATTGTCGTTAATGCTTGATTATTGCGTGTGTTTGCCGCACAATCGTATTAATCTCCCAACATTTAACTTGGGGAAACAAACCAAGGCAGGATGAAACATTACAGCTCTCTCACAGGAAACACCTATGTTGCTCCCAAAATAGAGCTGCTCAGCCAGAATTCAGTGAAGAAAAAAGTATATTTTTCATGTACAAGATGACTCTTTGTTACTTATTATCAACTACATTAGGAAAAACATTACCAGAGTACGAAAAAAAAGGTAATGGATAATGGGTCAGCTGTGATGCTTGAAGCCTGAATACAACCAAATGGAGCCAACCGCCTGACTTATCGTGGAGGAGGTGGAGGCACGTGGGATTTTGCAAATCCCACCCACGCAACAATTCCAACAGCAAGGATTACCCATCCAAGTATGTCATATTTAAGATCACCGTCCTTCTTTTTCTTCGAAGATGTCTGCAACGGGGTGGAAAAGGTAGATGAATGAATCAAAAAAATGGAAAATGGGAAGCCAGAATTATCACAAACTTAGCAACCCACGATTTATACCCCTCAGACAAACATATAAATCAAGCATTCAGATAGTATTTTGTTGGGACATTAACATAAAGGATACCGAAGACAAATGTGATTTCGGATAAACTAGTCCTTATATGCATAAAAGAAGCAATTCTCTCACTATGTTATTTGGGAGATTTCATGCAAGTAGAAGCCGTCAAAGAATTATCGTCTCTAGCAGTTCTCTCTTTGGTTTTTGTCACAATTCATCAACTACAGGCAGTTTGGAAGAAACCATAACTGACAAAATTATCTTGTTCCCTAGCAGGTCAAATTAGCAGTTCGCCTTACCCCTTATTTGACTCCACAACTAACACATTCTCCCTAGACAAAACCCCTCCAATCAAGGGTAGCACTAGGTTTACAACTGGACTTTCAGGAAACAAAGAGAAACAGCAAACAAAGAGAAGCTGAACTTTCGGGACCTCACCTTTGAACCTGATGAACTGGAAGGTCCTGCTGCCCCAATTGTCTGTTGAGCTAATGCATGCGTATGGATTTCCTTGTGCAATTCAGGGGCCTGGAGACGGAGACCCAATGTTTCAATAACAGACTAGACTTTAACGTGAAACAAGTACGTGGATTAGTCTGCAAAACAAGCTCACTCTAGAGACAATATATGAGAAGAAGAAAATAGCTAGCTGACAATTTCAAGAGATCACTTCGACATGGAATCCATGTCAGGCAAATGCAGTTCAGACTACTTCAGTCTATAGTTATACTAATAGCATTGATTGATTTCTTACTTTTTTCTATACACTTGCAGTATTTAGGGTCCATCCCCCTTGACTCTATCTTTTACATATACAAAACACAAACACACAGATACATGCAAACAAACATAATACTAAAGAATGTGTTCACTGTACTGTACAGAATTTTTACTAACCCCAAGGAGGTTTATTCACGTAAGATCTATTTAGTAATCCGGTAAGGGGCACTGGCCACCATGGTTTAAGTTTTGTCTAGGCAAGGCAGACGGTGAATCAGATACATCTAGAAGTCCACATCGCTCCCCAAGCTTGTAAAACAAGGTGCTCAAATAAGATAAAGCTTGATGCTTGCAATGTTCGACTAGACCATTTTTTACCAAGCAACAAAACTACTAACTAGGTAAGACAAAGAAGATGATAAAGCAAGAATTACCACCAAGAAAAACTACAGGATACTGCAACTTGTAGTCCACTTCTTAAAGTATGCACTATACTGCAATGTTTGTAAGCACCCTGAAAAGGGTATAGAAATAACACTTTCCAAACTCTCCAAGACAACGGGCCAGAAAGCCAAAATCATTTAGAAACGAAATGAGAACGCAGGTTGCCAAGCTATTTTCAAATGCATAAACAGAAGACTCTCAATTCTATCCTAAACTACAAATCAACAAAGAGAGCTCTTCTTTGCTTTAGAGGCAGAGAAGGAATAGAACCAAAAGAAAAAGTAGGTAACCAAAAGGAACACTAGCAAGACAACATTTCCCAAAGATCAAAGCGTGGAAGACCAAAAAGAATATTGCAAAAATATCTTGCTTTCAACTTTTCAGAACTCCTTTTACCTGCTTCGTCAAACAGCCTAAACAATTTTGCTACTTACTGTCACCAGATCTCTCACTACTATTCTAGGAAGGTCTGTCACAAGTCTATTTGCTGCCATTAATACTACCCATTTAGACGAAGCATAAGATTAAAATATCCAGGCGATAATTCTCTACTAATGCAACAATTTTTCCATCTCTTCCTGTACCTAGTCATGGCAACAGATGCAATGCATCCTACCAATCCCATTCTAAAACAAGTCGAAATTAGAATAGCTATACTTCCATGATTAAATGCTGTATAAAGCCTGAGCACTTCCCAGAAAAAAAGGAAAAAAAATTACCTTAGCAGCCACTTCCAAGGACTTCCGATAAAGATCATTTCCCGGATCCTACAAAAAGGACGAACTAAAGTATAATCACAAATCTATGAAAGGTACAGCATTTACAAACATCGTACACAGACATTCTTTCCCAAGAGATTTTGCAAGAGAGAACCTCGTCGAGAGCTTGCTGAAAGTAGATAGCAGCTTTGTCGAAGGACTCTTTTGCTTCATCCAGGCCCGGGGTCATAAATGCATAAGAAGTATGAGCATTTCCCAAGCACCAGAGACTGTCGTGCTTCTTGGGATTTACCAACAATGCTTCCTCCAGCTTCGAGACCGCATCTACGAATCAAAAAAACATTTTAGTCCCCAAATCACGAACTATTCTCCCCTAGCTAAACCACTCAGAATTCCATAGCTGTCACCAAATCAATACAACTTAACAATCGCAGAGTAGCATAGCATACATGGAGCGACCAATAACGTTTTAACATGGATTTATATTATCATTCCAATACTATTCACGCTAAAGCATTATTATAAACTCTATGAAATAGAGAAACGACAGGATAGTCTTCCAGTTTTGCTTATTGGGTGAAGATTTCGTAATAAACTTGGACCAATAATCGTCTCACTGAAAACCAAAAACCAAAACTTTAGGTTCCTAAAACACTTGGGCTTATCAGAGCTAAATTATTTTAAATAAAGTATATCCCGAAAACGCGGCACCTAGAATCATCTTCTTCGATTCGGCGACACTCTGAAACTGAGACAACTCCAACAATGCTCCCGCCCATCTGGTCAAATTCTGCATAAATAAAAGACAACGAAAATAATAAGAAGAAGAACATCAAATCCACACAGCAACTAGCAAAAAATTGAAACAGGAAAACCGCCCTCCCTCGATAAAAATCTTCACTCTTAACAAGCATTGCATGTAAATACACGTCTATCTCATTCACTCCCACACCGTTTTCAGAAGCCACTCCGAAATACCCAAAACCTTTTTAAAAAGAAAAGAAAAAACTAGCAGAGAACAGAAGAGAGATTTCAAAAATGGTTATTTACGAACATCGGCATCTTGAGGGTTCTTCTCGTAGTTGACCTCGGCGGTCTTGCGGGCATGCTCGAAGAAGAGAATTCGATCAAAATCTCCCTGCTGCATATCCATGGCCGGCAGATTCTCTAGGGCTTCTAGGGATGGACAGAGAGAGAGAAACTACTCCAGAGGTCTTGGAATCGGGGAGGGTTCTTGTAATGCACAGAGCAAGAAGCGAAAGAATAACCCGAAATGGTTGCGGGTCACGGGTCGGTTTTATGTACGGCGTTTTTACAAGTGCTTTGGGAGTGAAGTGGTGAGAACCAGAAATTAGCCTTCCCACGCGCGCTTAAAAATACGTAAAATGTCAAAATTTAATATCCTCTCTTTGAGAGTTTTTGAACAATTTAGTGAAAGCACTACTATAAAATTTTCGATAAATGTATTTTTATCGTGTTAATTAGCAATATATAGGTAAAGATGAAAAAAAATTATATAAGAAACAAATTATAAAAGCTTGCACTACATTTTTAGCTAAATTTCAATTGTGAGCAATCTTTAATTTGTCATTACATAAAAAATTTTACTAAATACAAAAATTACACGATCTATGAAGAGGCTTATCATAGGCATAGTTAGTAAACTTCCAATCCTTCAAACCACATGAGAGTAAACTTCAACATTAGATTGTGATTGATTAATATTTACATGTATATATGATTTATCGATAATATGACTATTTGATTACTTGTAAAGTGTTTTCTAAATTCTCATTTTTAACTTTCAAATAACTCGTGTTAAAAAATTATAAGTGTACTATATGTTGATTTTAGAAGTGTTTTTATTTTGCACCCATACTTAAATTGAAGTCATAACATGTTTAGATTCTTTGAAAATAAAATCTTGATATAATTTTAAAAGGCTACCTAATTAATACATTCAGAAACATATATCAAATTTGTTGAGTTTTCTTTAAATTTTTATTATACTCTGCAGGTAATTAAGATAACAGTTTTCCACACAAGTTAACCCAAACAGCAAATTACTCCAAAAAGTAGATAGTAGTGAGAGTGGAGTTAGTGGATGGGATGCACACACTCCAAAGGGGAATTCTGATAACCCAACTACCCAACTCAAGGTTGATTTGAGTGACACCCTTCCCCTTGCACGTATTGCCACGTGTAATCCAGCGGGTCCAGAACCCTACAACGACCCGTTTGAGATATAAACCCAACCCATGAACCCGAATTGGGAGAAAGCAAACTTCATACATTTAATAATACTGAACTTAGCATGGGTCGATAAAATTCTTTTAGCTCATAAGAAAAGAAAAAATCCCTCCATTTGTTATGGTAGTTTTCTTTCTTGATGTAAGGTTTTATTTGTGTTGTGGGCATCATGAGCCTGTGATAACCTATCACATTTTGTAATCATATCCTGGTGGCCTATTTTAGTCATATTGTGATATTTGGGTGTTTCTTTGGCCTCACTATGACATTTATGTGTCAGGTCACCCTATTTGATTCAAATTTAGGATGCAAGATTGACTTTAATATAATTTTCTTATGTGTTTAAATTATTAAGACAAAATACTTAAACTTGAATGTTAATTTTGACATAGTTTATTTAAATATCATTAAAACTTGAATCCCATAAGTCCAAGCCTAAAAGTTTGTAACAATTTCTTACTTTTTATAAAAGCACGTAGCAATTTGATAAATGGAAGAGCCAAAATCAAATTCCAAAGGGGAAAAACCTTTTTTTCTTTTTCTTTTTTAAAAAAGGAAGTATAATTTTATCTTTTTTCGTACATATTACTATCTTACCTTTGTTAATGATTATTACTCTAGAGCTAACAAAAGCACCTCTAAGGCTTATTGGAAAAATTGATTGTCCATTGGTGGGGAATCCATGCTTATAAGACTTGTTTCAAATATTTACTCCTTCGGTATAAAACAAAGTCCAACAATAAAGGCCACAAAACCCTCATATGTTAAAACAAAACTCCCATAGTAGACACAATAATACCACATGGATGGCACTAAGAGTCTAAAGAAGTGACATAAAAACTACCATCACTTCAAATGTCTACAAAGGAACTAGAATCTTTGTAGACTAACTCCAATAACCTCATTGATGATATATAAATGGTGATGTAATCATGATTTTTCCAAAGAACCAAAAGTGAATCGTTATCCACAACTTCAAGCTCATAATCCAACAACTCGGACCATTAGAAATCCTGTAAAACCTCCCATATTATGATTCCATAAAGATGGCCATCTTGCACATGCTACCACCATCAAAGCTCCCAATGAGCCCCTAAGGTTAGGTGGGGTTGCCATAACTCCCAACTAGCCCATAAACTCGGTGGGCTTGCCATAGACCCCCAAGACCCCCCAAGCACCAAGCCAATCATCTTTTCCATTATTGCCGACAACAAATATGCAACACATAAACCTCTATCATCTTGTCTAATAATTCTTGGCAATGATAAATCAAGGTCTCACGGATGTACCTAGTTGCTTTGTTTATGAATCATCCACTTGTGTGATTGTTAATTCTGTATTCATCATTAAATCTTTGATAACAGAATCTTCATCTGAAGTATTTTTAAGCTTATCACTTTTGATAATGCAAAGACAATCAGCTCACGGGAAGGAAGACTTGAACGAGTTGTTAGTTTTGAATCCAAAAAGCAATTTGGATTACTAGAGTTGTACACTTCCTTCTTGGAACGATGAACGTGGACACTGCAGCTTGAATAGAAAGTGATCCGCCAGCTAATTTTAGACGGAGTACAAGCTCCCCATGTGATGATGGCGTCCAACAATGCCCCCACAATGCTGCCAAATAGCAAGTACACATAAATGATTAATAATTGTAGATTTTTAGTTTGATAAAACTATGATATTTTGATAATATGAAATGTAACTTTGCCAAACTTTAAGAGTGAGAAGAAATAAGATATTCTGCTCATTTGTGAAATATTATAAATTAAATTATTTATTGTTTAGTCATATCATTTATTTATAAATAAATAATGAGTCATGTAACTAATTAGTTTAGTATTAAATTAGCAGGAATCTAACTGTAAGGTCAGGAGTTTGATACTCCGTATGTGAATTAATTGTGTGTCTTAATATTAAAAGAAAAAAAATAAATTAATAAATTAATAATATTAAAATATTATTTGTTTGAATTAGTGAAATTCAAACTTGAATGGCAAGCGGCGTAATTTTAACAAATAGCGAGGGTTGTTCCTACCGACCGAACTATAAGAACTATAAAATATCCACGAGTTCCATCCTCTGTGTGTGTCGTGTCGTTGGGGTCTCACCGGCCACAGCCAAAGAAGAGTTGGATAAAGGGTGCGCTCTCTCCTTCTCTCTCTCCCTCTCTCTCTCTCTCTAACTTCTTTGGATCCCCAAATCTAGGGCTCTGAGGTATTTCTCTGGGAACCCTCTAAATCAAGGCCGTTAATTCTTTTCTCCTGGTCTAAATTTTGAAGCTCTGCGTTTTGGTTAAGTTAGTGCATGTATTGCTTGGTGGATTTACTTGTTAATGTTGCATTTCCTTGCGAGTTTTGGTCTCGGAGTACTGGGATTTGGTTGGGGAGTTTTTCTGAGGGGTTTGGGTTTGATTTAGGTGCAGATTTGAGTAATGTTGGGTCTGACTCTGGCTGGTTGAAGTTTTTGCTATCTTTTGGGTCGAGGAATTGGGATTTCCTTAATTGGGTGCAGAGGAAGGGTGGGGAAGGGAAAGGTACTATGATCGGGTACAGTACTCATTTTGATTATTTTCCTTTTGAGCGATCTAGTTTTGATTGTGGGCGTCTCTCCTCTTAAGAGTTGCTTCACTTTGTCGCTGGAAATGTTTTATAAGGATTTTTTCTCGTTGCAGTGGTCATCAGTAAAGCTGGAACTTGGTTTGGTTTTGTGCATTTCTTTTTGCTGCTTTGGCGCTTAGAATTTTTTTTTTCCATTTTTGAGTAACTTGTCGTTGCAAAGGGTTTGCAATTTTTTTTTCACTGTTCTCTGCAACCTTGATTTTCTGTTTTTGTGGCATAGAAAGAAAGAAATGGCGTTAAAAGATGCATATTTTATTCATCCAGTAAATATTTGATGGTTATATCATGTTGAGGTGTTTTGATTCGTTGTTAATTTTTTCAATGTTGAAGTAATCTGCACGATTGTTATACTATATCTGTTGAGGTGTTTTGATTTTGTTGTTATTTTTTTTTTCAATTTTGAAGTGATCTACACGATTGTTATACTATATCTGTTCTCTGATTCTGTTCCCTAATTGAATTGATGTTGCCTAAGCTGAACTTTCAATTAATCAAACATATTGGATTATAATATGCTTATTGAGTTACTCTTTCTTTTCTAAGCAGTCGATTGAATATTTTGATAATGAAAATATCTTCTTTTATGCTGTGGTACATATGCAATTGTTCTTTTGTAAATGATGGGATTCCCCATGGAAGCTTTTCAATTGAAGTTGTCTATTGGCATGTGATTGATAGTTCTTGTTTGATTTGTAAATCTTTGATATAGTTATGCTTTGTCTTCTTATGTTTGTTTCTTTGATCAAAATCTTTGGGTGAAGTCAAGGTTTGTGATAATTCTATTTCTTATAGAGTTAGGATTTCACCGAACAGTTTGCTTCTCTTATCTTTTGATCTGAATGTTTATCTTCCATATTTTGTTACGAATTGTTAAAAGGGTTGGTACTGTGTCAATTGACTTAGGTTTTGGAAAGATGGAGAGCATGCAGAGCTTTTGGCAACTGGGTGATGACCTTCGAGGACAATCAAAAGTCTCAGAGGATCATAAATGGTTAATGGCTGCTTCTAAGTTGGCTGAGCAGACAAGGTCAAAGGGTGAGCGCATGAATAATCTTGATCTTTCCAAGGGCCCAGCTGAAATAAGGACGAGGGAGAAATTTGGGTTCCAAGAAGATAACAAATTTGAAAGCCTCAACTTTAACATGTTGAACTTGGATGCTAAACTAAATGAGAATGTGAGCAAAAATTCCTTCAGGAATGGCATTTACAATATGAATTCAGTGTACCAGAAAAACAATGTGAACCTTGTCGGAAGCATGATGGGTGCGAAGCACAATGGCAATAACCATATCAATAAAGCATCCAATGACATTAGTGGTAACAACAACAACAACAATGAAAGTGCCAACACCAACAATTCTGCTGATAAAAGGTTCAAGACTTTGCCGGCTACAGAGACACTCCCGCGGAATGAGGTTTTGGGAGGATACATTTTTGTTTGCAATAATGACACGATGCAGGAAGATTTGAAGCGACAGCTATTTGGTAATACATTATTTAAGTAGATTAAGCTTAGGATTAGTTTTCCTTTATTGAGAATATGATATGAATAGTTCATGTGAATATTACTAATGCACTCATTTCACAGGTCTACCTCCGAGATATCGGGATTCTGTACGGGCAATTACCCCAGGCTTACCTCTCTTTCTCTATAACTACACTACACACCAGTTGCATGGAATCTTTGAGGTTTGTGCCTTTTTTGTTTGTAAAAAAATTTCTTTACTAAAAAAGTGATTATTCTATCTATTTTCTTTCCAATGCTCGTGGTTTTAGAGGGAGTATACTGAGTTAAATTGTCAAAAAGGAAGTGTTACTATTTCAAAAGCGCCACCATGGTGAAACTACTTTTTACCTAGTGTTTTTCCTGCCTGCAAGTGAGCTTGAGCTTGTCGAGGCAGATTTTGTTTAGCAGTTGTTGAGTACTTCCAGGAAGTGATTGGGCATTAGAGAGTTCGCTGTCCTGTACATTACCGCTTCCATCACATGGTGTTTGATTTGGTTATATCATTTAATTTGAATACCCTTTTTCTTTCATTTTCCTTTTTTTTTTTTTTTTTTTTTCCTTCTTTAATATGTAGTGTGGGAATTGTGGGATGAATTACTTTTGTGCTTGACTTTGAGGTAGAATACTTATTTGTTGGTTTGATTGTGTACAGGCAGCAAGTTTTGGGGGATCTAACATTGACCCAACTGCATGGGAAGATAAAAAATGTAAAGGAGAGTCAAGGTTTCCTGCTCAGGTAGAACTTAGATTAGTGTATTGGAAAGTTTTGTTCCCTTGGTGTATATGGCTGGTATCGAATTTTCTTATTTACTGTTTTAAACCATTTTAACAGGTCAGAATCCGTGTTAGAAAACTCTGCAAGGCTTTAGAAGAAGATGCCTTCAGGCCAGTGTTGCATCACTACGATGGTCCCAAATTTCGCCTCGAGCTCTCGGTTCCAGAGGTATGCTAAATCTCTTTGTTAATTACATTTTTATGTTATCATGATATGTATCATTATACATAGTAGCTAAATCTCTTTGTTAATTACATTTTTATGTTATCATGATATGTATCATTATACATAGTCCGAAATTGTTGCTTTATCTTTTCGACATGGATGGTGGCATGCTTGCAACTGATGTTCAAATTTTGATTGTGATAATGCAGACCCTGGATCTATTAGACCTTTGTGAACAAGCAGGCTCTGCAGCATAAGCAAGAAGATGTGTGAGTAGGTACTGTGGTGCATCTCAGCTGTGGGCTTTTCACAGATTTTCCATACAGCGTAAGCTTGGGAAGTTTAAATGTAGTTCGGCAAATGTTCTGGAGAAAAAGTGTGACCAGCTGAATAAGAAGTGTTGTATCTGGTTAAGATACTTCTTAAGTTGTTTCATAACTTTGATATCAATGTAATGTTATAGATGGAGTTGCAAGATGTAAAAGAGAACAACTCTATGTGTCTTTTGTAATGCTTAAGCCCTCTAAATATGAGGCGCCTGCTGTGCTTCTTATCTTGTTTGTAATCAGAGTTCCCAAAAGTATGTTTTATTATTTGCTTCGTTTTGGTTTGAGCCATTCAAATCTTAGCACTTATGTGATCATCCCGACTAATGATGACGAAATCTTGACTGTCAAATTACATGATTTCTCAATAATTGAGTCACAACCAGCAATTTTAGAATAATTTTCTTGAATTTCGTTCATCAACTACATTAGAATCATAATCAATTACAATAATTTACTCTTAAAGTCTTGTAGAATTATGTGAAGGTTTCTCTACAAATTTCTTGATGTCTTCTTTGACAAGATAGCTCCCTTTAAGCCCTCTTAGACGGGCCCATTAAGATAAGTTTTCTCTTATCTAATCGGCTTAGATCAAGTTTGATGTTTGAGCTTATCCTTATCTCTCCCAAAAAACCCTTGTCCTCAAGGCGTCTTTGTTTTTTCTTTTTTAATACCATTTGACACTGATATGGTAGTCGAAGAGCCTCTAGTGGTCATCCCTAAAGAAGTATGACCTAGTGGTTGGAACACTGGAGGATTCAGGGTAGCCGCCCCCTCCCTAACAGATCAAAGTTGGTTTGTGACTTGTGGCTTTCGCATTGCCCATTGTTGTGGTACTGGATTGGGCATCAGATCTGTCCCATTTCGTAGTGCCGCCCTCATCCACCCCAAGCATGTAGCCCGTCACTCCTCTCATTGATTCGAGCAACCGCTCTCGTCATTCACGGCTGTATTCAGTTGGATCTTCACTGGTTTAAGCCATGCCAAGGGGAGATTTTGTGTAGGTTTCAAACCTACTTAGGTTGATGGTGTAACTTTTTATTTGCGAGTTACCAGTCGGTTGTCACTGGGAGGTGGGCGGGGGAAGCTTGTCCTTGATTTGTTGATTTTTAAGCGGGCAAAAGGTGGAGGCGAGAGGCTGTTCTTCCTCCTCAACTTGAGACTCTATTTGTTTTTCCTCCTCATCAATCTAGTGATTGTTGGACTCAGATATCTAATAGCGGCTCCTCCACCTTTTCTAGCGATGGCTGGAGATGTTTGGCTTTATCTAAATGCAAATGGCCTTGATTTTTTATTAAATTTTTATTAAATAAATTGTAATGGTAGAATATGTTTATAAGTTTTTGTATTTCATTATGAATAAAGTTATATATTCATAAAAAAGAAATAAATTTTTTTAACATGATATTAGAATATCTAATTTTTGTAAATGAAAAAAATACATATAGTCAATTAAATAAAATAAGATATAATAACTAGAATCCCGACGCTCCTCCTTCTCCTCCCGAGGTCATTTCCGGCTTACAGCGGGCTGCTGTCATCCCTCCTTTGGCAGCGATCCTTTGAATTTAACTACCAGTCCAAGCTGAAAAAGTTCAAGAATAGGTCCTCCCCCTTTACGCAATAGGGGCCGAGGCACCGATCATGTCAAAGCCTCCTGCCGAGCAAATTACTGAAGTTGGTTTTGAGTCGGCTGGTGATCCAGAAAAGGCTGCTGAACAGAGTGTCGAAGGAACACAGCCTACCGAATGTGTTCTGGAGTCCGCGGGTAAAGAAGTTGAAGAGACGGCTCAGTCGCAGCCGAACCGACCGAGATCACAGGGAGCGATCCCCACAGCCGCTAAAGGTAGCTGGAGCCGGGTTTTTTTCGAGGTTCTTTCTTCCCTACTTCCGCTGCCAAAGCTTTACGTCATAGGGGGGGGTCGGGCGAGAGAGAGAAAGTCCTCTTTCTCACTCGACTTGCGCGAGTCACTGCCACTCTGTGCGCCATAAACACCACCCCCAATTTATACCGCATTCATCTTTCAGCAAAGTTGCATTGTGTTTTTTTGCATTGGGGAACGTAAAGAGATTTAGTAGGTAATAAGTATAACCATAAGTGCAATGGAACAAGTTTAGATTGAGTTAATGATCAGTGGCTTGCTTGCTTGCCTCCCTTAAACAAAGGCACATCACTTAGACTGCTAAAAACTGATGCAAGCAAAGTTCCTCAGTACCTATGGGCCGAAGCGTTTAATAGAGCAGTGCATATTAATTACTGATTGCCATCGTCGACTATTGCTGGTGACTCCCCTCATCAAAAGCTTTTTCAAAAGATTCCAGACTATTCCTATTTCAAAGCCTTTGGATGTCTCTGTTTTCCTCATATTGATGCTTCACAAAGAAAGAAGTTTTCTCAAAAGAAAATCGTTGGAGTGTATCTTTGTTGGATATAGTGAAGAACATAAACATAAAGGGCGGTTTTAATCGGTTTGATGAAAGTCGATTTTTCTCTTCTATTCCGGATTCGGCTAAAATTTTGGGGGAGAATCTTGAGCTGCAGCAGCTGAAAGCCATTCATGAATTTCAGCCGTTGCCGCAGTCCATGTCCTCCACACCTCAGCCCCAACCACTTGAATTAGTCTAGAAGTCCTAAGCTTTGTTTCAAGAAGGACAAAAAATGCAGAGGTGAAAGTTAGAACCACATAACTGAATGAGTCAGAACATTTCAAAGTTCAAATATATTGAAGCTAACATATAAGCAAGAGAAGAAAGTACATAGTCTTAATTTACTATTTCATCAGTTAATACAATGTCTTAATTTACTGTTTCATCAGTTAATACCTTCATACACATACCCCGATAACTTGCCATCTTCTAGTTCTTCAATTCTTTTGGATTGATGTAGTTGAACGGGACCAAATTTCTTAAAATCTACATATTCATTGCTGAATTATAAAAGAGTACACAACTTCATCCTCCCATATTTTTCAATTCTTTAGAGCAATGCTATCTAGTTTTGATCGATGATTAGAAGAACATAGCGACTACGTTTTGATACCATGCGAAATATTCAAGTTCTCCTTTCCCCAAAATGCAATTTTCAGGAGATGGATTATTTAAGCTCATAAGGCTCATAACCAATATAGGACTTTTTGTAAAATATTTCCCATAGTCCAAGTTCAATCTTTCTATTAATGAAAGAGTGACCATTTTTTATTATTAAGTTAGATACAGAAAAGTAGAACTAAATTTAATACCATATTAAAAAGCATAACATCAAACTCAAAAGTTAATTCATAAGTTAAGAAGACATTTATCTTTTTTATATTAAACATTATTCAAAAGTCGTATCTTTCGTATGCATGACTTTCTCTCTTGATTTGTTATAGTATGTGAATGCTTTTAGTGATCCATGCGAAAAAGAAGGCAAAGATAGGGAAAAATAATCAACAAATCACTCCTAGGCAGCCACATTGTTTAGTGAAAAGAAAAACCTTCTTTTGCACTCCCTAGGTGTGTGTTAACGAGAATATCATGTTGCCAAAATAGTTATGTTACCAACAATAGAGGATACTGCATATTAATGTAAATATATTCATAATATCGCAGTAACTAGGTTTTCCGTGTATAGCTAGCTCTAGTCCTGTATATAAACATGTTAAGGTTGTATAATTCAGTACTGCAATATCAAACACATTCACAAATTCCCACTCGTTGTCTTTTCCTTATTGATATGGTGGAGCGCTCTAAACCAATCGCGGTATTTAAAGAGAAGAGAAACCTTCTTTTGCTTCCCCCCGCTGGTAAATCACTCAAAAGCAATCATGTTGTTAAAAGAGAAGAGAAGCCTTCTTTTTCTCTCCCGCACTCTTCAGCTACGCATCCCCAACTCTTGCTCTAATCCATGAGCCCTTCCGTGGCAACTCAGCTCCTTTCGTCATCTTCCAAAGCTAGTTGGGATTATGATGTCTTCTTGAGTTTTAGAGGCAAAGATACTTAAATTCACCGACCATCTCTACAAGGCCTTAGTTCAGGCCGGAATTTACACCTTCCGAGATAAGGAGGGTCTTCGAAGGGGGAGTACTATCTCTACCGCATTGCGCAATGCAATTCGTGGATCAAGGATTTCCTTTGTGGTTTGCTCTAAACACTCTGCTTCTTCCAAGTGGTGCCTTGATGAACTTGCAGCAATCATGGACTGCTGTAGAAAAAATACATCCCACACTCTTCTCCCAATATTTTATCACGTTGGCCCCTCAGATGTTTGAAAACAGTCTGGGATGTTTGCGGAAGCATTTGCTATGCATAAAAATTGGTTTCACACTAATATGGTGAAGGTAAAGAAGAGGAGAGAAGCTCTTACTGAAGGTGGGAGCTATTCTGGTTGGGATTTCTCAAGTGTTGCAAATGGGTAATTCTATGTTGCACTTGACTCGTGTTTTTCTCATTCCTTTTCTACATTTGTTTCTTTTTAAGGTAGATCAAAATTCATTACAAATACATAATGTTTACCTAAAAATGGATTAGAAAATAAAATTGTTTTTTAGTTTAGTTGGGTTACGGTTTTCTCTTTCGTGTGCAATCGCTTGGGCTGAATTACTTATTGTTTTCGTGATCATATCCACCCCATCACGATTTAGAGATCATGCCACTAAAATGGTTGGGACTTATGTTGCCTTTCTAATCAAATGTCTTTACCCTTAGGGGGAATTATATTGTAACCATATTGTCATTAAAACCCTTAATTCCTGAAATTACCCAAGAGTTGAAACTGAAAAATAAAAACCAAAGCTTTGAAAAAAAAAAGGATATTTAAAAGATATCGACACTAAATTTGATATAACTTAATTGCTTGTTGCGATGAAAGGGTTTCAAAGGGTTGAGATAGTAATGTCTTTTAGTAATAGATGACTCTTTCTTTTCCTTTTTAATTTTTTTCTTAGTGTTTATCTTTTAATTTTATATTCTATTTATTATGATAATTAGGTAAGAAGGTAAGTTCATTGAAAATATTGTTGATCAAGTTTTCAGTAAAGTAAGCCCTATTCTCTTTCATGTTGCAGAATGTCCAATAGGAGTAGACTCTAGAGTTGAGGAGGTGAAATATTTAAATAAATCTTAAAACAAGTGAGATGCGCATTGTTGACATCTATGGAATGAGTTGTTGTGGTAAGACTACCATAGCAAAAGCTCTTTATAATAATATATTTTTCAAATTTGAATAGTTTAGTTTTCTCTTAGACATAAAAGAAACTTTAAAAAAGGTTGTAGGTTTAGTTCAACTCCAAAAGCAGCTTCTTTTTGACATCTTGAAAAAGGTTTTGAGGATAGATAATAATAATAGGGAAATTGAATTGATCAAGAAATTGCTTAAAGGAAAAAGAGTCATTGTTGTCCTTGATGATGTGGAATACTTAGAATAAATATGCAAGTTGTTTGGAGACTTAAGATGGTTTGGCTTAGGAAGTAGAGTCATTATTACAACTGGAGATGAACATTTTCTACTTCAATTAGAAGGACATGGAAGATATACGATGTTACCCTTGAATGAGTCGAACTCCCTTGCATATATTAGTTGGCATGCCTTTGGGATAAGATATCCAAGATCGAATTTCCAAGGACTTCTGCTAACTCTTAAAGTTCTAGGTTCTTTTTCAAAAGGGAAAGAGTTGTGTTGAATGGAAAAGCAAATTAGAAAAGTTGCAAATGAAACCAAATGACAAGATTCAAAGGATATTTAGAATAAGTTTTGACTCATTGGATATGGATATAAAGGACATATTTCTTAATATTGCATGTTTCTTTCTTGGTACAGAGAAATACCATGCAACCAAAATATCGGAAGATTGTGGTTTCTTTCTAGATATTGGAACGAAAAGTTTTGAACAAAGGTCTTTCTTGATAATTCAAAATGGAAACTTGCAGATATATAGTCTAGTACAACACATGACGAGATAAATTATTTGTGAAAATGCAAATTATGTTCCAAAAAGTTGTAGGAGGTTATGGGTTCATGAAGATCTTTTAGATTTCCTAAGCAAATAACAAGTAAAAGGTATACACATTTATCTTTTCTCCAAGTATGCATATTATTTTGAATTAGACAATAATGCTACCCTTAACTATAATTAAGTAAACAACTAATACTTTATAAGTTTTTAAAGTGTTCTACTTTTCAAAAACTCAAGGTTGTGAATTACTCATCCAATTATCTTTTTTGTTAGGGGTCATAGCATGTGAGAGGTCTCAAATTAAATTCACTTGAATTGAAAGTTATAAATATGAAAATAGAGCACTTTCAAATACAAAGAATTTAAGATTGCTCCAAATTAATATTATACATCTTACAGGAAACATCAAACATCTATCCAAGGAGAAAAGGTGGCTTCCTTGGCATAAGTTTCCTTTGCAATTTCTATCACAAAATTTTCATTTAGAGAATCTTGTTGTTTTTGACCTACATGATAGCAAAACAGTGCAAGTTTAGGAGGGTTATAGGATATAATAATATTTTTCATTTTTATATAGATGTTAAATGTATGACACATAAAAACTATTTACTTATTTCTTTTTTTATTGATTTTGTTTCTATAGATACTCAACAAGCTAAAAGTCCTTAATTTACAAAACTTTGAAGATCTCATCATATCAACAGACTTTTTTCAAGTTCCACATTTGGAGATATTAATACTTGTAGGTTGCACAAGTTTGGTTGAAGTTGATGAGTCCATTGGATGTTTGAAAGGCCTCATTAAGCTGAATTTGAAAGGATATATAAGCTTTGCAAATCTTCAAAGCAACATTTTTAACTTAGAATTGCTTAGAATTCTTGACATGCCTCAATACTTGACTTTCTGAGTTATCAAAACATGTGGGGATTTTGATGGCTTTGACAAAGGTTCATGGAAATAAAACTGCTTTTGAACAAAGATCATTCTTCTTTGGTCATTGGAAGAATTTCAAAATTAATTATTTGGATGTAAATGTAGATTCTAAGATTCTTGGTTGTTATGTTTTTCACACTTGAAGTCAACCACAAGCTCAATCCATATAAGTTCACCTGTGGCTTCCATTTTTAGATTTCATTTTCTAGAGAAGTTATATCTCCATGATTGTAGTTTGCCTAAAGATAAGTTTATTTTAAATTTATCTTTGCTCATAACTTTGGACTTATCTAGAAATAAGTTTTGTCATACACCTCATGGCATTAGTCATCTTCCTAAACTATTGGTGTTGTGGTTAGAGGGTTGTAGTGGTCTTCAATCAATTTTGGGAGTCCCTCCAAGTTCAAAGTTGTTATTTGCACTAGACTGTTCACCTCCTTCTCTTTCTTTGCTGCTAAAATCCAAAAGCAAAAGCACAAGGTTTGTCAGGGAAAGGTCTTTTCGTGAAAAGCTCATCGCGGGTTCCTCTGCGATTGCTCTATTTGCCGGACAATTTCAGATGCCCTAAGTGATGCAAGCCGTAAAGAAATTGAGGCTGGGAAAAATAATCGGTGGACCATTCAAAAGCGACTGCATTATATATGAGAGAAGGGAAACCTTCTTTTGCTCTTCACCGTTGAGTTTCCTGGACCACTTCATCTGGTAGTTCTATATTGTAAGTACATTTGACGTTGAGTTCGAAGAAAGGATAAAAAATGAATTAAAATAAAAATATTTGGTTGTTGGGTGGTCTTTGTTTCAGTTTGTAAAATCAATTTCCGGAAACTTTCAAACACATTCTTCACCTCCTTCTCTTTCTTTGCACGCAAAAATCCGAAAGCAAAAGGACAAGGTTTATAAGGGGAAGGTCTTTTCCGGGGAAAGCACAAGTGGGGTTCCTCTGCGATTGCTCTATTTGCGGGACAATTTCAGATGCCCTTAGTGACGCATGCCGTAAAGAAAATGAGGATGGGAAAAATAATCGGTGGACCATTCAAAAGCGACTGCATTATATAGAAGAGAAGGGAAACCTTCTTTTGCTCTTCACCGTTGAGTTTCCTGGACCACTTCATCTGGTAGTTCTATATTGTAAGTACAGAAGATGGTGGGAAGCTACGCAAGACATTGGGTTGAATAAAATATAAAAAATGAATTAAAATAACAATATTTGTTTGCTGGGTGGTCTTTGTTTATATTCGTCAAAGCAATTGCCGGAAGCTTTCAGACGCATTCTTCATCTCCATCTCTTTCTCTGCATGCAAAAATCCAAAAGTTAAAGCACAACTTTTGTCAGGGGAAGGTCTTTTACTGGAAAAGCTGATGGGGGGTTCTTCTGCCATTGCTCTATTTGCTGGACAATTTCGGATGCTCTTAGTGACGCATGCCGAAATGAAAATGAAGATGGGGAAAAATTATCGGTGAATCACTTAAAACCGCGTTGTTTTATGAGAAGTGAAACCTTCCTTTGCTCTCTCTTGTTGCTGAGTGGCTCAAAACCAAACGCGGTATTGCGAGATCTCTTCTTTTTCTCTTCCCCACTCTGAGCTACACATTCCTCAACTCCTAATCTAATCTATAAGTGCTTCCATGGCAACTCGATTCCTTTCATCGCCTTCCAAAGCTAGTTGGCATCATGACGTCTTCCTGAGTTTCAGAGGTAAAGATACCCGCAAGAACTTCACCGATCATCTCTACAAAGCCTTAGTTCAAGCCGGAATTTACACCTTCCGAGATAAAGAGGGTCTTCGAAGAGGGACGACCATCGCTACCGAATTGCTCAAGGCAATTTGTGGATCAAGGATTTTCATTGTGGTTTTCTCTAGAAACTATGCTTCTTCCACGTGGTGCCTGAATGAACTTCAAGAGATTGTGGACTGTTGTAGAAAAAATACATCCCACACTCTTCTTCCGATATTTTATCACGTTGACCCATCAGATGTTCGAAAACAGACTGGGACATTTGCAGAAGCATTTGCTAAGCATAAAAATCGGTTTTGCACTAATATGGCGAAGGTAGAGAAGTGGAGAGAAGCTCTTACTGAAGCTGGGAGCTATTCTGGTTGGGATGTCTCAAGTTTTGCAGATCGGTAATTTTGTGCTGCACTTGAATCGTGTTTTCTCATTCATTTTCTGTAATATTTCTTTATAAGATAGACAAAAATTCGTTACAAATACATAATGTTTACCAGCAATTGGATAGAAAAAAAAAATTATAGTCTTTGAGTTCAGTTGGCTAATGGTTTCCTCTCTCATGTCCCATCACTTAACTAAATTAGTTGATGTTTTCCTGTTCATGTCCACCCTACCACGGTTTAAAGGTCATGCCACCTAAGATGGTTAGGATTAACGTTGCCTTTCTAATCTAATGTCTTACCCTTATGGGGAATTGTATTGTAACGATATTGTCCTTGAAACCCTCAATTTTTTGACATACCCAATAGTTAAAACTAAAAAAAAAAAGGTTGGTTTATAACATACCAAAGCTTTGAAAGAAAAAAAAAAAACTTTGGATATTTAAATGATATCCACACTAAATTTGATATAACTTAATTGCTTGTCTTGATGAAAGAGTTTCAAAGTGTTGATATAATATTGTGCTTTGGTAATAGATTACTCTTTTTTTTCCTTTCAATTTTTTTCTTAGTGTTTGTCTTCTAATACTAGATTTTGTTTATTATGATAATTAGGTATGAAGGAAAGTTTATTGAAGAAATTGTCGATCAGGTTTTACATGAACTAGGACCTATTCATTTTAATGTTGCAAGATATCCAATAGGAATAGATTCTAGAGTTGAAGAGGTGAAAGATTTGTTAAATCTTGAAACAAGTGACATTCGCTTTGTTGGCATTTATGGGATGGGTGGTATTGGTAAAACCACCATAGCAAAAGCTCTTTTTAATAAGATATATTTTAAATTTGAAGGATTTAGATTTCTTTTAGACATTAAAGAAACTATAAAAACCATTGGGGGTTTAGTTTAATTGCAAAAACAACTTCTTTGTGACATCTTGGGAAAGGATTTGATGATCAATAATGATAATAAGGCAATTGTATTGATCAACAAATTGCTTAAAGGAAAAAGAGTCCTCATTGTACTTGATGATGTGGATGACTTAGACCAAATATGCAAATTGTTTGAAGACTTAAAATGGCTTGGCTTAGGAAGTAAAGTCATTGTTACAACTAAAGACGAACATTTACTAACTCAATTGGAAGTACATGGAAGATATAAGGTCTCACCCTTGAATGAATCCAACTCACTTGCACTTTTTAGTTGGCATGCATTTGGGATGCCCAATCCAAGACTGGATCTCCAAGAACTTTCACTTGATGCAGTGAACTATGTGGAAGGTCTTCCATTAGCTTTTAAAGTTCTAGGTTCATTTTTAAAAGGAAGGAGTCATGCTAAATGGAAAAGTGAATTGAAAAAGTTGCACAAAAAACCACATGACAAGATTCAGGAGTTACTTAGAATAAGTTTTGACTCACTAGATATGTACACTAAGGATATATTTCTTGATATTGCATGTTTCTTTCTTAGTATGGAAAAATACCATGTAACCAAAATATTGGAAGATTGTGGTTTCTTTCCTGATATTGGTCTAAAAATTCTTGAAGAAAGATCTCTCTTGATAATTCAAAAGGACAAGTTACAGATGTATAGTTTGGTACAATATATGGGGAAAGAGATTGTTCGTGAAAATGAAAATTATATTATAGAAAACTATAGCAGGTTGTAGTATTATGAAGATGTTTTAGATGTCCTTAGCAAACAAAAGGTAAGAGTTTTATATATTTGTCTTTTCTCTAAGTATGCATCCTAGTTTGAATTAGATGATAATGCTACTCATAATTGTAATTAAGTAAAAACTAATACTTCTTACACTTTCAAAGTTTTGTTCCAACTGAATAGAGTTCTACCTTTGGAGAACTTGAGGATGATAATAACTTATCCAATTATCTTTTTTGCTAGGGGTCACAACATGTGCGAGGTCTCAGCTTAAGTTTACTTGAATTGGAGAACATGAATTTGAAAACTGAGGCATTTACAAATATGAAGAATTTAAAATTGCTCTAAATTAATGCTATACATCTCACAGGAAACTTCAAACATCTATCCAATGAGCTAAGATGGCTTTCTTGGCATAAGTTCCCTTTGCAATTTCTACCACAAAATTTTCATTTAGAGAATGTTGTTGTTCTTGACCTACAAGATAGCAAAATTGTATAGATTTGGAAGGGTTACAAGGTATAATAATACTGTGTTTCTATATGGATGTTAAACCTATGATCCATAAAAACTTTTCACTTACTTCTTTTTATTTTTTTATTTTGTTTCTATAGATACTCAGCAAACTAAAAGTCCTTAGTCTCCAGAACTATGAAGATCTCATCAAATCACCAGACTTTTCTCAAGTTCTACATTTGGAGATATTGATACTTGCAGGTTGCATAAGTTTGGTTGAAGTTGATGAGTCCATTGGATGTTTGAAAGGCCTTGTTGAGCTGAATTTGAAAGGATGTATAAGCCTTGCAAATCTTCCGAGCAACATTTTTAACTTAGAATCACTTAAAACTCTTGACATGACCCAATGCTTAAAACTTTTTGAGTTGTCAAAACAAGTGGGGAGTTCAATGGGCTTGACAAAGGAGAATGGAAATGAAACTCTTCTTGGGCAAAGATCATTCTTCTTTGGTCATTTGAAGAATTTTAAAATTGAATTATTTGGAAGTGAACGTAGATGCTCAGATTCTTGGTTTTCATATCTTTCACGCTACATGTCATCGAAAAGCTCAATCCACATAAGTTTACCAATAAATTCCATTTCTAGATTTTGATCTCTAGAGAAGCTAAATCTTCGTTATTGTGGTTTGTTTGAAGATAATTTTGTTAGTGACTTGGAAAATTTATCTTCGCTCACAAGTTTGGACTTATCTGGAAATAATTTTGTCATACACCTCATGACATTAGTCGTCTTCCTAAACTCCTATTGTTGCAATTGAGGCATTGTGATGCTCTTCAATCAATTTCGGCTGTCCCTCCAAGTTTAAAGTGCTTATGTGCACTAGGCAGTAATTCATCGAGAAGCTTGCCGACCAACTTACCATTATTGGACATAGAACGTTCACCAATTTTTTCTGTATCTGAATCTGATGATCGGGTTACTTTGCAGAGGTTGACATCTTTTCCTTGCCTATTAATTGAAATATACAAGAATAGTCCACAGGTGCTTTCTCTTTCTCGCATACTTTCTCTCTATGCATATATATGTAGGTATATGGATATGAATTTCTTTTGTTCTTTTCCTTTTTGTTTTTTGATAACAGATGTCCGGCGAGAGCGCTCAATTTTGTATCGTTTTTCTCCAAACTACAGAGGTTCCACATTGGTTCAGTTACCAGGCAATTGGATGTTCAATAACCTTCCGGACACCTCCACTTTCAGAGGGTCTACTTTCTTGTTTGTGCTTCTTATGGAGAGATGCCCTATGCTTCAAATTGGACTTCAACTGATGGTCCCATTGTGGCAATCTCATTTTACAATAAGAAAACGGGCTCCAATCTAAACTTTCATACAAAAGTCCCTCTACGTTTTGCAGCAAGTCGTTGTCACATATACCGCATGCCACTTGTGTTCCGTTCGACATACCCTCTTGGAATCTATTATTTGGAACGACTCCGCTTCTTTCCTTCAGATCCACATGGCTTTTGTTTACTAAGAGATGAATGGAACCAATATGAAATGGAGTTTAGAGGTGGAGATGAAATGGAAGTGTCCATTGAATTCCGTGGAGGCTCTAAAGTCCGTAAATGTGGAATTCATCTAAGACTTGGTAAGTTAACTGTAATAAACAGATTTTAAAATATATCAATTCATGAATTTTAATACTGTTACACACAGCATGGTCGTAATGGTTGTGCTCTTTCAAATGACAAGATCATCAAACATAATCACTGACAATTTCAAAGATGATAACATATTTTAAAGTAATACTACTACAAATGATAATGTCTCTTGATCTGATGTTGCAACAGGTCCTGTTCCTGCACTCGATGATATCTCTGAAAATGATATTGATCCTGATGATTTTGCTCAATATAAAATTAGACGGCAGATGATGAGGGCATGCCAGGGATAATGAAGGTGATCGAGAAGTATTTGTATGTATTTCTTTTAAAATCAGGCATGGAGACTCAATGCCCGACTTTTTATCTCCTCTTTTCTTCCTCCCCTTCTCCGCTCTCCCCTCCCCTCTTTGTTTTTCTTGGAAAATCGGAATTTTTAGAATATATTTTATCTCATTTCTTGACGGCTACATCTATCTCCTGAATTATTTGATTACTTTTGGCTTGGATGTTTCACTATTTTATCTTGAAGCCTGAAATGGAATTTCATTATGGGAAAAAAGATCCATATTGATGTAAACAATTTCTCCTATTATCACCTAGGCTCCCAAGAACCATACACTCCTACATTTTTGCCATGGATTGAAGACTGCAATCGGCATTAACAATTTCTTGTCCAGGAGTCAAGCCAATAAACCAACAAATTAGGATGCAAGTAGATTATGGAGGTGTGAGTGTTTTGGAAATGTATGTGGTCATCTTTTGTATAATACACGGCAAAATACATTGCTTGTAGTGTTTGTATTAGCAAATTAAGCATATGATTCATTTTCCTTTATTGAGAATATGAGATAAATGGTTCATAAGTACATTACTAATGCACTTATTTTATAGGTCTACCTATGAGACATCACAATTCTATATGGGAAATCGCCCTAGGCTAACCTCTCTCTCTCTGTTTCTCTTTGTTCATAATTGCACTTCACACCAGTTGCATGGAATCTTTGAGGTTTTTGCTCTTTCTTCTTCTTCTTCTTTTTTTTTTTTCCTCAACAAACTGATTGTTATATTTACTTTCCTGTGCAATTCTCTTGGTTATAGGGGGAGTATACTCAGTTAAATTGTCATAAAGAAAAAGTTTTTATTGCAAACATGCCACCTTGGTGAAACTTTTTACTTTGTGTTTTCCTGCCTTTAAGTGAGCATGAGCTTGTCAAGACTAATTTTGTTAAGTGTTTGACGAATTACTTCCAGGAAGTGAATGAGCATTATGGGGTTCCTTGTCCTATTCATTAATGTTTTCATTGAAGTGTTAGATTTCTTGATATCGTGTAATTTAAGTACCCTTTTTTCTTTCATTTACCTAATGAATTACTTTTGTGCTTGACATTGAGGTCAAATACATATTTGTTGGTATTGATTCTATACAGGCAGCAGGTTTTGAGGGATCTAACATTGACACAACTGCATGGGAAGATAAAAGATGCAAGGAAGACTTAAGGTTGGCTTAGCTAGAATCTGGTTTGATGGGTTAGAAACCTTTGTTCTCTTGCTATATATGGCTAATATCTTATTTTCTTATTTACTGTTTCAACCCATTTTAATAGGTAAGAATCTGTGTTAAAAAATTCTGTAAGGCTTTGGAAGAAGATGCCTTCAGACCAGTCTTGCATCACTACGATAGTCCTAAATTTTGCCTTAAGCTATCAATTCAAAAGGTGCGCTGAATCTCCTTGTTAATCATATTTTCATATTATCATGATATTATGGTTTATTTAGGGAGTTCATGATTCAGTGATCTTGCCAGCATGGATGGCCGCATACTTGCAACTGATGTTCAAATCTATTAGACCTCTGAGAACAAGCAACCTCTGCAGCATAGACAACAAGAAGAGTGAGTAGGTTGTATGGTGATTTTCCAAATGGCGTAAGCTTGGGAAGTTAAATTTGTTTGGGCAAACGTTTGGAGAAAGAGTGTGAACAGTTGAAGAAATCTTGTATCCGATGAAGATACTTCTTAAGCTGTTACATAACTTTGACATCATTGTAATGTTATTGACAAAGTTGCAAGTTCCAAAAGAGAACAACTTGTGTGTCTTTTGTCATTCTTAAGTCCTCTAAATATGAGGCACCTACTATGCCTCTTATCTTCTTTGTAAATATAGTTTCCAATAGTATATTTTGTTATTTGCTTCATTTTGGTTTGAGCCATTCAAATCTTAACACTTGGGGTGATGCATTGACACATAGCCCTACCCTTAGATTTTCCAAGAGGAAACCATCAAATCTTAGTCCTTATGATGATGGTGAAAATAAGGTGATTGTGGGACTACCACTTTTGTAATTCTTAATCAATTTCAAAAATAAACTTATTCAAAAAGATTAGAAAGGTTGGTGAATTTCAAATTATCACATCCTGCATTAGTCAATAGAGTTTGCATGTGTATATATATTTATAATCCAAAATCATCCACTAGGTGTATGGTCAAATGAATTCTTTGTTAGTAATTTGTCAAGTTTTGAAGATTAAACACTTTTATAGGTGGATAATTTGGAAGATCATAAAACTCATAATGTCACTTAGCAAATTGTTTGTTCACTTGAAAAAAAAAAAGGACTTGGGCTACTAGACTTAAAATATAGAATAAGGTTCTGTTGGGATGTCACTCTAGAATCTCATTAATTATCCAAGTTCTTCTTTATGGAGCAGATAAATTTATAGTACTAAATACAAGAGAATTTTAATTATACATCTTGATATCAAAGGAAATATGACATAAAGTTAGAAAGGTCTTTACAAGCTATGATAAATTCTCACATCTATGCTTCCTAGACCTTTTTATTGTTGTAAAGAGATCTACAATGAATTGTGCTAAGTTAATATTAAGGTTGAATAGTATAACTTGATATGATCAAGTGGAATTAATAAACATAACTTCATTAAATGGCTCATATGTAGGGCCAAACTTCTTATAACATAAGTGATATCTAAATTGCTTTTCTCAATTCACTTGTATTGTAATTTTTGTGGTTCTCAAGTTGAAAGGAGGTCACATTTATTTTTTCAATGTACTTGGATTAGCAAATTAGGCAAAGTATTATTATACAACAAGGCCTTTATAGAAACATTAATGATTAAAACTTTGAACTACAATAGATGATTAAAGCAACTAAAAGAAAGAATTTGGCTATGAGACTCCTTAAACCATAGACATTTCTAAAATAAAGCTATTAAAATATCAATTTTATTAGCTAAAAGCAAAAAGTAGTACTTGGGAGAACAACATTATTTATAAACATTAAACCCACTTAGACGAATATTTTATTAAGTTATAGATAATGATTCCAAATTTGATTTTTTCTTAGATGAATTATAATATTGAAATATATTACTAAGCTTTTGTATTTTTTTATTCTTCCGTAAATAAACTTATATATTTATCAAAAATTTTTTTGTCAAGTTCTTTATATATAAATAAATTATAATTTTTTGTAAGATAAAGTAAGAAATAAACAACTAAAATCCTTAGTTTATATAAATGAAAAAAGAAAACAGGTACAATCAATTAAATAAACAGAAGACATCGTTAGATCACGTGTGTGTATATATATATACAATACTACACGCCAAAAGCCTACTCATAGCTGAGTAGGAGACGCCTCATATAGGCGTTATGTAAGACTTAATTGTAGTTGTAGTCTGTCGCACGGTCATCTTCTCTCTTTCTTCTTCTTCTTCGTATTCTTTTGCGCTTCTTTTTCAACATGTTCTTCGCAACAAGCTACGTGATGACTGGGGTAGCTAAAAACCCACCGTCCGGGAGAGCGGGTCATGCACGCTGAAGACGAGGCATCTGAAGCTTCATTTGCACGCCAATACTTGTCAAAAGCAGATTTCACCCAACCAACGCTGGGGTAGCCGACATGAGCAGATTTCTCGGTTTCACATTCAAGAGGCAGAACGAGAACAACACATTGAGACACCACATGCTCAGTTTCCTTTTCCTGCTGGAATGGCGGGCCCAGAGGTTCACTTGTTTGCACAGCTGTAGCAGCAAAACGGGCTGGGTCGAATTCCTTCACAGAAAAGATTCTCAGAACGTTCAACTCCAGGTTCCTGCTGCAAATCCTCTGCAGAGTTCCACAGGCGACGTCGTGTCCTTCGTAAAGTTTCTGGATCAACTTTTTGCGTGAGCCACGTTTACTTCCTCTTAGTTAGAGGACATCGTGAAGTCTCTTTCTTTTTTGTTTCATCCAACCGGGCTGCATTCACACGTACTCGGCGTCTTCAGCTCAGAATCTTCAATACTTCCCCTGCACACACTCTGACGACTAATCTTCAGCTCAGAACTTCACGCCAGACTCACGCGGAACTTTTCCACTGAAAGACTTTGTGAGCTCAAAAGTCTTTGCTGGACCCACCGTCGGGTTTCATGTGCATTGTCAACAAGTTGGACCTACTTATTAAATACACGGATGACTTTGTGGTTGATTTGTCAACACCTTACCACTTTTAAATTGCTGGACACACGGGTCTCATCTGCAGGAAAAATGGAGACAGTATATATATTTGATAGAACAAATGGAGCCACTCATTACGTCTAAACATCTGTAAACTAAACACAAGATGAGGATTTACGACTTAATTAACAAAATATTATGAATCATATATTATTTATTTTTAATCATTAAAAAAACTCCAAATATCCCAACATCTAATTTCACATTAAAAGATATAAATGGAGGACTTTTTTTATAATAAACATTACCATCTTTTACATGTGCCGCTTGGTCCTTACCGCTCAAAACCAATAGCGGTATTTAAATAGAAGAGAATCCTTCTTTTGCTCTCCCCCGCTGGTAAATCACTCAAAAGCAACCAAGTTGTTTGAGGAGAAGAGAACCTTCTTTTTCTCTGCCGCACTCTCAGCTACACATTCCACAACACCTACTCCGATCCTTAAGCCCTTAATGGCAACTCAATTCATTTGATCAATTTCCAAAGCTAGTTGGGATCATGATGTCTTCCTGAGTTTCAGAGGTAAAGACTCCCGCAAGAACTTCACTGATCATCTCTTCAAGGCCTTAGTTCAAGCGGGAATTTTTACCTTCCGAGACAAGGAGGAGCTTCGAAGAGGGAGGACCATCTCTACCGAATTGCGCAAGGCAATTTGTGGATCAAGGATTTTCATTGTGGTGTTCTCTAAAAACTATGCTTCCTCCACGTGGTGCCTTGATGAACTTACTGAGATCGTGGACTGTTGTAGAAAAAATACATCCCACACTCTTCTCCCAATATTTTATCACGTTGACCCCTCGGATGTTCGAAAACAGACCGGGACATTTGGGGAAGCATTTGCTAGGCATAAGAATCGGTTTCACACTAATGTGGTGAAGGTAGAAAAGTGGAGAGAAGCTCTTACTGAAGCTGGGAGCTATTCTGGTTGGGATGTCTCAAGTGTTGCAAATGGGTAAATTTTATGCTTCACTTGGCTTCTCTTTTCTTATTTCTTTTCTATATCTCTTTCTTTGTAAGATAGATGAAAATTTAATTTAAATATCTAGTGTCTACCTAAAAATGGATTTTTTTTTTAAAAAAAAGAAAAGACGTAGTTTTTAAGTTTAGTTGGCTGATGGTTTTCTTTTTCATGTTCAGGTTCTCCTGTTCATGTCTGCCCCACCACGATTTAAAGGTCATGCCACGTAAAATGCTTAGGATTAACACTGCCTTTGCCTTTCTAACGAATCTTAGGGGTAATTATATTATAAGCATGCCGTCCTTAAAACCCTTAATTCATCAATTCAACCAAGAATTGAAACTAACAAAATAAAAATATGGTTTATAACATACCAAAGCTTTGAAAAAAAATACTAAAGATATTTAAATGATATCCACACTAAATTTTATATAACTTAATTGCTTATCATGATGAAAGAGTTTCAAGAGTTTGAGATAATAATGTCTATTGGTAATAGATGATTTTTTTTTTCCTTTTAAAACCTTTTCTTAGTGTTTATCTTCTAATTTAATATTATATTTATTATGATAATTAGGTACGAAGGGAATTTTGTTGAAGAGATTGTTAATCAAGTTTTGCATGAAGTAGGCCCTATACACTTTCAGGTTGCAGAATATCCAATAACAATAGATTATAAAGTTAACGAGGTAAAAGATTTGTTAAATCTTGAAGCAAGTGAGATTCGTATTGTTGGCATCTATGGGATGGATGGTATTGGTAAAACCACCATAGCAAAAGCTCTTTATAATACGATATTTTTCAAATTTAAAGGATTCAGTTTTCTTTCAGACATTAAAGAAACTTCAGAAAAAGTAGGGGGTTTAGTTCAACTTCAAAAACAGCTTCTTTATGACATCCTACAAAAGAATTTGAGGATTGATAATTATAATAAGGGAATTGTATTGATCAAGAAATTGCTTAAAGGAAAAAGAGTCTTTGTTGTCCTTGATGATGTGGATGACTTTGACCAAATATTCAAATTGTTTGGAGACTTAAAATGGTTTGGCTTGGGAAGTCGAGTCATTATTACAACTAGAGATGAACACTTACTAATTCAATTAGAAGTACACAGATGATATAAGGTCTCACCCTTGAATGAATCAAACTCACTTGCACTTTTTAGTTGGCATGCCTTTGGGATGGCTTATCCAAGATTGGATTTCCAAGAGCTTTTGATTATTGCAGTGAACTATGCTAAAGGACTTCCATTAGATTTTAAAGTTCTAGGTTCTTTTTTAAAAGGAAGGACTTATGTTGAATGGAGTAGCGAATTGGAAAAGTTGCAAAAAAAACCAAATGACAAGATTCAAGGGATACTTAAAATAAGTTTTGACTCACTAGATATGGATACAAAAGACATATTTCTTGATATTGCATGTTTCTTTCTTGGTATGGAGAAATATTATGCAACAAAAATATTGGAAGGCTGTGGTTTCTTTCCTGATATTGGTATGAAAATTCTTGAACAAAGATCTCTTTTGATAATTTAAGATAACAAGTTACAAATGCATAGTCTAGTACAATACATGGGGAGAGAGATTGTTCGTGAAAATGCAAATTATATTCCCGCAAACTATAGTAGACTATGGTTTCATAAAGATATTTTAGATGTCCTATGGAAAGAAAAGGTAAGGGATTCACACATTTATCTTTTCTCCAAGTATGCATACTAGTTTCAATTATATGATAATGCTACTCATAATTTTAGTTAACTAAACAACTAATATTTTATAACTTTTAAATTTCTATTCCAATTAAATAGAGTTATACTTTTGAAAAACCCGAGGACTTGAATTACTTATCCAATTATTTTTTTGGCAGGGGTCACAACACGTGAGAGGTCTTAGCTTAAATTCACTTGAATTGAAAGATATAAATTTGAAAGTAGATGCATTTACAAAAATGAGGAAACTAATGCTGGTCCAAATTAACGATGTACATCTAATAGGAGACTGCAAACATCTTTCCAACGAGCTAAGATGGCTTTCTTGGCATAAGTGCCCTCTACAATTTCTACCACAAAATTTTCATTTAGAGAATCTTGTTATTCTTGACTTACAGGATAGCAAAATTTTACAAGTTTGGAAGAATTATAAGGTATAATAACATTGCAGTCCTATATGGATATTAAATGTATGACCCATAAAACCTTTTTACTTATTTATTTAATTTTTTTTTTTTGTTTCTACAGATACTCAACAAGCTAAAAGTCCTTAATCTCAAGAACTCCAAAGAACTAACCATATCACCAAACTTTTCTCAAGTTCCACATTTGGAGATATTGATACTTGCAGGTTGCACAAGTTTGGTTGAAATTGATTAGTCCATTGGATGTTTAAAAAGCCTAATTGAGCTGAATCTAAAAGGATGCATAAGCCTTGCAAATCTTCCTAGTAGAGATTTTTAATTTAGAATTACTCAAAACTCTTGACATATCTCAATGCTTAAAACTTTTTGACTTGTCAAAACAATTGGGGAGTTCAATGGCTTTGACAAAGGTGCATAGAAATGAAACTACTCGAGCAAAGATCATTCTTCTCTGGTCATTGGAAGAATTTTAAAATTGAATTATTTGGATGTAGAAATAGATCCTTGGATTCTTGGTTGTCATATCTTTCACGTTGGATGTCACCTAGAAGCTCATTCCACACAATTTCACCCGTCGCTTCCATTTCTAAATTTAGTTCTCTAGAGAAGCTAAATCTTTGTGATAGTGGTTTGTCTGAAGATAACTTTATTAGCGACTTGGAAAGTTTACCTTTATTTACAAGTTTGGACTTATCTGGAAATAATTTTCATTGCACACCTCATGGCATTAGTTGTCTTCCTAAACTACTTTTGTTGGATTTGGGGCGTTCTAGTGCTCTTCAATCAATTTCGGAACTCCCTCCAAGTTTAAAGTGCTTATCTGCACAAGGTTGTTCATCGTTGAGAAGCTTGCAGACTAACTCACCATTACTGGACATAAAACATTCACCAATTTTTTCTATATCTCAATCCGACGATCGGGTTACTTTGCAAAGGTTAACATCTTTTCCTATCCTATATATATCAGTACACAACAATACTTTACAGGTGTTTTCTCTCTCTCTCTCTTTCTCTCTCATTTTCCAAAGTACGAAAATGTCAGGCTATGTAAATTTTTTCTTTTCTTTTCTTTTTTGTCTTTGATAGGAGATGTCTGGCGAGAGTGCTCAATTTTGTATCGTTTTTCTCCAAACTACAGAGGTTCCACATTGGTTCAGCTACCAGGCAATCGGGTGTTCAGTATCGCTCCGGCTACCTCCAATTTCAGAGGGCCTAATTTACCAGTTTCTTGTTTGTGCTTCTTATGGACAGATGCCATGTACTCCAAATTGTACTTCGATTGATAGTCGCACTTGTGGCAGTCTCATTTTACAATAAAACTAGGGGCTCCAATCTAACTTTACGTGCAAGAGTCCCTATTCATTTTGCTGCAAGCCGTTGTCATATATACCGCATGCCACTTGCGTTCCATACATCGTCCGCCCATGGAAGCTATTTTTTTGAACGACGCTGGTTCATTCCCTCAGATCCACACGGCATTTGTTTACTAAGAGATGATTGGCATGGAAATGAAATGGAATTTGAAGGTGGAGATGAAGTGGAAGTGTCCATTGAATTCCGTGGAGGCTCTGAAGTCCGCAAATGTGGAATTCATCTAAGACTTGGTAAGTTAACTGTAATAAACAGATTTAAAATGTATCAGATTGTGGATTTTGATTCTATTACAAATTGCAAGGTCTCAATGATTGTGCTCTTTGAAATGATAAGATCAGCAAACAAAATCACTAACAATATCAACGATGATAACGTATTTTAAAGTAAAGCTATAACAAATGATAATGTCTTTTGAGATAATGATTTTACAGGTCCTGTTCCTGAGTCCGATGATATCTTTGAAGATGATTTTGATCCTGATGATTTTGCTCTCTATAACAATAGACGGCAGTTGATAAGGGCATTCAAATTATAATGAGGGTGACCGAGAAGTATTTGTAAGTCATTTCTTTTAAAATCAGGCTAGAAGAGCCATACAAACCATAGATTTCTACATTGTTGCCATGGATTGAGGACTGGAATTGACATTAACAATTTCTTGTCCAGGAGTTAAGCCAATAAACCAATGAATGAGGATGCAAGAAGAGTATGGAGGTGTGAGTAATTTTGAAATGTATGAGGCCATCTTTTGTATAACACACGGCAAAACACATTATTTTAAGTATCAGTATAAGCAGATTAATTATAAATTTGTTTTATTTTATTAAGACTAAAAGGTGAATGGTTCATATGCATATTACTAATACAGTCATTTCTTAGGTCAACCTCTGAGATATTAGAATTCTGTATAGGTGATTATCCAAGACTTACCTCTTTTTCTATAATTACACTACACACTAGTTGCATGAATCTTTGGGTTTGTGTTCTTTTTTTCATTTCAAAAAAGTGATTATTCTATTTATTTCCTTTGCAATGCTTTGGGTTATAGAGGGAGTATACTATGTTAAATTGTTATAAAGAAAGAGTTGTTATTTCAAAAAGGCCACCTTGGTGAAAATTTTTCAGTGTGTTTTTCCCGCCTTTAAGTGAGCATGAGTTTGTTAAGGCAGATTTTGTTTAGCATTTGATGACTACTTCCAAGGAGTGAATGGGCATTAGAAGTTCCTTATCGTGTACATTACTGTTTTCAGCATAGATTGTTAGATTTCCTGATATCATGTAAACTAAGTACCCATTTTTCTTCCGTTTTCCTTAATGTTTTCTTCCCTCTATGTAGTCTTGGAATTGGGGGATGAATTAATTTTGTGCTTGACAACGAGGTCGAGTCGTTATTTGTTGCTATTTATTCTATATGGACAACAAGTTTTGGGGGACAACATTGACCCAACTACATGGAAAGATAAAAAATGTAAAGGAGAGTCAAAGTTTGTGCTTCGGTAGAGTTTGGTTTGAAGGGCTGGAAAGGTTCGTTCTCTTGTTGTATATGGCTGATATCTTATTTTCTTATTTACTGTTTCAACCCATTTTATTAGTTAAGAATCCGTGATAGAGAACCCTGATATCATGTAAATTAAGTACCCGTTTTTTGTTTTTGTTCTTTTCCCTCTTGTTTTCCTTCTTGTTTTCCTTGCTCCTATAATAGGGAGTGGGGAATTGTGGAATGAATTACATTTGTGGTTGACATTGAGGTCGAGTAGTTATTTGTTGGTATTGATTCTGTACAGGCAGCAAGTTTTGGGGGATCTAACATTGATCCAAATGCATGGGAAGACAAAAAATGTAAAGGACAGTCAAGGTTTCCAGCTTAGGTAGAACCTGATTTGATGGGTTGGAAAGCTTCATTGTCTTGTTGTATATGGCTGATATCTTATTTTCTTATTCATTGTTTGAACCCTTTTTAATAGCTAAGAATCAGTGTTAGAAAACTCTGCAAGGCTTTGGAAGATGATGCCTTCAGGCCTGTCTTGCACCAGTATGATGGTCCCAAATTTCGCCTTGAGCTCTCATTTCCAGAGGCATGCTGAATCTCCCTGTTAATCATATTTTCATGTTATCAAGATATCCATTGTTGCTTTATGGAGGTCATAATTCAGTGATCTTTCCAACATGGATGGTCGAATAGTTGCAACTGATGTTTGAATTTGATTGATTATGCAGACAGCGTATCTATTAAACCTCTGCGAACAAGCCGGCCCTGCAGCATAAGCAAGAAGATGTGAGTAGGTACTATGGTGCATCTCAGAGTGGCTTTTCAGAGATTTCCCATAAGGGGGAAGTCTGGTTCGGAAATGTTCTGGAGAAAGATTGTGATCAGAATTGCCCAAATAAAAGGTCATGTATCTGGTGGAGAAACTTCTTAAGTTATTGCACAACTTTGATATCAATGTAATGTTATAGACAGAATTGCAAGATGTAGAAGAGAACAACTATTGTGTGTCTTTTGTAATGCTTAAGTTCTCTAAATATGAGCCATTTGTTGTGCTTCTTATCTTGTTTGTAAACAGAGTTTCTAAAAGTATGTTTTGTTCTTTCCTTCACTTTGGTTTGAGCCATTCAAATCTTAGCACGTGGGGTTTTTGCATTGATACGTAGCCTTACCCCTAGATTCCTCAAGTGGAAACCATTAATCTTAGTCCTTATCACGATGATGATAACAAGGTGATCGTGGGACTGCCACTTTTTTAATTCTTGATCAGTTCCAAGAATCAACTTATCCAAAAAGATAAAAGAAAGTTGCAAATTTCAAATTATCACATCCTCCCTCACTCAATAGAGTTTGCATGTATAAAAAATTCCAAAATCATGCACTAGGTGCATGGTCAAATGAATTTTTAATTAGTAATTTGTCAAGTTCTTTATATATAAATAAATTATATTTTTTTAAAGATTAAGTAAAAATAAACTATGAAAATTTTTAATTTACGTAAATGAAAAAAGAAAGCATGTGCTATCTGTTAAATAAATATAAGATATTGCTAAGTCATAACTGAGTAGGAGACGCCTTATATACGCGTTGCATCTGCTTATTTTCTACATGATAATTTATTAGGAAGTTTACATAAGACTTAGCTGGACTTGCCGTCTGTCACACGGTCAACTTCTCCCTTCTTCTTTGTTTGCGCTTCTTCCCCACCGTGTTGTTCACGACCCGCTGCGTGATGACTGGGGTAGCTGAAAACTCAGCGTTCAGGAGAGCGGGTCATGCACGCTGAAGACGAGGCATCGGAAGCTTCATTTGCCCACCTGTACTTCTCAAAAGCAGATTTCCCTGAATTGATGCTGAAGAGGCAGACATGAGAAGATTTCTCGGTTTCACATTCAAGTATCAGAACGGGCACAACACGTTGAGGCCCCACTCGCGCAGACTGAGACACCACATGCTGAGTTTCCCTTTCCTTCTGAGATGGCAAGCGTAGAGACTTCACTGGTCTGCAGCAAATCCTCTGCAGAGTTCCACAGGCGATGTCGTGTCCTTCATGAAGTTCCTGGATCAACTTTTCGCGTGAGCCCCGTTTAATCCCTTTTAGTTCGAGGACGTCGTGAAGATTCTCTCTCTTTTTTTTTTTCATCCAACAAGGCTGGATTCACACGGACTCACGCGTCTTCAGCTCAGAACCTTCCAGACTTCCGCTGCACTCCCGCTGGCGACTAATCTTCAGCTTAAAACTTCACGCTAGTCTCACGCGGAACTTTTCCACCGAAAGACTTTGGGAACTAAAAAGTCTTTGCTGGACCCACCTATTAAATACACGGATGACTTTGTGGTTAATTCGTCAACATCTTCTTCCCATCTGCAGGAAAAATGCAGATAGTATATATATGTATATATAGAAGAATAAATGGAGCCACTTATTACGTCTAACTCTAAAGTTAATGCACCTTCTAAAGAGTAACATGTGTAAACTAAACATGAGATTAGGATTTAGAGGGTACTTAACAAAATAATATTATGAATCATATAACATTTCTTTTAATCATTAAAAAAACTCCAAATATCCCAACATCTAATGTCGCATATTAAAATATAATATGGAGGACCTTTTTATATTAAACATTACTAGCTTTTTTACATGTGCCACACATTACTATCTTTTTCGCTCTCCCCGCTGGTAAATCACTCAAAAAGCTACCACGTTGTTTGAAGAGAAGAGAACCTTCCTTTTCTCTCCCGCACTCTTAGCTACACATTCCCCGACACCTACTCCGATCCATAAGCCCTTCATGGCAACTCTATTCATTTCGTCAACTTCCAAAGCTAGTTGGGATCATGATGTCTTCCTGAGTTTCAGAGGTAAAGACACCCGCAAGAACTTCACCGATCATCTCTACAAGGCCTTAGTTCAAGCGGGAATTCACACCTTCAGAGATAAGGAGGAGCTTCGAAGAGGGAGGACCATCTCTACCGAATTGCGCAAGGCAATTCGTGGATCAAGGATCTTCATTGTGGTTTTCTCTAAACACTATGCTTCTTCCACATGGTGCCTTGATGAACTTGCAGAGATCGTGGATTGTTGTAGAAAAAATACATCTCGCACTCTTCTGCCAATATTTTATCACATTAACCCCTCGGATGTCCGAAAACAAAGCGGGACGTTTGCGAAAGCATTTGCTCTGCATAAAGATCGGGTTTACACTAATATTTCGAAGGTAGAGAAGTGGAGAGGCGCTCTTACTGAAGCTGGGAGCTATTCTGGTTGGGATGTCTCTGGTGTTTCAAATGGGTAATTCCATGCTGACTTGACTTGTGTATTCTCATTCCTTTTCTATATCTGTTTCTTTATAAGATAGACGAAAAATCATTACAAGTACATAATGTTTACCTAAAAATGGATTGAAAAAACAAAACGTAGTTTTTGGGTTCGGTTGGCTTACGGTATTCTCTTTAATGTTTGAGTTGTTTTGGTTGAATTAGTTGATGTTTTCCTGTTGATGTCCACCCTACCACTATTTAAACATCAAGCCACCTAAAATGGTTACGATTAACATTGCCTTTCCAATCAAATGTCTTACGCTTAGGGGGAATTATCTAGTAGCCATATTGTCCTTTGAACCCCTAATTCATGGATTTACCCAGGTGTTGAAACTTAAAAAACACAAAAAGAGGATGGTTTATAATATATCAAATCTTTGAAAAAAAAAACTATGGATATTAAAATGATATCCACACTGAATTTGATATAACTTAATTGTTTGTCATGATGAAAGAGTTGCAAAGAGTAGAGACAATAAAGTCTATTGAGATAAATGACTCTTTTTATGTATTTTAATTTTTTTTCTTATTGTTTATCTTCTCATTTTATATTCTATTTATTATGATAATTAGGTATGAAGGGAAGTTCATTGAGGATATTGTTGATTAAGTTTTGCATGCAGTAGGCCATATTCACTTTCATGTTGCAGAATATCCAATAGGAATAGATTCTAAAGTTAAAGAGGTGAAAGATCTGTTACATCTTGAAACAAGTGAGATTCACATTATTGGCATCTATGGGATGGGTGGTATTGGTAAAACCACCATAGCAAAAGCTCTTTATAATAAGTTACTTTTCAAATTTGAAGGAGTTAGTTTTCTTTCAGACATTAAAGAAACTTTAGAAAAGGTTGAGGGTCTAGTTCAACTCCAAAAACAGCTTCTTTATGACATCTTGGAAAAGGATTCAAGGATTGATAATAACAATAAGGGAATTGTATTGATCAAGAAATTGCTTAAAGGAAAAAGAGTCTTTGTTGTCCTTGATGATGTGGATGATGTGGACCAAATCTACAAATTGTTTGGAGACTTAAAATGGTTTGGCTTGGGAAGTAAAGTCATTATTACAACTAGAGATGTACATTTACTAACTCAATTAGAAGTACATGGAAGGTATAAGGTCTCATCTTTGGATAAATCAAGCTCCCTTGCACTTTTTAGTTGGCATGCCTTTGGGATGGCCTATCCAAGACTAGATTTCCAAGAGCTTTCGATTGGTGTGGTGAACTATGCTAAAGGACTTCCATTAGCTCTTAAAGTTCTAGGTTCTTTTTTAAAAGGAAGGAGTTGTGTTGAATGGAAAAGTGAATTGGAAAAGTTACAAAAAAAAACCAAATGACAAGATTCAAGGGATACTTAGAATAAGTTTTGACTCACTAGATATGGATACAAAGGAAATATTTCTTGATATTGCATGTTTTTTTTTTGGTATGGAGAAATACCATGCAACCAAAATATTGGAAGGTTGTGGTTTCTTTCCTAATATTGGTATGAAGATTCTTGAACAAAGATCTCTCTTAATGATTCAGAAGGATAAGTTGCAGATGCATAGCTTGGTACAATATATGGGGAGAGAGATTGTTCATGAAAATGCAAATTATGTTTTAGAAAATTGTAGCAAGTTGTGGTTTCATAAAGAGGTTTTAGATGTCCTAAGCAAACAAAAGGTAAGAGGTTTACCCATTTATCCTTTTTCCACATATGCATCCTACTTTGAGCTAGATGATAATGCTACTCAAAATTGTAATTAAGTAAACAACTAATACTTCATAAGTTTTTAAAGTTCTATTCCAATTCAATAAAGTTCTATTTTTGGAAAACTTGAGGATGTGAATACTTATTCAGTTATCTTTTTTGCCAGGGGTCATAACACGTGAGAGGTCTCAACTTAAATTCACCCAAATTGAAAGATGTAAATTTGAAAATAGAGGCATTTCAAAATATGAAGAATTTAAGATTGCTCTAAATTAATGCTATACATCTTACAGGAAACTTCAAACATCTATCCAATGAGCTAAGATGGCTTTCTTGGCATAAGTGCCCTCTACAATTTCTATCACAAACTTTTCTTTTGGAGAATCTTGTTGTTCTTGATCTACAAGATAGCAAAATTGTACAAGTTTGGGAGTGTTATAAGGCATAATAATGTTGCATTTCTATATAAATGTTAAATGTATGACATATAAAAACTTTTCACTTATTTCCTTTCCTTTGATTTTGTTTCTATAGATACTCAAGGAGCTAAAAGTCCTTAATCTCAAGAACTGTGAAGATCTTATCATATCATCAGACTTTTCACAAGTTCCACATTTGGAGATATTAATACTTTCAGGTTGCATAAGTTTGGTTGAAGTTGATGAGTCTATTGGATGTTTGAAAGACCTTGTTGAATTGAATTTGAAAGGATGTATAAGCTTAGCAAATCTTTCAAGCAACATTTTTGACTTAGAATCGCTTAGAACTCTTGACTTGTCTCAATGCTTAAAACTTTTTGAGTTATCAAAACAAGCGAGGAGTTTGATGGCTTTGACAAAGATGTATGGAAATAAAACTTCTCTTGAACAAAGATCATTCTTCTTTGGTCATTCAAAGGATTTCAAAATTGAATTATTTGGATGTAAACATAAATCCTTAGATTCTTGGTTTTCATGTTCCTCTCATTGGATGTCACCCAAAAACTCAATCCCCATAAGTTCATTAGAGGCTTCCATTTCTAGGTTTCGTTTTCTAGAGAAGCTAAATCTTTGTGATTGTGGCTTGTCTGAAGACAACTTTATTAGTGACTTGCAAAATTTATCTTTACTCATAAGTTTGGACTTATCTAAAAATAATTTTTGTCATATACCTCATGGCATTAGTCGTCTTCCAAAACTACTGGTGTTGCGGTTAGAGGGTTGTAGTTCTCTTCAGTCAATTTCGGAAGTCCCGCCAAGTTTAGCGATGTTATTTGTACTAAATTGTTCATCGTTGAGAAGCTTACAGCTTAACTTACCATTATTGGACATGGAACAATCACAAATTTTTTCTATATCTGAGTCCGATGATTATCGGGTTGCTTTGCAAAGGTACACATTTTTTCGTACCCTATATATTGCAGCACACAAGAATTACTTACAGGTTCTCTCTCTCTCTATATTGAATACCTTATATATTGAAGCAAGCGCGCGCAGATACATACATATATGGATGTGAATTTTTTTCTTTTCCTTTTTGTTCTTTGATTGCAGATTTCATGCGAGAGCCTCCAAGGCGAGAGCCCTCAATTTCCAATCATGTTTCTCCAAACTACAGAGGTTCCACGTTGGTTCAACTACAAGGCAATCGGATGCTCAGTATCCCTCCAGATACCTCCAATTTCAGAGGGTCTAATTCACCGGTTTCTTGTTTGTGCTTCTTATGGCGAGATGCCCTATGCAGCAAATTGTACTTCAACTGATGGTCACATTGTGGCAATCTCATTTTACAATAAAACTAAGGGCTCCAATCTATCTTTCCATTCAAAAGTCCCTATACGTTTTGCTGCAAGTCGTTGTCACGTGTACGGCATGCCATTTGGGCTCCGTAATCCATACGCCCCTGCAACCTATATTTTGACCCAATCCCGCTTCTTTCCTTCAAATCCAGTGGCCATTTGTTCCCTGAAAGATGAAGGGCACGCAAATGACATCGACATTGAAAGTGGAGATGAAGTGGAGGTGTCCATTGAATTCCGTGGAGGCTCTGAAGTCCTCAACTGTGGAATTTATCTAAAACTTGGTAAGTTAACAGTAATAAACGGATTTTAAAATGCATTAATTCGTGAATTTTGATGTTGTTACAAATTGCAAGGTCCCAATGGTTGTGCTCTTTCAAATGATAAGATCAGGAAATATAATTACTGAAAGTATAAAAAATGATAACATATTTTAAAGTAATGATACTACAAATGATAATGTCTCTTGGGATAATGTTGTTATAGGTCCTCTCCCACCCGATGATATCTCTAAAGATGATTTTGATCCTGTTGATTTTGCTCTCTCTAAACACATGTGCGAGTTGCTAAGGGCAATGGGGTGATAATGATGGTGACCAAAGTACTTGTAACTCATTTCTTCTAAAATCAGGTAGGGAGAGTCAATCCAATTCTATTTGACTTTCTTCTTTTCCTCCTTCCCCCTCTCTAATCTCCCCTCCCCTGTTTGTTTGTTATTGGAAAGCAAGAATTTCGACTTTATTTTTTTATCTCCTTTATTGACGGCTACATTTATATCCTGAATGATATATTTTTGGCTTTGATGTTTCATAATCTATCTTGAAGCCTGAAATGGAATTTCATTTTAGAAAGAATTCTATGTTAATGTAAACAATTTCTCTTATTATCAGCTAGGCTCATATGAATTATACACTTCTACATTTTTGCCATGGATCAAGGACTAGAATCAGCATTAACAATTTCGTGCCCAAGAGTTAAGCCAATAAATCAAAAAATTAGAATGCAAGTAGAGTATGGAGGTGTGATTATTTTTGAAATGTATTGGGCATTTTTTGTAGAATATATGGCAAAACACATTATTTGAAGTGTGAGTATAAGCAGATTAAGCATATGATTAGTTTTCCTTTATTAAAAATATGAGGTAAATGGTTCGTGCATATACTACTCATGCATTCATTTCATAAGTCTACCTCTGAAATATTGGGATTTTGTACAATAATTATCTCAGAGTCACCTCTTTTTCTCTACAATTACACTAAACACCACTTACATGGAATCTTTGAGGTTTGTACTTTTTTTCTTTCTTTCTTTATAAAGTGATTATTCCATTTATTTCCTTTGCAATGCTTTCGGTTATAAAAGGAGTATACTTAGTTAAAATGTCATAAAGAAAGTCATTATTTCGAACAGGTCATCTTGGTGAAACTTGTTTCATATTGTTTCTCCCACCTTTAAGTGAACATATAAAATTAAGTACCCCTTTTTTTTTTTTTTTTTTTTTTTTTTTTTTTTTTTTTTTGCCCTTTCCTCTATGGGGATTGTGGGATGAATTACATTTGCGCTTGACATTGAGGTCGAGTAATATTTCTTGGTATTTATTCTGTATGGGCAGCAGGTTTTGGGGGATCTGACAGTGACCCCCCACTGCATCGAAACATAACAAATGTGAGGGGAGTCAATGTTTACTTCTCAAGTAGAATCTGCTTTGGCGGGTTGGAAAGCTTCCTTCGCTTGTTGTATATGACCGATATCTTATTTTCTTATTCACTCCTTCAACCCATTTTAATAGGTAAGAATCCGTGTTAGAAGATACCTTCAAGCCAGACTTGCATCACTACGATGGTCCCAAATTTCACCTTAAGCTCTTAGTTCGAGGGGTACACTGAATCTCCCTGTTAATCATGTTTTCATGTTATCATGGTATGAATTGTTGCTTTATGGAGGTCATACTTCAGTGATCTTGCCAGCATGGATCATCGCATACTTGGAACTAATGCTCAAATTTGATTGTGATTATGCAAATCCTGGATCTATTAGAACTCGTTGAACAAGCAAGCTCGGCAGCATAATCAAGATGTGTGAGTAGGTTCTATGGTGCATCTCAGCTGTGGGCTTTTCACAGCTGAGATGTACAGCGTAAGCTTGGGAAGGTATATCTAGTTTGGAGAATGTTATGGAGAAAAAGTGTGACCAGCTGAATAAGAAGTCTTGTATCACGCGAAGGTACTTCTTAAGTCGTTGCATGACTTTGATATCAATGTAATGTAACAGATAGAGTTGCAAGATATAAATAGAACAACTTGTGTGTGTCTCTTGTGATGTTTAAGTCTTCTAAATATGAGGTGCTTACTGCGCTTTTTATCTTATTTATAAACAAAGCAAATCTTAGCACTTGGGGTTATGCCTTAATACACAACCTACACCTAGATTTCCCAAGTGGAAACCTTCAAATCTTTGCAAAAAAAGTAAAAGAAAAAAAAGACAAAAGTGTTATAATCAAATATTTGTTTGTTATTGAAATGATTGTCATCCTTATGGCAATGATGATAATAAGGTGATTATGGGACTACAAATAATTGATTCTTAATCAATTCCAAAAATAAACTTATCCAAAAAGATTAAAAAAAAAAGTTGTCAATTTCAAATTATCACATCCCTCCGTAGTCAATAGAGTTTTCCTGTATACAAAAATTCAAAATCATCTAATGGTCAAACGAATTTTTTGTTAGTAATTAGTCAAGTTCTTTATATATAAATAACTTTTTTTTGTAAGATAAAGTAAGAAATAAACTATTAAATCTTTGATTTATGTAAATGAAAAAAAAGTACATACAAGTAGTTGAATAAACATAAGACATGGCTAAACTATATATATATATGTAGAACCTTTACAAGCTGTGAACTCAACAGCATTCAATCTCCGAACAATACAATCAGAATCAATCCTTATGAGAACAGAAAAATAAATCTCTAATAACGTACGGCAGAGGACAAAATCAACAAAATCCCAAAATATATGACCGTTTTGGGCCCGGGTTTTTCAGTAGAGATCAACATAAAACTTACAGCTTAGGAGCACAAATGGTAGAAAATGAAAGAGAAAAATCTTGTACAAGACCAATGGGAACGATTTCTCATAGTGGTACCTTCTGTTCAGAATATGTTCCCTCCACTTGTCGGCGCCATTTCACAGACGACATCGTGTCCCTTGCGATCCATTGTGAAGTTTCTGGATCAACTTTTTGTCACCTGTGCGGCACTAGTCTCGCTCTTTGCGTTTGTTTAACGAGAAGAGAACCTTTCTTTTTCTATCACCCCACTCTTCACTACACATTCCCCAACTCCTGCTTCTATTCATCAGCTCTTCCCTGGCAACTCAATCCCTTTCATCACCTTCCAAAACTAGTTGGGATCATGACGTCTTCCTGAGTTTCAGAGGTGAAGATACCCGCAAGAACTTCACTGATCATCTCTACAAGGCCTTAGTTCAAGTTGGAGTTTCCACCTTCCGAGATAAAGAGGGCCTTCAAAGAGGGAGGACCATCTCTGCGGAATTGCGCAAGGCAATTCGTGGGTCAAGGATTTCCGTTGTGGTTTTCTCTAAACACTATGCTTTTTCCACGTGGTGCCTAGATGAACTTGCAGAAATTGTGGACTGTTGCAGAAAAAACACTTCCCAGACCCTTATCCCGATATTTTATCACGTTGACCCCTCGGATGTTCGAAAACAAACTGGGACGTTTGTGGAAGCATTTACTAGGCATGAAAAGCAGTTTCATGCTGACATGGTGAAGGTGAAGAGATGGAGAGAAGCTTTTACTGAAGCTGGGAGCTATTCTGGTTGGATGTCTTGAGTGTTGCAGATGGGTAATTTTATGCTGCGCTTGACTCATGTTATCTCACTTCTTTTTTGTATATGTTTCTTTTTAAGATAGGTGAAAGTCCATTACAAATACATGGTATTCAGTCGGCTTTCTCTTTCATATCCAGTTAGTTTAGCTGTATTATTTGATGTTTTTCTGTTCATGTCCACCCAACCATGAATGAAGATCATGCCACTTAAAATGGTTAGTATTAGCGTAGTCTTTCTAATCTAATGTCATACCCTTAGGGAACATTATATTGTAACCATATTGTCCTTAGAACCCTTAATTCTTGGATTTACCCAATAACTGAAACTAAAAAGTAAGATGGTTTATAACATACCAAAGCTTCCCCCCCAAAAAAAAAAAAAAACTATGGATATTTAAATGATATCTACACGAATTTGATATTACTTAATTGCTTGTCATGATGAAATTTCAAAGGATTGAAATAATAATGTCGTTGAAATAATAATGTCCTTTGGTAATAAATGACTCTCTTTTTTCCTTTTAAATTTTTTCTTAGTGTTTATCTTATAATTTTATATTTTATTTATTATGATAATTAGTCCTTACCCTTAGTTCTTGGATTTACCCAAGAGTTGAAACTTAAAAATAAAATAGATGGTTTATAACATACAAAGTTTTGAAAGGAAGAAAAAAACTATAGATATTTAAATGATATCCACACAAAATTTGATATAACTTAATTATTTGTCATGATGATCAAGTTTCAAAGGGTTAAGATAATAATGTCCTTTGGTAAAAGAAGAATATTTTTTTCTCCTTTTGATTTTTTTTCTTTGTCTAATTTTATATTCTATTTATTATGATAAGTCCTTAAAACCCTTAATTCTTGGATTTACCCAAGAATTGTAACTAAAAAAAATAAAAAGATGGTTTATAACATACCAAAACTTTGAAAGAAAAAGAAGAAGGATATTTTAAATGATATCGACATTGAGTTTCAAAAGGTTAAGATAATAATGTCCTTTGGTAATAGGTAACACTTTTTCTTTTCCTTTTTAATTTCTTTTTCTTAGTGTTTATATGCAAATTTTGTCTTCTTTTTATTATGGTAATTACGTATGAAGGAAAGTTCGTTGAAGAGATTGTTGATCAAGTTTTGCATGAAGTGGGCTCTATTCACTTCCATGTTACAGAATATCCAACAGGAATAGATTATAAAGTTAAAGAGGTGAAAGATTTATTAAATCTTGAAACAAGTGAGATTTGCATTGTTGGCATCTATGGGATGGGTGTATTTTGGTAAAACCACCATAGCAAAAGCTCTTTATAATAAGATATTTTTTAAATTTGAAGGATTTAGTTTTCTTTCAGACATTAGAGAAACTTCAGAAAATGTTTGGGGTTGAGTTCAACTCCAAAAACAGCTTCTTTATGACATCTTGAAAAAAGATTTGAGGATAAATAATAATAGCAAGGGAATTGTATTGATCAAGAAATTGCTTAAAGGAAAAAGAGTCTTTGTTGTCCTTGATGATGTGTATGACTTGGAGCAAATATGCAAATTGTTTGGAGACTTAAAATGGTTTGGCTTTGGAAGTAAAGTCATTATTACAACCAAAGATGAACATTTACTAACTTAGTTTGAAGTACATGGAAGATATAAGGTCTCACCCTTGAATAAAACAAATTCCCTTGCACTTTTTAGTTGGCATGCCTTTGGGATGGCCTATCCAAGATTGAATTTCTGAGAGCTTTCGATTAGTGCAATGAACTATGCTGAAGGACTTCCATTAGCTCTTAAAATTCTAGGTTCTTTTTTAAAAGAAAGGAGCTACATTGAATGGAAAAGTGAATTGGGAAAGTTGCAAAAAAAACCAAATGACAAGATTCAAGAGTTAGTTAGAATAAGTTTTGAATCACTAGATATGGATACAAAGGACATATTTCTTGATATTACATGTTTCTTTCTTGGTATGGAGAAATATCATGCAACCAAAATATTGGAAGGTTGTGGTTTCTTTCCTGATATTGGTATGAAAATTCTTGAACAAAGATCTCTCTTGACAATTCAGAAGGACAAGTTACAGATACATAGTTTGGTACAATATATGGGGAAAGTGATTGTTTGTGAAAATGCAAATTATGTTCTAGAAAATTGTAGTAGGTTGTGGTTTCACGAATATATTTTAGATGTCTTAAGCAAACAGAAGGTAAGAGATTTACACATTTATCTTTTCTCCAACTTTGGGTCTTACTTTATATTATATGATAATGCAACTCATAATTGTAATTAAGTAAACAACTAATACTTTGTAAGTTTTTAAAGTTTTATTCCAATTCACTATAGCACTATTTTTGGAAAACTTAAGGATGTGAATACTTATCCAATTGTCTTTTATTTTTTCAAGGGTCACAATATGTAAAAGGTTTGAGCTTAAATTCACTTGAATTGAAAGATGTAAATTTGAAAATAGAGGCATTTACAAATATGAAAAATTTGAGATTGCTCCAAACTATTGCTATACATCTCATTGGAAACTTCAAGCATCTATCCCATGAGCTTAGATGGGTCTCTTGGCATCAATGTCCACTACAATTTCTATCACAAAATTTTCATTTAGAGAATCTTGTTATTCTTGACCTACAGGATAGTAAAATTATATAAGTTTGGGAGGGCCATAAAGTCTAATAACATTGCATTTCTATATAGTTGTTAAATGTATGGTGCATAAATTTTTTTTTTCACTTATTTTATTTTCTTTTGATTTTGTTTCTATAGATACTCAACAAGCTAAAGGTCCTTAATCTCCAGTGTTGTGAAGATCTCATCATATCACCAAACTTTTCTCAAGTTTCACATTTGGAGATATTGATACTTGCAGGTTGCACAAGTTTGGTTGAAGTTGATGAGTCTATTGGATGTTTGAAGGGCCTTGTTGAGCTGAATCTAAATGGATGTACAAGCCTTTCAAATCTTCCGAGCAGCATTTTTAACTTAGAATCACTCAAGACTTTTGATATGTCTCAATGCTTAAAACTTTTTGAGTTGTCAAGCAAGTGGGGAGTTCAACAACTTTGACAAAGGTGCATGAAATTATTCTTGAACAAAAAGATCATTTTTCTTTGGGGATTGGAAGAATTTCAAAATTGAATTCCTTGGATGTAAATGTAGATCCTCTCATTCTTGGTTGTCATATTTCTCACACTGGATGTCACCCAAAAGCTCAATTCACATAAGTTCACCAATGGCTTCCATTTCTAAATTTTGTTCTCTAGAGAAGCTATATCTCCGTAATTGTCGTTTGTCTAAAGATAACTTCATTAATGACTTGGAAAGTTTATCTTTGCTCATAACTTTGGACTTATCTAAAAATGATTTTCATCGTACACCTTGTGGCATTAGTTGTCTTCCTAGATTACTGTTGCTGCGGTTAGGGGGTTATAGTGCTCTTCAATCAATTTCGGGACTCCCTCCAAGTTTAAAGTCGTTAGATGCACTAGAGTGTTCATCGTTGAGAAGCCTTCTGACTAACTTACCATTACTGGACAGAGAACATTCACCAATTTTTTATGTATCTGAATCCGACGATCAGGTTACTTTGTTGAAGTTGATATCTTCTTGTATCCTATTTACTGAAGTTGACAAGAATACTTTACAGGTGCTTTCTCTCTCTCCCACACACACTTGCTCTGTGTGTGTGTGTATGTATATGGGTGTGAATTGTTTTTTTTTTTTTTTTTTAAATCTCCTTTTTGTTTTTTGACAGCAGATTTCAGGCGAAAGCGCTCAATTTTGTATCATTTTTCTCCAAACTACGCAGGTTCCACGTTGGTTCAGATACCAGGCAATCGGATGTTCGATATCCTTCCCGGTACCTCCAATTTCGGAGGGTCTAAGTTACCAGTTTCTTGTTTGTGCTTCTTATGGAGAGATGGCCCACGCTCCATATTGTACTCCAACTGATGGTCCCATTGTGGAAATCTCATTTTACAATAAAACTGCTGGGTCCAATCTATCATTCCATACAAAAGTCCCTCTACGTTTTGCTGCAAGTCGTTGTCACATATACCTCATGCAACTTTTGTTCACCAAGACAAACTTTCGAGCCTATATTTTGGACCGATGCCGCTTCTTTCCTTCAGATCCACATTGCATTTGTTTACTAAGAGATGAAGGGGACGGAAATGCAATAGAGTTAGAATTTGGAGATGAAGTGAAGTGTCCATTGAATTCCGTGGAGGCTATGACGTCCGCAAATGTGGAATTCATCCAAGACTTTGTTAGTTCATTGTAATAAAGGGATTTTAAAATTATCAATATCTGGATTTTGATATTGTCACAAGTTACAAGGTTTTAGTGGTTGCGCTCTTTCAAACAATAAGATCACCAAACAAAATCATTGACAATATCAAGGATGATAACATATTTTAAAGTAATGCTACTATAAATGATATTATCTCTTGAGCTGATGTTGCTACTGGTACTCTTCCTACACGCGATGATATCTCTAAAGATGATGTTGATCCTGATGATTTTGCCCGCTATAAACTTGGAAGGGAGATAATAAGGGCATTTAAGCGTAATGATGGTGATCGCAAAGTATTTGTAAGTCATTTCTTTTAAGATCAGATAGGGAAAGTCAAACCTAGTCTATATGACTTTCTTATTTTCTTCTTCCCCCTCTCCACTCTCCGCTTTACCCTCCCCACTTTGTTTTTTTTTCTTTTTTCTTTTCTTTTTTTGTTGGGAAAAGTTGGAATTTCAACATTATCTTTTATCTCCTTCTTTAACGGCTATGTCTATATCCTGAATTACTAGATTATTTTTGCTTTGTATGTTTCATATTCTATCTTGAAGCCTGAAACAGAATTTCACTCTAGAAAAAAGAATCCCTTATTTGTGAACAATTTCTCTTCTATCACCTAGGCTCATGTGAACCATACACTTCTACAATTTTGCCTTTTAGGCAGTAACAGTTTTTTGCCTAGGAGTCAAGCCAATAAATCAATAAATCCATATGCACGTGGATAATGGATGAGTGAATAGTTTTGAAATGTATGTGGCTATCTTTTTGTATAATATATGGTAAAACACATTATGTGAATTGTCAATATAGGTAAATTAAACATAGGATTAGTTTTTGTTTATTGAGAATATGAGGTGAATGGGTTATGTGTATATTACTAATGCACTCATTTCATAGATCTATCTCTGAGATATCTGGATCTTGTATGGGCGATTATCCACGCTTACTTTTCTTTTTCTGTAATTACACTACACACTAGTTGCATATAATCTTTGATGTTTGAGCTCTTTTTTCTTTTTTATTAAAAAAGTGATTATTCTATTTATTTCCCATGCAATGCTCTTGATTATAGAGGGAGTATACTCAATTAAATTGTCATAAAGAAAGAGTCATTATTTCAAAAAGCCACCTTAGTGAAACTTTTTACCTGGTGTTTTTCCTGCCTCTAGGTGATCATGAGCTCGTTCAGGCAGATTTTGTTTATTGATGACTATTCTGGGGAGTGAATGGGCATTAGGGAGTTCCTTGTCCTGTACATTACCGTTTCCGGCAGACAGTGTTACATTTCCTGATATTTTGAGTACGCATTTTTCTTTCATTTTCCTTCCGTTTTCCTTCTTGTTTTCTTTCCTTCTATAATATGTAGTGTAGGAATTGTGGAATGAGTTACTTTTGTGCTTGACTTTGAGATAGAATACTTATTTGTCGGTGTTGATCCTGTACAAGCAGCAAGTCCTGGGGGATTCAACATTGACTCTATTGCATAGGAAGATAAAAATGTGAAGGAGAGTCAAGGTTTCCTGCTTAGGTAGAATCTCGTTTGATGGGTTGGAAAGCTTCGTTCTCTTGCAGTATATGGCTGATATCTTGTTGTCTTATTCACTGTTTTGACCCATTTTAATAGGTAAAGAATCAGTGTTAGAAAACTTGGCAAGGCTTTGGAAGAAGATGCCTTCGGGTCAGTCTTGCATAACAACAATGGCCCCAAATTTCGCCTTGAGCTCTCGGTTCCAAAGGTATGCTAAATCTCCTTGTTAATTATATTTTCATGTTATCATGGCATGTATCATTATACATTGTCCGAAGTTGTTGCATGGAAGGTCATCATTCAGTGATCTTTCAGACATGGATGGTCGCATGCTTGCAACTGATGTTCAAATTCTGATTATGATAATGTAGACCTGTGTGAACAAGCAAGCTCTGCTGCATTTGCAAGAAGAGGTGTGTGTAGGTTCTGTGGTGCATCTCAGCTGTGGGCTTTTCACAGATTTTCCATACCTAAGCTTGTGAAGTTAAATCTGGTGCGGCAAATGTTCTGAAGAGTGTGACTAACTAAATAAGAAGTCTTGTATATGGTAAAGATACTTCTTAAGTTGTTGCATAACTTTGATATTAATGTAATTGGAGTTGCAAAATGAAAAAGATAACAACTGTTTTATATATTTTGTAATGCTAAAGTCTAAATATGAAGCACCTGCCGTGCTAAAGTCTCTTTTATTTTATCCAACCGGCCTGGTCTCAAGCGGACTCAGGCTTGAGCTGAGAAGTATCTGCAGGGCCCAACATTATCACCAAGTTGGACCCACTTGTTGAATCCGCGGATAACTTGGTCGTTGATTTGTCAACACTGCTTCCTATCTTAAGTTGCGGGTGCCCATCTGGAGACAACATAAACAACGTTGTTTAAACAGAATAGAAACCTTCTTTTTCTCTCCCCCACTGTCAGCAACGCATTCCTCTGCTCTTGTTCTGCGTTATAAGCCCCTCCATGGCAACTCAGTTCCTTTCGTCATCTTCCAAAGCTAGTTCGGATTACGACGTCTTCCTGAGTTTCAAAGGCGAAGATACCCACAAGAACTTCACCGATCATCTCTACAGGGCCTTAGTTCAAGCCGGAATTTACACCTTCCGAAATAAGGAGGAGTTTCGAAGAGGGAGGACCATCTCTACCGAATTGCGCAACGCGATTCGTGGATCAAGGATTTTCATTATAGTTTTCTCTAAATACTATGCTTCTTCCGCATGGTGTCTTGATGAACTTGCAGAGATCGTGGACTGTTGTAGAAAGAAGACAACCCACACTCTTTTCCCGATATTTTATCACGTTGACCCCTCGGATATTCGAAAGCAAACCGGGACATTTGCAAAAGCATTTTCTAGACATGAAAATCGGTTTCGCACCAATGTGGCGAAGGTAGAGAAGTGGAAAGAAGCTCTTATTGAAGCTGGTAGCTATTCTGGTTGGGATGTCTCTAGCATGGCAAATGGGTAATTTTATGTAGCACTTGACTCATAGTTTCTCATTTTTTTTTAATATCTATTTCTTTATAAGATAGAGAAAAATTCATTACAAATACATAATTTTTACCTAAAAATGGATTGTAAAAAACAAAACGTAGTTTTTTAGTTTAGTTGTCTGTCGGTTCTCTTTCATGTCCAGTCGCTTTAGCTGAATTACTTGACGTTTTCCTCTTATTTTTCACCCTACCACGGTTTAAAGATCATGCCACCTAAATGGTTAGAATTAGCATTGAATTTCTACTCTTACCCTTTGGGGGAATTATATTGTAATCATATTGTCCTTAAAGCCCTTAATTCATGGACTTACCCAAGAGTTAAGACCGAAAAATAAAACATGGTTTATAACATCCCGAAACTTTGAAAAAAAAAAAAAAAAGCCATGGATATTTAAATGATATAACTTAATTGCTTGTAATGATGAAAGAGTGCCAAAGGGTTAAGATAATAACGTTCTTTGTAATAGGTGATACCTCTTTTTTTTTTCCCCTTTTTAATTTTTTCCTTAATGTTTATCTTCTAATTTTATATTCTATTTATTATGATAATTAGGTATGAAGGGAAGTTCATTGAAGGAATTGTCGATGAAGTTTTGAGTGAAGTGGGCCCTATTCATTTTCATGTTGTTGAGTATCCAATAGCAATAAATTCTAAAGTTGAAGAGGTGAAAGATTTATTAAATCTCGAAACAAGTAACGTTCGCATTGTTGGCATTTATGGGATGGTTGGTATTGGTAAAACCACCATAGCAAAAGCTCTTTATAATAAGATATATTTCAAATTTGAAGGATTTAATTTCCTTTTAGGCATCAAAGAGACTTAAAAAAAGGCTGGGATTTAGTTGAGTTACAAAATCAACTTCTCTATGACATCTTGGAAAAGGATTTGAGGATTGATAATAATAGTAAAGGAATTGTATTGATCAAGAAACTACTTAAAAGAAAAAGAGTCTTTATTGTCCTTGATGATGTAGATGACTTAGACCAAATATGCAAATTATTTGGAGACTTAAAATGGTTTGACTTGGGAAGTAGAATTATTATTACAAACATAGATGAACGTTTATTTATTCAATTAGATCTACATGGGAGATATAAGGTCTCAACCTTGAATGAATCAAACTCCATTGCACTTTTTAGTTGGCATGCCTTTGAGATGGCCTATCCCAAACCGGATTTCCAAGAGGTTTCAATTAGTGCAATGAACTATGTTGAAGGACTTCCATTAGCTTTTAAGGTTCTAGGTTCTTTTTTGAAAGGGAGGAGTTTTGTTGAATGGAAAAATGAGTTGGAAAAGTTGCAAAAGAAACCAAATGGATGCAAGCGTTATCTGGAATGATTGGGCGTAAAGCGTCTGTAGGTGGCTTTTTAAGTCCGCCGTCAAATCCTAGGGCTCAACCCTGGACAGGCGGTGGAAACTACCAAGTTGGAGTACAGTAGGGGCAGAGGGAATGAGAAGATTCAAAGGATATGGATACAGAGGACAAGTTACTTAGAACAAGTTTTGACTCACTAGATATGGATACAAAGGACATATTTCTTGATATTACATGTTTCTTTCTTGGTATGGAGAAATACCATGCAACCAAAATATTAAAAGCTTGTGATTTATTTCCTTATAGTGGTATGAAAATTCTTGAACAAAGATCTCTCCTGATAATTGAGAAAACAAGTTGCATATGCATACAATATATGGGAAGAGAAATTATTCATGAAAAAGCAAATTATGTTCTTGAAAATTCTTTGGATGTCCTCAGCAAACAAAGGGTAAGAGTTTTTTACATTTATCTTTTTTCCAAGCATGCATCCCAATTTGAATTAGATGATAATGCTATTGTAATTGTAATTAAACAAACAACTAATACTTCAAAACTATCAAAGTTCTATAAAATTCAATAGAGTTCTACAGTTGGAAAACTTAATGATGAGAATCATTGATCCAATTGTCTTTTTTGCCAGGGGTCACAACACGTAAGAGGTCTCAACCTAAATTCACTTGAAATGGAAAATATAAATTTGGAAACAAAGGCATTTACAAATATGAAGAATTTAAGATTTCTCCAAATTAATGCTATACATCTCACAAGAAACTTCAAACATCTATCCAATGAGTTAAGATGGCTTTCTTGGCATAAGTACCCTTTACAATTTCTATCACAAAATTTTCATTTAAAGAATCTTGTTGTTCTTGACCTACAACATAGCAAAATTGTTTAGATTTGGAAGGGTTATAAGGTATAATAATATTGTATTTATACATAGATGTTAAATGTATGACATGTAAAAACTTTTCACTTATTCATTTTCTTCTGATTTTGTTTCTATAGATACTCAATAAGTTAAAAGTTCTTTATCTCCAAAATTGTGAAGATCTCACCAGATCACTGGACTTTTCTCAAGTTCCACATTTGGAAATATTGATACTTGAAGGTTGCATGAGTTTGACAGAAGTTGATGAGTCCATTGGATCTTTGAAAGGCCTTGTCGAGCTGAATTTGAAAAGATGTATAAGCCTTGCAAAACTCCCAAGTAGCATTTTTAATTTAGAATCACTTAACATTTTTGACATATCTCAATGCTTAAAATTTTTTGAGCTTTCAAAACAAGTAAGGAGTTTGATGGCTTCGACAAAGGTGCATGGAAATGAAACTACTCTTGAACAAAGATTATTCTTCTTTGGTCATTTGAAGAATTTTAAAATTGAATTATTTGGATGTAAACGTAGATTCTCAGATTCTTGGTTATCAAGTTTCTCACGTTGGATACCCTCCAAAAGTTCAATCCAAATCAGTTCACTAGTGGCTATCATTTCTAGATTCCATTCTTTGGAAAATCTATATCTTAGTGATTGTGATTTGTCTGAAGATAACTTTATTAGTGACTTTGAAAATTTATCTTCACTCATATGTTTGGACTTATTTGGAAATAATTTTCATCATACACCTCATGGCATGAGTCGTCTTCCTAAACTAGTTTTGTTGCGGTTGAGGGGTTGTAGTTCTCTTCAATTAATTCCAGGAATCCCTCCAAGTTTGAGGTGCTTAAGTGCATTAAACTGTCCCTCGTTGAGAAGCTTGCAAAGTAACTTATCATTATTGGACATAGAATGTTCACCAATTTTTTTTGTATCTGAACCCGACGATCGGTTTACTTTGCAGAGGTTGACATCTTTTCCTTCCCTATTAATTGAAATTCACAAGAATACTTTACAGGTCTCTCTCTCTCTCTCTCTCTCTCTCTCTCTATGTATATATATAGGTTTACTTTGCAGATGTCAGGCGAGAGCACTCAATTTTGTATCGTTTTTCTCCAAACTACAGAGGTTCCATATTGGTTCCGCTACCAGGCAATTGGACGTTCAGTATCCTTCCGGATACCTCCAATTTTAGGGGTCTAATTTACCAGTTTCTTGTTTGTGCATCTTATGGAGAGATGCCCTATGCTCGTAATTGGACTTCAACTGGTGGTCCCATTTTGGCAATCTCATTTCACAATAAAACTAGGGGCTCCAATCTATCTCTTCACACAAAAGTCCCTCGACGTTTTGCTGCAAGTCGTTGTCACATATACCGCATACCACTTGTGTTCCGTACGGCATATCCCCTTGGAATCTATTTTTTGGAACGACGCCGCTTCTTTCCTTCAAATCCACACGGCCATTGTTTATTAAGAGATGAATGGGAAGTAAATGAAATGGAGTTTAGAAGTGGAGATGAAGTGGAAGTGTCCATTCAATTCCATGGAGGCTCTAAAGTCTACAAATCTGGAATTCATCTAAAACTTGTAAGTTAACTGTAATAAACAGATTTTAAAATGTAACAATTCGTGAACTTTGATATTGTTACAAATTGCAAGGTCCCAATAGTTGTGCTCTTTCAAACGATAGGATCAACAAACATAATCATTGACAATATTGAAGATGATAGCATACTTTAAAGTAATGCTACTACAAATGATAATGTCTCTTGAGGTGATATTGCTACAGCTCCTCCTCCTACACATGATAATGTCTCTGAAGACGATGTTGATCCTGATGATTTTGCTCTCTATAAAAAGAGCCGAGAGATGATAAGGGCATGCTGGAAATAATGATGGTAACCGAGAAGTATTTGTAAGACATTCTTTTAAAATCAGGTAGGAGTCAATCCAAGTCTATATGACTTTCTTCTTTTCTTCCTCCCCCTTTCTACTCTCTCCTCCGCCCCTTTGTTTTTCTTGGGAAGTTGGAATTTTTGACATTATTTTTTATCTTTTTTCTTGACGGCTACATCTATATTCTGAATTATTTGATTATTTTTGGCTTGGATGTTTCGTATTCGAAGTAAGAGCTAAAATAGATTTCGCTCTGGAAAAAGAATTCCATGCTAATGAAAACAATTTCTCTTATTATCACCTAGGCTAATACGAACCATACAATTACACATTTTTTCCATGGATTGAGAACTGGAATCGGCATTAACAATTTCTTATCCAGGAGTCGAGCCAATAAACCAATAAATCAAGATGCAAGTAGAGTACGGAGATATTAGCAGTTTTGAAATATATGAGATCATATTTGTATGATACACTACAAAACATATTATTTGAAGCTAGTATAAGCATATTAAGAATAGGATAAATTTTTCTTTCTTGAGAATATGAGGTGAATGGTTTACGTATATATTGTTAATGCATTCGTTTCCTAGGTTTACCGCCAAAATATAGAGATTCTATAGGGAGAATAACTCAGGCTTACATCTCTTTCTCTATAATTACACTACACACCAAATGCACTGAATCTTTGAGGTTTGTTCTCTTTTTTTATCTTTTTATTTTTCTCAAAAAAATAGATGCTCTTGGTTATAAAGGGAGTATACTGAATTAAATTGTCATAAAGAAAGAGTTGCTGAGTCAAACAGGCCACCTTGGTGAAACTTTTTCTTAGTGTTTTTCCTGTGTCCCAAAGAGCATGAGCTTGTTGAGAAAGATTTTGTTTAGCATCTGTTAAACTAGTTGCAGGAACAGGATGAGCATTAGGGAGTTTCTTGTCCTGTTTATCACTGTTTTCAGCAGAGACTATTAGATATCCAGATTTCATGGGAACTACCCGTTTTTCTTCCATTTTCCTTTTTGTTTTCTTTCTTCCTATAATATTTAGTATGGAATTGTGGAATGGATTACTTTTGTGCGGGACTTTGAAGTCGAGCATAATTGTTGGCTGGTATTGATATTGTAGAGGCAGCCAGTTTTGGGAGATCTAACATTGACCCAACTGCATTAGAAGATAAAAAATGTAAAGGAGAGTCAAGGTTTCCTGCTTAGGTAGAATCTGGTTTGATAGGCTGGAAAGCAGCGTTCTCTTGCTGTATATGGCTGATATCTTATTTTCTTATTCACTGTTTCAACCCATTTTAATAGCTAAGAATCCGTGTTAGAAAACTCTGCAAGGCTTTGGCAGAAGATGCCTTCAGGCCTGTCTTGTATCAGTATGATGGTCCCAAATTTCGCCTTGAGCTCTCATTTCCAGAGGTATTGTGAATCTTCCTGTTAATAATATTTTCATGTTATCATGATATGCATTGTTGCTCTATGGAGGTCATAATTCAGTGATCCTTCCTCCATGGACGGTCGAATACTTGCAATTGATGTTCAAATTTGATTGTGATTTTGCGGACAGTGTATCTATTAGACATTTGCGAACAAGCCGGTTCTGCAGCATAGGCAAGAAGTTGTGTGAGTAGGTACAATGGTGCGTCTCAGCTGGTGGCTTTTCAGAGATTTTTCATACGGTGTAAGCTTGGGAAGGTAAGTCTGGTTTGGAAATGTTCTGGAGAAAGAGTGTGACCAGCCAAATAAGAAGTCTTGTATCTGGTGAAGAACTTAAGTTGTTGCACAACTTTGATATTAGTGTAATGTTATGGACAGTTGCAAGATGTAAAAGAGAACAATTTGTGTGTGTCTTTTGTAATGCTCAAGTCCTCCAAATGTGAGGCGTCTGTTGTGCTTCTATCTTGTCTGTAAACAGAGTTTCTAAAAGTTTGTTTTGTTGTTTCCTTCACTTTGGTTTGAGCCATTCAAATCTTAGCACTTGGGGGTTTTGCATTGATACTTAGCCCTACCCCTAGATTCTCCAAGTGAAAACTATCAAATCTTAGTCATTATGATGATGATGATGATGATGATGATGATGATGATGATGATGATGATGATGATAAGAAGGTGATTGTGGAACTACCACTTTTGTAATTCTTGATCAATTCCAAAAATCAACTTATCCAAAAAAATAAGAGAAAGTTGCAAATTTCAAATTATCACATCTTCCCTCAGTCAATAGGGTTTGCATGTATAAAAAAAATCCAAAATCATGCACGAGGTGCATGGTCAAATGAATTTTTTATTAGTAATTTTTCAAGTTCTTTATATATAAATAAATTATCTTTCTTTTTAAAGATAAAGTAAAAAATAAACTATTAAAATATTTAATTTATGTAAATGAAAAAAGAAAGTATGTGCAATCTGTTAAATAAACATAAGATATCGCTAAATCATAGCTGAGTAGGAGATGCCTTATATAGGCCGTTTCATCTGCTTATTTTCCACATGGTAATTTATTAGGATGTTTACAGGAGACTTTGTTACATTTGTAGTTTGTCACACGGTCATCTTCTCCCTTCTTCTTCTTCCTCTTCTTCTTTTGCGTTTCTTTTCCACCGTGTTCTTCACAACACGCTGCGTGATGACGGGGGTAGCTGAAAACACAGCGCTTAGGAGAGCGGGTCATGCACGCTGAAGACGAGGCATCTGAAGCTACATTTGCCCACGTACCCCGAACCAATGCTGAAGTAGCAGACATGAGCAGATTTCTCGGTTTCACATTCAACTATCAGAACGGGCACAACACGTTGAGGCCCCACTCGCACAGATTAAGACAATACGTGCTCAGTTTCCTTTTCCTGCTGAAATATCGAGCCTAGAGGCTCACTGGTCTGCACAGCAGTAGCAAGAAAAAGGGTTGGGGGCAATTCTTTCGCAGAAGCTTCTCAGAACGGGTGAATGCAGCTCCGCCAGAACGTTCGACTCAATTAGCGGAGAGAGAGAGAATCGGCGTGCAGGTTCCTACAGAAAATCCTCTGCAGAGTTCCACAGGCAATGTCGTGTCCTTTGTGAAGTTTCTGGATCAACTTTTTGCATGAGCCACGTTTACAACCTTTTAGTTAGAGGACGTCGTGAAGTTTCTTTATCTTTTGTTTCATCCAACCGGCTGGATTCACACGGACTCAGGGGTCGTCAGCTCAGAACCTTGAAGACTTCCGCTGCACACACGCTGGCGACTAATCTTCAACTCAGAACTTCACGCTAGACCCACGCGCAACTTTTCCACCGAAAGACTTTGTGAGCTCAAACGTCTTTGCTGGACCAATTTGTTGAGTACACTGATGACTTTGTGACTGATTTGTCAACACCTCTTGCCACGTTTGAATTGCTGGACACTCGGGTCCCATCAGCAAGAAAAGAATGGAGACAATATCAATATATATATATATATATATTTGATGGAATATAGATGGAGCCACTCATTACGTAACATGTGTAAACTAAACATGAGATGAGGATTTACAACTTAGTTAACAAAATATTATCAATCAAATATTATTTCTTTTAATCATTAAAGAAATTCCAGATATCCCAACATCTATGTCACATTAAAAAATATAATATGGATGACTTTTTTTATATTAAACATTACGCATAAATCGTATCTTTTGTATGTGTGGCTTTCGTCCTTATCATGCTAAACCATCTCATATGCTTTTAGTGACCCATGCAGAAAAGAAAATGAAGATACGGAAAGATAATCGGTGAATCATTCAAAAGCAACCGCGTTAGTTTAACGAGAAGAGAAACCTTCATTTTCTTTCTCCTGGTGGTGGAAAGCTCAAAACCAATTGCGGTATTTAAACAGAAGAGAACCCTTCATTTGCTCTCCCTCCCCGGTAAATCACTCAAAAGCAACCACGTTGTTTAAAGAGAAGAGAACCCTTCTTTTTCTCTTCCCCACTCTCAGCTACAAATTTCCCAACACCTACTCCAATCCATAAGCCCGTCTATGGCAACTCAGTTCATTTCTTCTCCTTCCAAAGCTAGTTGGGATCATGATGTCTTCCTGAGTTTTAGAGGTAAAGACACACGCAAGAGCTTCACCGATCATCTCTACAAGGCCTTAGTTCAAGCCGGAATTTACACCTTCAGAGATAAGGAGGAGCTTAGAAGAGGGAGGACGATCTCCACCGAATTGCGCAGTGCGATTCGTGGATCAAGGATTTTCATTGTGGTTTTCTCTAAACACTATGCTTCTTCCACGTGGTGTCTTGATGAACCTGTGGAGATCGTGGACTGCTGTAGAAAAAATACATCCCACACTCTTCTCCCAATATTTTATCACGTTGACCCCTCGGATGTTCGAAAACAGACCGGGACATTTGCGAAAGCATTTGCTATGCATAAAAATCGGTTTCACACTTATATGGCGAAGGTAGAGAAGTGGAGAGAGGCTCTTACTGAAGCTGGGAGCTATTCTGGTTGGGATGTCTCAAGTGTTGCAAATGGGTAATGCTATGCTGCACTTGACTTGTGTATTCTCATTCTTTTTCTATATTTGTTTCTTTATAAGATAGACGAAAAAGTCATTACAAATTCATAATATTTATCTAAAAATGGATTAAAAAAAAAACGTAGTTTTTGGGTTTAGTTGGCTTATGGTATTCTCTTTCATATTGAGTCACTTTGGCTGAATTACTTAATGTTTTCCTATTCATGTTTACCCTACCACTATTTAAAGATCAAGCCACCTAAAATGGTTAGGTGTCTTACGCATAAGGGGATTATATAGTGACATACTGTCCTTCAAACTCCTAATTCAGGGATTTACCCAAGTGTTGAAACTTCAAACCCCTAATTCATGGATTTACACAAGTGTTGAAACTAAAAAAAAGAAAAAGAAAAAATGGTTTATAACATACCAAAGCTTTGAAAAAAAAAAAAACTATGGATATTAAAATGATATCCATGCTGAATTTTATTTTTTTTGGTGGAAAGGTAAATTGTATTAATAAATTTTAAAATACATATGCATAGGAGCATTACTTAGTATTACAAAAGTCACCATATCTATGAAAACATAAAAGTTGGAAGTCTCCAAATTTCACTTAAAATAACATTTTCTTAGAAGGATTTTATATTTCTAAATAAAGAAGCTCTCCTTCGTACTACTTTATTTACTTTGGCTAAAAAAATAGGGATATCAATTGTTTTCCCCTGAAAATGTTTTCTATTTTGTTCAACCCATATACAATAAATGCAAACTAAAAAATATAGCTTAAGAAATTTAGTAGCTAAATCCTTTTCTTTAACTATTTTGATCATCCACTGTAGCTTTTCATTTCATCCTCCAATATCACATTGTATTCCATTTTGTATGAGAATACTTTTCCAAATCATCCATGTCCATGCATATTCAAAAAAAAGATGACTTCTATTTTCTATATGAGACTAACAAAAATCATAATATATGTTTACTGAAGGAAGTCACCGGACAATTTTTGTTGTTGTAGAAAGTTTGTCCTTACAAACAAGTCATCTAATGAAATTATTTTTGCTAATGCCATTAATCCAAATTAAATCATGCCAATCCATAGTTGCATCAACTTGCCAAAAAATTATTATAAATCTTTTGGCAACAATATGTAGAACTAGAAAGAACAGAGGTAAGTGTAGGCCTTAATTTGAGGAGATCCCACCAACTTTAAGCCATGGTGCTTTTTATGTCCAACTACATTACTAAAGTTCTTTTACACTTTGTATTGTGTATCCATTTGCTCCATAATGAAGCTTCTAGGAAATTTATGAAATTTCAAAGCATACATCCCAAAAGAACTTTATTCCAAATTTTGAAATTTGGTAAACCTAATCCCCCCTCTTTCTTTGGAGAGCAAACACTTTGCCAAGCTACTTTATAAGACCAATGCACATGCTGAATTTGATATAACTTAATTACTTGTCATGAAAAAAGAGTTTCAAAGAGTTGAGACAATAAAGTCTATTAGTAATAGATGATTGTTTTTTCTTTTTTACATTTTAATTTTTTTTCTTAATTTTTTTCTTCTAATTCTATATTCTATTATTATGATAATTAGGTATGAAGGGAAGTTCATTGAAGATATTGTTGATCAAGTTTTGCATGAAGTAAGCCCTATTCACTTTCATGTTGCAGAATATCCAACGAGAATAGACTCGAGAGTTAAAGAGGTAAAAGATTTATTAAATCTTGAAACAAGTGAGATTCGCATTGTTGGCATCTATGGGATGGGTGGTATTGGTAAAACCACCATAGCAAAAGCCCTTTATAATAAGATATTTTTCAAATTTGAAGGATGTAGTTTTCATTTAGACATTAAAGAAACTTTGGAAAAGATTGGGGGTCTAGTTCAACTCCAAAAACAACTTCTTTATGATATATTGGAAAAGGATTTGAGGATTGATAATAATAATAATGGAATTGTATTGATGAAGAAATTGCTTAAACGAAAAAGAGTTTTTGTTGTCCTTGATGATGTGGGTGATGTGGACCAAATATGCAAATTGTTTGGAAATTTAAAATGGTTTGGCTTAGGAAGTAAAGTCATTATTACAACTAGAGATGCACATTTACTTACTCAATTAGAAGTGCATGGAAGATATAAGGTCTCACCCTTGGATAAATCAAACTCCCTTGCCTTATTTAGTTGGCATGCCTTTGGGATGGCTTATTCGAGATTGGATTTTCAAGCACTTTCGATTGGTGTAGTGAACTACACTGAAGGACTTCCGTTAGCCTTTAAAGTTCTAGGTTCTTTTTTAAGAGGAAGGAGTTATGTTGAATGGAAAAGTAAATTGAAAAAGTTGCAAAAAAAACCAAATGACAAGATTCAAAGGATACTTAGAATAAGTTTTGACTCATTAGATATGGATACAAAGGAAATATTTCTTGATATTGCATGTTTCTTTCTTGGTGTAGAGAAATACCATGCAACCAAAATATTGGAAGGTTGTGGTTTCTTTCCTAATATTGGTATGAAAATTCTTGAGCAAAGATCTCTCTTGATGATTCAAAAAGATAAGTTGCAGATGCATAGTTTGGTACAATATATGGGGAGAGAGATTGTTCGTGAAAATGCAAATTATGTTATGGAAAACTATAGTAGGTTGTGGTTCCATGAAGATGTTTTAGATGTCCGAAATAAACAGATGGTAAGAGGTTTATGCATTTATCTTTCCTCCAAGTATGCATCCAACTTTGTATTAGATGATAACACTACTTATAATTGTAATTAAGCAAAGAACTAATAGATCCTAAGTTTTTAGGGTTATATTCCAATTCAATAGAGTTCTACTTTTGGAAAACTAGAGGATGTCAATTACTAATTCAATTGTCTTTTTTGCTGGGGGTCACAACATGTGAGAGGTCTAAGCTTAAATTCACATGAATTGAAAGATGTGAATTTGAAAACAGAGGCATTCACGAATATGAAGAATTTAAGATTGCTCCAAATTAATGCTATACATCTCATAGGAAACTTCAAACATCTATCCAATGAGCTAAGATGGCTTTCTTGGCATAAGTGCCCTCTACAATTTCTGTCACAACATTTCCATTTAGAGAATCTTGTTATTCTTGATTTACAGAATAGCAAAATTGTACAAGTTTGGGAGGGTTGTAAGGTATAATAATATTACATTTCTATATAAATTTTGAATATATGACAAATAAAAAAATTTCACTTATTCCTTTTCTTTTCATTTTGTTTCCATAGATACTTGACAAGCTAAAAGTCCTTAATCTACAAAACTATGAAGATTTCATCATATCACCAAACTTTTCTCAAGTTCCACATTTGGAGATATTAATACTTTCAGGTTGCACAAGTTTGGTTGAAGTTGATGAGTCCATTGGATGTTTGAAAGGCCTTGTTGAGCTGAATTTGAAAGGATGTGTAAGCCTTGCAAATCTTTCAAGCAACATTTTTAATTTAGAATCACTCAGATTTATCTCAATGCATAAAACTTTTTGAGTTATCAAAACAAGCAAGGAGTTTGATGGCTTTGACAAAGGTGTATGGAAATGAAAGTGCTCTTGAACAAATAGCATTCTTCTTTGGTCATTTGAAGAATTTCAAAATTGAAGTATTTGGATGTAAACATAGATCCTCAGATTCTTGGTTGTCATATTTCTCTCATTGGATGTCACCTAAAAGCTCAATCCACATAAGTTCACCAATGGCTTCAATTTCTAGGTTTCGTTCTCTAGAGAAACTAAATCTTTGTTATTGTGGTTTGTCTGAAGATAACTTTATTAGTGGAAAATTTATCCTTACTCAAAAGTTTGGACTTATCAGGAAATAATTTTCGTCATACACCTTATGGCATTAGTCATCTTCCTAAACTATTGATGTTACGGTTAGAGGGTTGTAGTTCTCTTCAATCAATTCCAGGGGTCCCACCAAGTTTAGTGGGGTTATTTGCACTAAGCTGTTCATCATTGGAAAGCTTACAGCCTAACTTACCATTATTGGACATGGAACATTCACCAATTTTTTCTGTGTATTAATCTGATGACTATCGGGTTACTTGGCAGAGGTTGACATCTTTTCCTACCTTATATATTGAAGCACACAAGAATACTTTACAGGTGTTTTCTCTCTCTTTCTTTCCATTGAATACCTTACATATTGAAGGGAACATATTCATCGTAGAATAAGAGTATATATATATATTTACATATCTATTTATATATTCTTATTCTACGAATAAATTCACATATTCATCAAATATACATATACATATGGATGTGAATTTTTTTTCTTTTCCTTTTTGTTCTTTGATCGCAGATGTTAGGCGACAGCCCTCAATTTTGTCTCGTCTTTCTCCAAACTACAGAGGTTCCACGTTGGTTCAACTACCAGGCAATCGTATGTTCAATATCCTTTCAGATACCTCCAATTTCAGAGGGTCTAATTTACCAGATTCTTGTTTGTGCTTCTTATGGAGAGATGCCCTATGCTGCAAATCTTACTTCAACTGATGGGCCCATTGTGGCAATCTCGTTTTACAATAAAACTAAGGGCTCCAACCTATCTTTCCATACAAAAGTCCCTCTACGTTTTGCCGCAAGTCGTTGTCACATGTACCGCGTGCCACTTGCGTACCGTAAGGCATGTGCCCTTGGAGCCTATTTTTTGCTCCAATGCCGCTTCTTTCATTCAAATCCACTAGCCGTTTGTTCCCTGAAAGATGAATGGCATGAAAATGAAATGGACATTGAAAGTGGAGATGAAGTGGAAGTGTTCATTGAATTCCGTGGAGGCTTTGAAGTCCGCAAATGTGGAATTTATCTAAAACTTGGTAAGTTAACTGTAATAAACGGATTTTAAAATGCATCAATTAGTGAATTTTGATGTTGTTACAAATTGCAAGGTCCCAATGGTTGTGCTCTTTCAAATGATAAGATCAGGAAATATAATTACTGAGAATATAAAAAATGATGACATATTTTAAAGTAATGATACTACAAATGATAATGTCTCTTAGGATAATGTTGTTATAGGTCCTTCTCTCCCACCCGACGATATCTCTAAAGATGATGTTGATCAAGTTGATTTTGCTCTCTATAAAGACGCATGGGAGTGGCTAAGGGCAGGGGGATGACAATGATGGTGACCAAAGTACTTGTAAGTCATTTCTTCTAAAATCTGGTAGGAAGAGTCAATCCAATTCTATTTAATTTATTCTTTTCTTCCTCCCCCCTCTACTCTCCCATTCCCTATTTGTTTTTTGTTGGAAAGCTGGAATTTCGACATTTTTTTTAGATCCTTTATTGACGGCTACATCTATAACCTGAATTAAATATTTTTGGCTTTGATGTTTCATATTCTATTTTGAAGCTTGAAATGGAATTTCATTTTAGAAAAAAGAATTCTATGTTAATGTAAACAATTTCTCTTATTTTCATCCATGGTCATATGAACTATACACTTCTACATTTTTGCCGTCGATTGGGGACTAGAATCAGCATTAACAATTTCGTGCCCAAGAGTTAAGCCAATAAACCAATAAATTGGGATGCAAGTACAGTATGGAGGTGTGATTATTTTTTAAATGTATTGGCCATTTTTTGTAGAATACATGGCAAAACACATTATTTGAATTATGAGTATAAGCATATTAAGCATATGATTAGTTTTCCTTTATTAAAAATATGCACTCATTTCATAAGTCTACCTCTGAATGAGTTTTCATTTCATCCTTCCCACCACACTCTATGGGCCTGGAAACAAAGAACTAAAACTTTGTTGCATCAATTGTAACAAGGCTTACTCTTGTGAATATTAGTATAGAAAAAGTGAACCATTTGTGAAGATAGAAGATGAAGTCAACAATAAACAAAGTGTGGAAGAAGCAAATGACCGGAAGGAGGTAAGTCCCCGAACAGAATGATTTAATGGGAGAGGGTGTTTTGTCCTTACGTAAGACGACGTAAGGGTGAGTTAATAAACATGGGAATTAAATAACCGCTGTGAACGTTCGACTCAAATAGCGAGGGGAGTAAGAAAAAATTCGTACAGGTTTCTGCAGCAAATCCTCCTGCGTCCCACAGGCGACATCGTGTTCTTGATGGAAGTTTCTGGATCAGCTTTTTGCATCGGCCACGTGTACTCGCTTTAAGTTAGAGGACGTCGGGAAGTTTCTCTCTCTTTTGTTTTAGCCAACCGGGCTGGCCACACGCGGACTCTCGCTTGAGGTGAGAAGTCTTTGCCGAACCCACCATTGTCACCAAGTTGGACCCACTTGTTGAATCCACTGTTAACTTGGTGGTTGATATGGCAAACCCTTCTTTTTCTCTCCCCCACTGTCAGCAACGCATTCCTCAGCTCTTGCTCTGCGTTATAAGCCCCTCCATGGCAACTCAGTTCCTTTCGTCATCTTCCAAAGCTAGTTCGGATTACGACGTCTTCCTGAGTTTCAGAGGCGAAGATACCCGCAAGAACTTCACCGATCATCTCTACAGGCCTTAGTTCAAGCCGGAATTTACACCTTCCGAGATAAGGAGGAGCTTCGAAGAGGGAGGACCATCTCTACCGAATTGCGCAATGCGATTCGTGGATCAGGGATTCTCATTATAGTTTTCTCTAAACACTATGCTTCTTCCGCATGGTGCCTTGATGAACTTGCAGAGATCGTGGACTGTTGTAGAAAGAATACGACCCACACTCTTTTCCCGATATTTTATCAGGTTGACCCCTCGGATATTCGAAAGCAAACCGGGACATTTGCAGAAGCATTTGCCAGACATGAAAATCGGTTTCGCACCAATATGACGAAGGTAGAGAAGTGGAGAGAAGCTCTTATTGAAGCTGGGAGCTATTCTGGTTGGGATGTCTCTAGCATGGCAAATGGGTAATTTTATGTAGCACTTGACTCAGTTTCTCATTCTTCTTCTTTTTTATTTATTTATTTATAATATATATATATATATATTTCTTTATAAGATAGAGAAAAATTCATTACAAACACATAATTTTTACCTAAAAATGGATTGCATAAACAAAATGTAGTTTTTTAGTTCAGTTGTCTGTCGGTTTTCTCTTTAATGTCCAGTCGCTTTAGCTGAATTACTTGATATTTTCCTCTTATTCTTCACCCTACAACGGTTTAAAGATCATGCCACCTAAATGGTTAGAATTAGCATTGACTTTCTACTCTTACCCTTTGGGGGAATTATATTGTAATCATATTGCCCTTAAAGCCCTTAATTCATGAACTTACCCAAGAGTTAAGAATGAAAAATAAAAACATGGTTTATAACATACCGAAACTTTGAAAGAAAAAAAAAAACATGGATATTTAAATGATATAACTTAATTGCTTGTAATGATGAAAGAGTGCCAAAGGGTTAAGATAATAACGTCCTTTGTAATAGATGACACCTTTTTGCCCTTTTTAATTTTTTTCTTAATGTTTATCTTCTAATTTTATATTCTATTTATTATGATAATTAGGTATGAAGGGAAGTTCATTGAAGGAATTGTTGATCAAGTTTTGAGTGAAGTGAGCCCTATTCATTTTCATGTTGTTGAGTATTCAATAGGAATAGATTCTAAAGTTGAAGAGGTGAAAGATTTATTAAATCTTGAAACAAGTAACATTCGCATTGTTGGCATTTATGGCATGGGTGGTATTGGTAAAACCACCATAGCAAAAGCTCTTTATAATAAGATATATTTTAAATTTGAATGATTTAGTTTCCTTTTGGACATCAAAGAAACTTCAAAAAAGGTTGGGGGTTTAGTTGAGTTACAAAATCAACTTCTTTATGACATCTTGGAAAAGGATTTGACGATTGATAATAATAGTAAAGGAATTGTATTGATCAAGAAACTGCTTAAAAGAAAAAGAGTCTTTATTGTCCTTGATGATATAGATGACTTGGACCAAATATGCAAATTGTTTGGAGACTTAAAATGGTTTGACTTGGGAAGTAGAGTTATTATTACAACCAAAGATGAACATTTATTGATTCAATTAGATGTACATGGGAGATATAAGGTCTCAACCTTGAATGAATCAAACTCCATTGCACTTTTTAGTTGGCATGCCTTTGGGATGCCCTATCCCAAACCGGATTTCCAAGAGCTTTCAATTAGTGCAGTGAACTACATTGAAGGACTTCCATTAGCTTTTAAAGTTCTAGGTTCTTTTTTGAAAGGGAGGAGTTTTGTTGAATGGAAAAACGAATTAGAAAAGTTGCAAAAGAAACCAAATGAGAGGATTCAAGAGTTACTTAGAGCAAGTTTTGACTCACTAGACACGGATACAAAGGACATATTTCTTGATATTTCATGTTTTTTTCTTGGGATGGAGAAATACCATGCAACCAAAATATTAGAAGCTTTCCTTATAGTGGTATGAAAATTCTTGAACAAAGATCTCTCTTGATAATTGAGAAAAACAAGTTGCAAATGCATAGTTTGATACAACATATGGGGAGAGAAATTATTCGTGAAAAAGCAAATTATGTTCTTGAAAATTATAACAGGTTGTGGTCTTATGAAGATGCTTTAGATGTCCGTAGCAAACAAAAGGTAAGAGTTTTATACATTTATCTTTTTTCCAAGTATGCATCCTAGTTTGAATTAGATGATAATGCTACTCATAATTGTAACTAAACAAACAACTAATACTTCAAAACTATCAAAGTTCTATAAAATTCAATAGAGTTCTACATTTGGAAAACTCAAGATGAGAATTATTGATCCAATTGTCTTTTTTACCAGGGGTCACAACACGTGAGAGGTCTCAACTTAAATTCACTTGAACTAGAAAATATAAATTTGGAAACAAAGACATTAACAACTATGAAGAATTTAAGATTTCTCCCAATTAATGCTATACATCTCATAGGAAACTTCAAACATCTATCTAGTGAGCTAAGATGGCTTTCTTGGCATAAGTACCCTTTACAATTTCTATCATAAAATTTTCATTTAGAGAATCTTGTTGCTCTTGACCTACAAGATAGCAAAATTGTCCATATTTGGAAGGGTTATAAGGTATAATAACATTGTATTTCTATATAGATGTTAAATGTATGACATATAAAAACTTTTCACTTATTTCATTTTCTTTTGATTTTGTTTCTATAGATACTCAATAAGCTAAAAGTCCTTAATCTCCAAAATTGTGAAGATCTCATTAGATCACCTAACTTTTCTCAAGTTCCACATTTGGAAATATTGATACTTGAAGGTTGCATAAGTTTGATGGAAGTTGATGAGTCCATTGGATCTTTGAAAGGCCTTCTCAAGTTGAATTTGAAAAGATGTATAAGCCTTGCAAATCTGCCAATTAGCATTTTTAACTTAGAATCACTCAACATTCTTGACATATCTCAATGATTAAAATTTTTTGAGTTTTCAAAACAAGTGGGGAGTTTGATGGCTTCAACAAAGGTGCACGGAAATGAAACTACTCTTGAGCAAAGATCATTCTTCTTTGGTCATTTGAAGAATTTCAAAATTGAATTATTTGGATGTAAACGTAGATCCTTAGATTCTTGGTTATCAAGTTTATCACGTTGGATATCCTCCAAAGGTTCAATCCACATAAGTTCCTTAGTGGCTATTATTTCTAGATTCCATTTTTTAGAAAAGCTATATCTCAGTGATTGTGATTCGTCTAAAGATAACTTTATTAGTGACTTTGAAAATTTATCTTCACTCATATGTTTGGACTTATCTAAAAATAATTTTTGTCACACACCTCATGGCATGAATCGTCTTCCTAAACTATTGCCGTTGCAGTTGAGGGGTTGTAGTTCTCTTCAATCAATTCTAGGAATCCCTCCAAGTTTGAGGTGCTTAAGTGCATTCAATTGTCCCTCCTTGAGAAGCTTGCAGACCAACTTACCATCATTGGACATATAACATTCACCAATTTCTTTTGTATATGAATCCAACGATTGGTTTACTTTGCAGAGGTTGACATCTTTTCCCTTCCTATGGATTGAAATACAAAAGAATACTTTACGGGTCTCTCTCTCTCTCTCTCTCTCTCTCTCTATCTACATATATATATATCGGTTTACTTTGCAGAGGTTTTCTATGTGTGTGATTTTTTTTTCTTTTCCTTTTTGTATTTTAATAGCAGATGTCAGGTGAGAGAACTCAATTTTGTATCGTTTTTCTTCAAACTACAGAGGTTCTATATTGGTTCCGCTACCAGGCAATTGGATGTTCAGTATCCTTCCGGGTACCTCCAATTTCAGAGGGTCTAATTTACGGGCTTCTTGTTTGTGCTTCTTATGGAGAGATGCCCTATGCTCCAAATAGGACTTCAACTGATGGTCCCATTGTGGCAATCTCATTTTACAATAAAACTAGGGGCTCCAGTCTATCTCTCCATACAAAAGTCCCTCTTCGTTTTGCTGCAAGTCGTTGTCACATATACCGCATGCCACTTGTGTTCCGTACGGCATATCCCCTTGGAATCTATTTTTTGGAACGACGCCACTTCTTTCCTTCAAATCCACACGGCTTTTGTTTACTAAGAGATGAATGGAGCATCAATGAAATGGAGTTTAGAAGTGGAGATGAAGTCAAAGTGTCCATGGAATTTCGTGGAGGCTCTGAAGTCCGCAAATGTGGAATTCACCTAAGACTTGGTAAGTTAACTATAACAAACGGATTTTAAAATGTATCAATTCGTGGATTTTGATATTGTTACAAACTGCAAGGTTCCAATAGTTGTGCTTTTTCAAATGATGGGATTAGCAAACATAATCATTGACAATATTAAAGATGATAACATATTTTAAAGTAATGCTACTACAAATGATAATGTCTCTTGAGGTGATGTTGTTGCAGTTCCTCCTCCTAGACATGATGATGTCTCTGAAGATGATGTTGATCCTGATGATTTTGCTCTCTATAAAAATAGACGGGAGTTGATAAGGGCATGCCGGAAATAATGATGATAACCGAGAAATATTTGTAAGACATTTTTTTAAAATCAGGTAGGAAGAGTCAATCCAAGTCTATATGACTTTCTTCTTTTCTTCCTCCCCTATTCTATTCTCTCCTCCGCCCTTTGTTTTTCTTGGAAAGTTGGAATTTTTGACATTATTTTTTTTGTCTTTTTTCTTGACGGCTACATCTATATTCTGAATTATTTGATTGTTTTTGGCTTGGATGTTTCGTATTCTATCTTGAGGCCTAAAATGGATTTCGCTTTGGAAAAATAATTCCATGCTAATTAAAACAATTTCTTTTATTATCGTCTATACTAATACGAACCAAACAATTACACATTTTTGCCATGGATTAAGAACTGGAATCAGCATTAACAATTTCTTGTCCATGAGTCGAGCCAATAAACCTATAAATCATGATGCAAGTAGAGTATGGAGGTGTTAGTAGTTCTGAAATATACAAGATCATCTTTGTATGATACACTACAAAACACATTATTTGAAGTTAGTATAAGCATATTAAGCATAGGATTAATTTTCCTTTCTTGAGAATATGAGGTGAATGGTTCATGTATGTATTATTAATGCATTCATTTCATAGGTCCACCTCCAAAATATAGAGATTCTATAGGGAGAATAACCTAGGCTTACATCTTTCTCTATAATTACACTACACACCAAACACATGGAACCTTTGAGGTTTGTGCTCTTTTGTTATATTTTTATTTTTCTCAAAAACTAGTTATTCTATTTATTTCCTTTGTAATGCTCTTGGTTATAAAGGGAATGTACTAAGTTAAATTGTCATAAAGAAAGAGTTGTTAAGTCAAATAGGACACCTTGGTGAAAATTTTTTCCTAGTGTTTTTCTTGTCTCCCAATGAGCATGAGCTTGTTGAGAAAGTTTTTATTTAGCATCTGTTAAAACTAGTTGCAGGAACCGGATGAGCATTAGGGAGTTCCTTGTCCTGTATATCATTGCTTTCAGCAGAGATTATTAGATATCCAGATTTCATGGGAACTACCCGTTTTTCTTCCATTTTCCACTTTGTTTTCTTTCGTCCTATAATATTTAGTATGGAATTGTGGAATGGATTACTTTTGTGCGGGACTTTGAGGTCGAGTATATTTGTTGGCTGGTATTGATTTTGTAGAGGCAGCAAGTTTTGGGAGATCTAACGTTGACCCAACTGCATTAGAAGCTAAAAAATGTAGAGAGTCAAGGTTTCCTACTTAGGTAGAATCTGGTTTGATAGGCTGGAAAGCCGCGTTCTCTTGCTCTATGTGGCTGATATCTTATTTTCTTATTCATTGTTTCAACCCATTGTAATAGGTAAAAATCCGTGTTAGAAAACTCTGCAAGTCTTTGGAAGAAGATGGCTTCAGGCCTGTCTTGCACCAGTACGATGGTCCCAAATTTCGCCATGAGGTCTCATTTCCAGAGTTATGCTGAATCTCCCAGTTAATCATATTTTCATGTTATCATGATATGCATTGTTTCTTTATGGAGGTCATAATTCAGTGATCTTTCCAACATGGATGGTCGAATACTTGCAACTGATGTTTAAATTTGATTGTGATTCTGCACAGTGTATCTATTAGACCTCTGCAAACAAGGCGGCTCTGCAGCATAAGCAAGAAGATGTGTGAGTAGGTACTATGGTGCATCTCAGCTGGTGGCTTTTCAGAGATTTTCCATACGGCGTAAGCTTGGGAAGGTAAGTCTGGTTCGGAAATGTTATGGAGAAAGATTGTGACCAGTCAAATAAGAAGTCTTGTATCTGGTGAAGAAACTTTTTAAGTTGTTGCACAACTTTGATATTACTGTGACGTTATAGACAGAATTGCAAGATGTAAAAGAGAACAACTTGTGTGTGTCTTTTGTAATGCTTGAGTCCTCTAAATATGAGGCGTATGTTGTGCTTCTTATCTTGCTTGTAAACAGAGTTTCTAAAAGTATGTTTTGTTGTTTCCTTCATGTCGGTTTGAGCCATTCAAATCTTAGCACTTGGGGGTTTTGCATTGATACATAGCCCTAACCTAGATTCTCCAAGTAGAAACCATCAAATCTTAGCCCTTATGACAATGATGATAACAAGGTGATTGTGGGACTATCACTTTTGTAATTCTTAATCAGTTCCAAAAATAAACTTATCCAAAGATAGAAGAAAGTTGCAAATTTTAAATTAACACGTCCTCCCTCAATCAATAAAGTTTGCATGTATAAAAAAAAAAATCCAAAATCATGCACTAGGTGCATGGTCAAATGAATTTTTAAATTTTAATTTATTAAGTTTTTATATATAAATCAATTATCTTTTTTTAAAGATAAAGTAGAAAATAAACTATTTAAAATTTTAATTTATGTAAATGAAAAAAGAAAGCATGTACTATCTGTTAAATAAATAGAAGATATTGCTAAGTCAGCTGAGTAGGAGACGCCTTATATACGCGTTACATCTGCTTATTTTCTACATGATAATTTATTAGGAAGTTTACATAAGACTTAGCTGCACTTGTCGTCTGTCACACGGTCATCTTCTCCCTTCTTCTTCTTCTTCGTTTGCGCTTCTTCTCCACCGTGTTCTTCACGACACGCTGCGTGATGACTGGGGTAGCTGAAAACACAGCGTTCAGAAAAGCGGGTCATGCACGCTGTAGACGAGTCATCTGAAGCTTCATTTGCTCGCCTACACTTCTCAAAAGCAGATTTCTCCGAATTAATGCTGAAGAGGCAGACATGAGAAGATTTCTGGGTTTCACATTCAAGTATCAGAACGGGCACAACACATTGAGGCCCCACTCGCGCAGACTGAGACACCACATGCTGAGTTTCCCTTTCCTTCTGAGATGGCGAGCCTAGAGACTTCACTGGTCTGCAGCAAATCCTCTTCAGAGTTCCACAGGCGATGTCGTGTCCTTCATGAAGTTCCTGGATCAACTTTTCGCGTAAGCCCCGTTTACACCCTTTTAGTTCGAGGACGTCGTGAAGTTTCTTTCTCTTTTTTTTTTTTTCATCCAACAAGGCTGGATTCACACGGACTCACGCGTCTTCAGTTCAGAACCTTCCAGACTCCCGCTGCACTCCCGCTGGCGACTAATCTTCAGCTTAGAACTTCACGCTAGTCTCATGCGGAACTTTTCCACCGAAAGACTTTGTGAACTCAAAAGTCTTTGCTGGACCCACTGCGCGGCTTCATCTTCATTGTCAACAAGTTGGACCCACCTATTCAATACACGGATGACTTTGTGGTTGATTTGTCAACATCTTCTTCCCATCTGCAGGAAAAATGCAGATAGTGTATGTGTCACTCATTACGTCTCACTCTAAAGTTAATGCACTTTCTAAAGAGTAACATGTGTAAACTAAACATGAGATTAGGATTTACAGGGTAGTTAACAAAATAATATTATGAATCATATAACATTTCTTTTAATCATTAAAAAAACACCAAATATCCCAACATCTAATGTCGCATATTAAAGTATAATATGGAGGACTTTTTTATATTAAACATTACTATCTTTTTTACATGTGCCACACATTGCTATCTTTTTTGCTCTCCCCGCTGGTAAATCACTCAAAAAGCAACCACGTTGTTTGAAGAGAAGAGAACCTTCTTTTTCTCTCCCGCACTCTTAGCTACACATTCCCCAACACCTACTCGATCCATAAGCCCTTCATGGCAACTCAATTCATTTCGTCAACTTCCAAAGCTAGTTGGGATCATGATGTCTTCCTGAGTTTCAGAGGTAAAGACACCCGAAAGAACTTCACCGATCATCTCTACAAGGCCTTAGTTCAAGCGGGAATTCACACCTTCAGAGATAAGGGGGAGCTTCGAAGAGGGAGGACCATCTCTACCGAATTCCGCAGCGCAATTCGTGGATCAAGGATTTTCATTGTGATTTTCTCTAAACACTATGCTTCTTCCACGTGGTGCCTTGATGAACTTGTGGATATCGTGGATTGTTGTAGAAAAAATACATTCCACACTCTTTTCCCGATATTTTATCACGTTGACCCCTCGGATGTTCGAAAACAGGCTAGAACATTTGCAAAAGCATTTGCTGGGCATAAAAACCGGTTTCACACTAACATGGCGAAGGTAGAAAAGTGGAGAGAAGCTCTTACTGAAGCTGGGAGCTATTCTGGTTGGGAAGTCTCGAGTGTTGCAAATGGGTAATTCTATGCTACACTTGACTTGTGGTTTCTAATTCCTTTGCTATATCCGTTTCCTTATAAGATAGACAAAAAATCATTATAAATGAATATTGTTTAACTAAAAATGGATTGGAAAAAAATCGTAGATTTTGAGTTCAATTGGCTAATGTTTTCCTCTTTCATATCTAGTTCTTTTGGTTGAATTACTTGATGTTCTCGTGATCATGTCCAACTTACCACTAGTTAAAGATCATGCCACCTAAAATGGTTGGGCTTAACATTGCCTTTCTAATCAAATGTCTTATGCTTTGGGGGAATTACATAGTAACCATATTTTACTTGAAAACCCTAATTCATGGATTTAAACAAGAGTTGAAACTTAAAAAAAAAAAAGAAAAAAAAGAAAAGGATGGTTCGTAACATATCAAAGCTTTGAAAAAAAAGATATTTAAATAATAGCCACATGGAATTTCAATAAAGTTTGTTGGTAATAGTCAACTCTTTTTTATTTTTGAATTTTAATTTTTTCTTAGCATTTATCTTCTAATTTCATATTCTATTTGTTATGATAATTAGGTATGAAGGGAAGTTCATTGAAGATATTGTTGATCAAGTTTTGCATGAAGTAGGTCCAATTCACTTTCATGTTGCAAGATATCCAACAGGAATAGATTCTAAAGTTGAAAAGGTGAAAGATTTATTAAATCTTAAAACAAGTGAGATTCGCATTGTTGGCATCTATGGCATGGGCGGTGTTGGTAAAACTACCATAGCAAAAGCTCTTTATAATAAGATATGTTTCAAATTTGAAGGATTTAGTTTTCTTTCAAACATTAAAGAGACTTCAGAAAAGGTTAGGGGTCTAGTTCAACTCCAAAAACAACTTCTTTATGACATCTTGGAAAAGGATTCAAGGATTGATAATAACAATAAGGGAATTGTATTGATGATAACTCTATTTTGATAGAGTTATTTTACCTATTTTAGGCAATAAATAACTTTAATAATTGTGAGAAAACATTTCAACTCCTCTTTATTTACCTAAATTTATCTTGTTTATGTAGCATAAGGAGGCAAGGAAAAAAGGAATGAACATGGAGAACCTGATGTTTATTGTATGGCAAAATCGTAATATCAAGATCAAGAGAGTCAAGATGGGCTTGGGCTTTGGATGATTGTTATTAGATTTTCTGTTGTTGTTGGGTTTTCTATTTATTTAGAAAACCCAGTTATGTTAGGAATTCAAATCTCAATTAATTTAGGAGTTAAAAACCCAATTGTTTTAGGTCTCCAAAACCCAGTTCTACTAGGATAGGAGATAGGTCTAAACATAAACCCTATCTAAGAGAAGAGAAGAGGCAAAAGAAAAGGAGGAGGAAATTGAGTACAACTCAAGAGAGAGGCTAAGAATTCAAGGTTTTCTTGAAGAGAAGACAAAAAGGGTGACACACTTCTTGTTCTTGGATTCAAGATGCCTTCTTTATTTCTTATTATTGTTCTTCCTCATTATTTCTCTATGTTTTAATTTATTTTTGTTAGAGCTACGATGTAACCTAATTATGATGGTATGAATCTTATAATTATTATGTTTTGTAAGATATTTTATTTATGTAAAGTTACATGTTACTGTATTTAATGCTTTTAAGTAATTAACTACCACTTAAATGATCTAATTTGCATATTTGAGACCGACAGGAGATGATATGCAGTTGCTTCTTGTAATGTATAACCATAAATTAAATATGGATAGACATATACCATATTGTTTGTGTGGCTTTCGATGTAAACTGGGAATGTTCATAGATCTTAATGCATTTGATTTGTTTTAATTCACATATAGAGATATAGTGAATTAATGAACTAAATAGGTTCACTATACCTAGACATAGGATAGTGAATAAATTAGGAGATTCCGCCATTACATAGATATTATCCCTCTTGCAAGCATACATAATCTATATTAGTACCTCATAGTTATGGTGAAATCGGACGCTCTAACATGTTTCGCGTATTTAGTTTTCTTAAAATTAGTTAGTTAATTTATCATCTATCAATTTGGATTTGTTAGATAAATTCTAGGAGTTATTCACCATTAGTAATTAGTTGGTCTAGTAATCACCAATCTCTGTGGGTTGATATCTTTCTTATCATTATATTACTTGTTTGACATGTTCACTTGCATCTAAAATTCACCGAACAATTGATCAATAAATTGCTTAAAGGAAAAAGAGTCTTTGTTGTCCTTGATGATGTGGATAATGTGGACCAAATCTTCAAATTGTTTGGAGACTTAAAATGGTTTGGCTTGGGAAGTAAAGTCATTATTACAACTAGAGATGCACATTTACTAACTCAATTAGAAGTACATGGAAGATATAAGGTCTCACCTTTAGATAAATCAAACTCCCTTGCACTTTTTAGTTGGCATGCCTTTGGGATTGCCTATCCAAGACCATATTTCCAAGAGCTTTCGATTGGTGTGGTGAACTATGCTAGAGGACTTCCATTAGCTCTTAAAGTTCTAGGTTCTTTTTTAAAAGGAAGGAGTTGTGTTGAATGGAAAAGTGAATTGAAAAAGTTGCAAAAAAAACCAAATGACAAGATTCAAGGGATACTTAGAATAAGTTTTGACTCACTAGATATGGATACAAAGGAAATATTTCTTGATATTGCATGTTTCTTTCTTGGTATGGAGAAATACCATGCAACCAAAATATTGAAAGGTTGTGGTTTCTTCCCTAATATTGGTATGAAGATTCTTGAACAAAGATCTCTCTTAATGATTCAAAAGGATAAGTTACAGATGCATAGTCTAGTACAATATATGGGGAGAGAGATTGTTCATGAAAATGCAAATTATGTTTTAAAAAATTGTAGTAGGTTGTGGTTTCATGAAGAGGTTTTAGATGTCCTAAGCAAACAAAAGGTAAGAGGTTTACCCATTTATCCTTTTTCCACATATGAATCCTACTTTGAACTAGATGATAATGCTATACATAACTACTTGAATAAGATGATAATGCTACTCATAATTGTAGTTAAGTAAACAAATACTTCATAAGTTTTTAAGGTTCTATTCCAATTCAAGAGAGTTCCATTTTTGGAAAACTCGAGGATGTGAATCACTTATCTAGTTGTCTTTTTTGCCAGGGGTCACAGCACGTGAAAGGTTTGGGCTTAAATTCACCTCAATTGAAAGATGTAAATTTGAAGACAGAGACATTTACAAAAATGAAAAATTTAAGATTGCTCCAAATTAATGCTATACATCTCATAGGAACTTCAAAAATTTATCCAACGACCTAAGATGGCTCTCTTGGCATAAGTGCCCTTTGAAATTTCTATCACAAAATTTTCATTTAGAAAACCTTGTTGTTCTTGATCTACAGGATAGCAAAATTTCGCAAGTTTGGGAGGGTTGTAAGGTATAATAATATTGTGTTTTTATGTATATGTTAAATGTGTGACACCTAAATTTTTTTCACTTATTTCCATTCTTTTGATTTTGTTTCTATAGATACTTAATAAGTTAAAAGTCCTTAATCTCCATAATTGTGAAGACCTCATCATATCACCAGACTTTTCTTAAGTTCCACATTTGGAGATATTAATACTTTCGAGTTGCACAAGTTTGGTTGAAGTTGGTGAGTCCATTGGATGTCTAAAATGCCTTGTTAAGCTAAATTTGAAAGGATGTATAAGCCTTGCAAATCTTTCAAGCAATATTTTTAACTTAGAATCACTCAAAAATCTTGACTTATCTCAATGTTTAAAACTTTTTGAGTTATCAAAGCAAATGAAGAGTTCGACGACTTTGACAAAGGTGTATGGAAATGAAACTACTCTTGAACAAAGTTCATTATTCTTTGGTCATTTGAAGAATTTCAAAATTGAATTAATTGGGTGTAAATATAGATTCTCAAATTCTTGGTTGCCATGTTTCTCTCGTTGGATGTCACCCAAAAGCTCAATCCACATAAGTTTACCAGTGGCTTCTATTTCTAGATTTCATTCTCTAGAAAAGCTAAATCTTAGCAATTGTGGTTTGTCTAAAAATAACTTTATTAGTGAGTTGGACAATTTATCTGCACTTGTAAGTTTGGACTTATCTAAAAATAATTTTCGTCATACACCTCATGGCATTAGTCGTCTTCCTAAACTACTGGTGTTGCGGTTAGAGGGTTGTAGTGCTCTTCAATCAATTCCAGGAGTCCCTTCAAGTTTAGTGGGGTTACTTGCACGAAATTGTTCATCATTGAGAAGCTTGCAGCCTACCTTACTATTATTGGACATGGAAAGTTCGCCAGTTTTTTCTGTATTAGAACCTGACGAGTATGGGGTTAGTTTGCAAAGGTTAACTATTCCTTTCCTATATGTTGAAGTAGATAAGAATACGTTACAGGTGCTCTCTCTCTTTCTCTCTCTCTCTCTCTCTCTCTCGTGAATATATATATATATATATGAATGTGAATTTCTTTCATTTTTCCTTTTTGCCTTTTGATAGCAGATGTCGAGCGAGAGCCCTCAATTTTGTATCATTTTTCTCCAAACTACTGAGGTTCCACGTTGGTTCAACTACCAGGCAATTGGATGTTCAATATCCTTCCAGATACCTCCAATTTCAGAGGGTCTAATCTACAGGTTTGCTGTTTGTGCTTCTTGTGGAGAGATGCCCTATGCTGCAAATTGTACTTCAACTGATGGTCCCATTGTGGCAATCTCATTTTACAATAAAACTAAGGCTCCAATCTATCTTTCCATACAAAAGTCCCTCGACGTTTTGCTGCAAGTCGTTGTCACATGTACAGCGTGCCAATTATATCAAACGCCCTTGGAACCTATTTTTTGACCAAATGCCGCTTGTTTCCTTCAAATCCAGTGGCCATTTGTCCCCTAAAAGATGTATGGCAGAAAAGTGACGTGAAGCTTGAAGGGGGAGATGAAGTGGAAGTGTCCATTGAACTTAAGGGAGGCTCTGAAGTCCGCAAATGTGCAATTCATCTAAGTCTTGGTAAGTTAACTGTAATAAATGGATTTTAAAATGTATCAGTTCGTAAATTTGTATGTCGTTACAAATTGCAAGGTCCCAAAGGTTATGCTCTTTATGATAAGATCAACAAACATATCACCGACAATATCAAAAATGATAACATATTTTTAAGTAATGCTACTACAAATGATAATGTCTCTTAATGTGACGTTGTTGTAGGTCCTCTTCCCACACATGATGATATCTCTGAAAATGATGTTGATCCTGATGATTTTGCTCTCTATAAAAGTAGAGGAGTTGATAAGGGCATGCCAGTTATGGTGATGGTGACGAGAAGTATCTGTAAGCCATTTCTTTTAAAATCAACAGGAAGAGTCTACCCAAGTCTCAGTGACATTCTTCTTTTCTTCCTAACCGTCTCTATTCTCACCTACCCTCTTTGTTTTTCTTGGAAAGCTGGAATTTCGACATTATTTTTTATCTCCTTTCATGACGGCTTCGTCTATATCCTAAATTGTTTGATTATTTTTTGTTTGGATGTTTCATATTCTATCTTGAAGCTTGAAATTAAGTAAATATTTGATGATTGTATCTTGTTGAGGTGTTTTGATTCATTCTTTATTTTTCCAATGTTGAAGTGATCTGCACGATTGTTATACAATATCTGCTGAGGTGCTTTGATTTCGTTGTTATTCTTTTTTTTTTTCTTTTCTCAATTTTGAAGTGATCTACGCGATTGTTATAGCGTATCTGTTCTCTGATTCTGTTCCTTAATTGAATTGATGTTGCTTGAGCTGAACTATGAATTAGTCAAACATATTGGATTCTAATCTGCCTATTGAGTACTCTTTCTTTTCTAAGCAGTCGATTGAATATTTTGATGATGAAAATATATTCTTTTATTCTGTCCTATATATGCAATTGTTCTTATGTGGATGATGGGATTCCCCATTGAAGCTTTTCAATTGAAGTTGTCGGCATGTGATTGATTGTTCTTGTTTGATTTGTAAATCTCTGATATAGTTATGCTTTTTCTTCTTATGTTTGTTTCTTTGATCAAAATCTTTGGGTGAAGTCAAGGTTTTCTACTCTTATCTTTTGTTCTGGATGTTTATCCTCCGTATTTTATTACAAATTGTTAAAAGGGTTGGTACTGTGTCATGGAATTAGGTTTTGGAAAGATGGAGAGCATGCAGAGCTTTTGGCAACTGGGTGTGACCTTTGAGGACAATCAAAAGTCTCAGAGGATCATAAATGGTTAATGGCTGCTTCTAAGTTGGCTGAGCAGACAAGGTCAAAGGGTGAGCGCATGAATAATCTTGATCTTTCCAAGGGCCCAGCTGAAATAAGGACGAGGGAGAAATTTGGATTCCAAGAAGATAACAAATTTGAAAGCCTCAACTTCAACATGTTGAACTTGGATGCTAAACTAAATGAAAATGTGAGCAAAAATTCCTTCAGGAATGGCATTTACAATATGAATTCAGTGTACCAGAAAAACAATGTGAACCTTGTCGGAAGCATGATGGGTACCAAGCACAACAGCAATAACCATATCAATAAAGCATCTAATGACAATAGTGGTAACAACAACAACAACAACAACGAAAGTGCCAACTTCAACAATTCAGCTGACAAAAGGTTCAAGACTTTGCCGGCAACAGAGACACTCCCGCGGAATGAGGTTCTCGGAAGATACATTTTTGTTTGTAATAACGACACAATGCAGGAAGATTTGAAGCGACAGCTATTTGGTAATACTCTCTCTTTTTTCTTTTTGTGGATGTAAGTAAAGTATGGAGGTGTCAGTAGTTTTGAAATGCATGTGGCCATCTTTTGTATAATACATGGCGAAACACTTGACTTGAAGTTTCAGTATTAAGCAGATTAAGCTTGGGATTAGTTTTCCTTTACTGAGAATACAAGGTGAATGGTTCGTGTTGATATTACTAATGAACTCATTTCATAGGTCTACCTCCAAGATATCGGGATTCTGTACGGGCAATCACCCAGGCTTACCTCTCTTTCTCTATAACTACACCACACACCAGTTGCATGGAATCTTTGAGGTTTGTGCTCTTTTTGTTTGAAAATAATTTTTCTTTCTCAAAGTATCTATTTCCTTTGCAATGCTCTTGGTTTTAGAGGGAGTGTCCTGGGAAAAGGAAGAGTCATTATTTCAAACAACCCACCTTGGTGAAACTACTTTTGACCTAGTGTTTTTCCTGCCTGTGAGCGTGAGCTTCACGAGGCAGATTTTGTTTAGCATTTGATGACTACTTCCAGGAAGTGAATGGGCTTCAGGGAGTTCCTTGTCCTGTACATTACCGTTTCCGGCAGATAGTGTTAGATTTCCTGATATCATGTAATTTGATTACCTGTTTTTCCTTCATTTTTCTTTCGTTTTTCTTCTTTTTCCGTTTTTTTTTTTTGCCCCCCTTCTATAATATGTAGTGTGGGAATTGTGGGATGAATTACTTTTGTGCTTGACTTTAAGGTAGAATACTTAGTTGTTGATTCTGTACAGGCAGCAAGTTTTGGGGGATCTAACATTGTCCCAACTGCATGGGAAGATAAAAAATGTAAAGGAGAGTCAAGGTTTCCTGCTCAGGTAGAACTTGGATTAGTGGATTGGAAAGCTTTGTTCCCTTGGTGTACATGGCTGATATCTAATTTTCTTATTCATTGTTTTAAACCATTTTAATAGGTAAGGATCCGTGTTAGAAAACTCTGCAAGGCTTTGGAAGAAGATGCCTTCAGGCCAGTATTGCATCACTACGATGGTCCCAAATTTGGCCTTGAGCTCTCGGTTCCAGAGGTATGGTAAATCTCCTTGTTAATTACATTTTTTAACGTTATCATGATATGTATCATTATACATAGTCTGAAGTTGTTGCTTTATGGACGCCATCATTCAGTGGTCTTTCGGACATGGATGGTAGCCTAGCTTAAAACTGATGTTCAAATTTTGATTGTGATAATGCAGACCCTGGATCTATTAGACCTCTGTGAACAAGCAGGCTCTGTAGCATAAGCAAGAAGATGTGTGACTAGGTTCTGTGGTGCATCTCAGCTGTGGGCTTTTCATAGATTTTCCATATAGCGTAAACTTGGGAAGTTAAATCTGGTTCGGCAAATGTTCTGGAGAGTGTGTGACCAGTTGAATAAGAAGTGTTGTATCTGGTGAAGATACTTCTTAAGTTGTTGCATAACTTTGGTATCAATGTAATGTTATAGACGGAGTTGCAAGATGTGAAAGAGAACAACTCGTGTCTTCTGTAATGCTTAAGTCCTCTAAATATGAGGTGCATGCTGTGCTTCTTATCTTGTTTGTAATCAGAGTTCCCAAAAGTATGTTTTGTTATTTACTTAGTTTTGGTTTGAGCCATTCAAATCTTGACTGCCAAGGTATGATGACGAAATCTTGATTGCCAAATTACATGATATCTTAGAAATTCAATAACAAACAGCAATTTCAGAATAATATTTCTTGAATCAATTGCAATAATTTACTCTTAAAGTCCTGTAGAATTAGGGGAGGATTTCTTTACAAATTTTGTGATCCCTCTTTGCAAAGATAGCTACTTTTTATCCCTCTTGGATGGGGCTCGTTAAGGTAAGTTTTTTCTTATCTAATGGGGTTACTCTTAACAGATACAATAGAGTATTAAAATGCTTGAGAACACCAGATCATGACAGTCCTTATTTCTTCAAAAGACCTTGTCCTTAAGGGTTAATTTCGTTTTTTTTTTTTTTGGAATGCCACTCGACACTTGAGATGGTGGTTGAAGAGAAGTATGACATGGTGGTTGGAACCCTAGAGAATTTAGGCAGTCGTCTTCTCCCCAACAGATCGAAGCTGGTTTGTGACTAGTGGCTAAGGGAGCCATCAAGAAGCAAGTGGCCGGCGTTAAAGCGCTCGGATGATGGGGATCGTGCATGCATGAAGATGCCCGCCTCAATGGAGGAAATTAGCGGGGAGGTTAACCATTGTTTATCCTTGGACAACAAGAATCGAGGAGACACCTCTAGGAGGGTGTCTCTCTATCCCTACATGACTACAGGCAAATGATGGAGTAGCTGCCTGGGTAGAAATCTTGGTAAATGCGAAGCGCTACCGCACAGGCAGGAATGGGTCACTTTTTTTGAAGTACAAGCTCATAGTAAGCCTTTTTGAAATAGGCCATGGAACTAGCGACACGTGACTGTCTTAACCATCAAAGAGAATGGCTTATATTAGTTAGAGAAGAGAGGGAAGAGAGTTTAGGTTGGCTTTTGTATTACTTAAGAGGGAGAGAAGGAGGGAGAAGATGGGAAACAAAGGAGAAAAATGTATGGGTACAGGGGTGTGCTCGTGGTGGTAGATTAGGGGGGTATGAGCCTCCTGTTGTACTCTTCTTACCTAGTTCTGAAAAAACTCCTTTCTTCCATTCTTGTGTGCCTTCGCTCTTTCATTGCTTAATGCATTTCTAACTACTCACGCGGTGCTACTCCATAACGTTCCTCCGACACAACCAGGGTGTAACACTAAGCATGTAGCCGGTCATTCCTTTCACTCTCATCATTGATGGCCGGATTCAATTGGATCTTCATTGGTTTAAGACATCCCAAAGGGAAATTTTGTGTAGGTTTAAGATCTACTCAGGCTGATGCTGTGACTTCTTATTTGCGAGTTACCAGTTAGTCGTCAGCCGGAGGTGGGCGGTGGAAGCTCTTAAACTTCATTGATTAACCAAATTAGAGTCATAATCAATGACAATAATATACTTTAAAAGCCCTGCATAAAATTAATAGCTATCAATCATAAACATATACCACTATTGTTATACTATCTCTTTCCTCAGTCATGCCACAGAGGTGTCATAATTATACTAGGCTTTCTTCACAAATTTCATGATGCTTTTCTATGCACAAGAGAACCCTTTTTCTTCCCTCCTAGTTGGGCCAATGAAGATGAGCTTTCTCTTACCAAATGGAGCTTAGACTAAGTTAGTTGCTTGGGCCTGTGTCCGTGACATGCTCCTAACATATACAAGAGATTCTTTACTAAAATGCTCATGACGCCTTCACTACAGAGATACTCTTCCTTTTAAGACTTATTTTCTACATTGTAAATTATTAGGAAGTTTACATAAGACTTAGCTGCACTGTCGTCTGTCACACGATCATCTTCTCCCTTCTTCTTCTTCGTTTGCGCTTCTTTTCTACCGTGTTCTTCACGACACGCTGCGTGTTGACTGGGGTAGCTAAAAACACAGCGTTCAGGAGAGCGGGTCATGCACGCTGGAGACGAGGCATCTGAAGAGGCAGACATGATAAGATTTCTGGGTTTTACATTCAAGTATCAGAACGGGCACAACACGTTGAGGCCCCACTCGCGCAGACTGAGACACCACATGCTGAGTTTCCCTTTCCTTCTGAGATGGCGAGCCTAGAGACTTCACTGGTCTGCAGCAAATCCTGTGCAGAGTTCCACAGGCGATGTCGTGTCCTTCATGAAGTTCATGGATCAACTATTCGCGTGAGCCCCGTTTACTCCCTTTTAGTTCGAGGACGTCGTGAAGTTTCTTTCTCTTTGGTTTTTCATCCAACAAGGCTGGATTCACACGGACTCACGCGTCTTCAGCTCAGAACCTTCCAGACTTCCGCTGGACTCCCGCTGGCGACTAATCTTCACCTTAGAACCTCACGCTAGTCTCACGCGGAAGTTTTCTACTGAAAGACTTTGTGAACTCAAAAAAACTCCAAATATCCCAACATCTAATGTCACATATTAAAATATAATATGGAGGACTTTTTTATATTAAACATTACTATCTTTTACATGTGCCACTTTCGTCCTTACCGCTCAAAACCAATCGTGTACTTAAAGAGAAGAGAATCCTTCTTTTGCTCTCCCCGCTGGTAAATCACTCAAAAAGCAACCACGTTGTTTGAAGAGAAGAGAACCTTCTTTTTCTCTCCCGCACTCTTAGCTACACATTCCCCGACACCTACTCCGATCCATAAGCCCTTCATGGCAACTCAATTCATTTCGTCAACTTCCAAAGCTAGTTGGGATCATGATGTCTTCCTGAGTTTCAGAGGTAAAGACACCCGCAAGAACTTCACCGATCATCTCTACAAGGCCTTAGTTCAAGCGGGAATTCACACCTTCAGAGATAAGGAGGAGCTTCGAAGAGGGAGGACCATCTCTACCGAATTGCGCAGGGCAATTCGTGGATCAAGGATCTTCATTGTGGTTTTCTCTAAACACTATGCTTCTTCCACATGGTGCCTTGATGAACTTGCAGAGATCGTGGATTGTTGTAGAAAAAATACATTACGCACTCTTCTGCCGATATTTTATCACATTAACCCCTCGGATGTCCGAAAACAAAGCGGGACGTTTGCGAAAGCATTTGCTCTGCATAAAGATCGGTTTTACACTAATATGGCGAAGGTAGAGAAGTGGAGAGGCGCTCTTACTGAAGCTGGAAGCTATTCTGGTTGGGATGTCTCTGGTGTTGTAAATGGGTAATTCCATGCTGACTTGACTTGTGTATTCTCATTCCTTTTCTATATCTGTTTCTTTATAAGATAGACGAAAAATCATTACAAATACATAATGTTTACCTAAAAATGGATTGAAAAAACAAAACGTAGTTTTTGGGTTCGGTTGGCTTACGGTATTCTCTTTAATGTTTGAGTTGTTTTGGTTGAATTACTTGATGTTTTCCTGTTGATGTCCACCCTACCACTATTTAAACATCAAGCCACCTAAAATGGTCTCGATTAACATTGCCTTTCCAATCAAATGTCTTACGCTTAGGGGGAATTATATAGTAGCCATATTGTCCTTGAAACCCCTAATTCATGGATTTACCCCCGTGTTGAAACTTAAAAAAAAAAAAAAAAAGAGGATGGTTTATAATATATCAAGTCTTTGAAAAAAAAACTAGGGATATTAAAACGATATCCACACTGAATTTGATATAACTTAATTGTTTGTCATGATGAAAGAGTTGCAAAGAGTTGAGACAATAAAGTCTATTGTAATAAATGACTCTTTTTATGCATTTTAATTTTTTTTCTTATTGTTTATCTTCTCAATTTATATTCTATTTATTATGATAATTAGGTATGAAGGGAAGTTCATTGAGGATATTGTTGATCAAGTTTTGCATGCAGTAGGCCATATTCACTTTCATGTTGCAGAATATCCAATAGGAATAGATTCTAAAGTTGAAGAAGTGAAAGATTTGTTATATCTTGAAACAAGTGAGATTCGCATTATTGGCATCTATGGGATGGGTGGTATTGGTAAAACCACCATAGCAAAAGCTCTTTATAATAAGTTACTTTTCAAATTTGAAGGACTTAGTTTTCTTTCAGACGTTAAAGAAACTTCAGAAAAGGTTGAGGGTCTAGTTCAACTCCAAAAACAGCTTCTTTATGACATCTTGGAAAAGGATTCAAGGATTGATAATAACAATAAGGGAATTGTATTGATCAAGAAATTGCTTAAAGGAAAAAGAGTCTTTGTTGTCCTTGATGATGTGGATGATGTGGACCAAATCTACAAATTGTTTGGAGACTTAAAATGGTTTGGCTTGGGAAGTAAAGTCATTATTACAACTAGAGATGCACATTTACTAACTCAATTAGAAGTACATGGAAGGTATAAGGTCTCATATTTGGATAAATCAAGCTCCCTTGCACTTTTTAGTTGGCATGCCTTTGGGATGGCCTATCCAAGACCATATTTCCAAGAGCTTTCGATTGGTGTGGTGAACTATGCTAGAGGACTTCCATTAGCTCTTAAAGTTCTAGGTTCGTTTTTAAAAGGAAGGAGTTGTGTTGAATGGAAAAGTGAATTGGAAAAGTTGCAAAAAAAACCAAATGACAAGATTCAAGGGATACTTAGAATAAGTTTTGACTCACTAGATATGGATACAAAGGAAATATTTCTTGATATTGCATGTTTCTTTCTTGGTATGGAGAAATACCATGCAACCAAAATATTGGAAGGTTGTGGTTTCTTTCCTAATATTGGTATGAAGATTCTTGAACAAAGATCTCTCTTAATGATTCAGAAGGATAAGTTACAGATGCATAGCCTGGTACAATATATGGGAAGAGAGATTGTTCATGAAAAAGCAAATTATGTTTTAGAAAATTGTAGCAGGTTGTGGTTTCATGAAGAGGTTTTAGATGTCCTAAGCAAACAAAAGGTAAGAGGTTTACCCATTTATCCTTTTTCCACATATGCATCCTACTTTGAGCTAGATGATAATGCTACTCAAAATTGTAATTAAGTAAACAACTAATACTTCAAAAGTTTTTAAAGTTCTATTCCAATTCAATAAAGTTCTATTTTTGGAAAACTTGAGGATGTAAATACTTATTCAATTATCTTTTTTGCCAGGGGTCGCAACACGTGAGAGGTCTCAACTTAAATTCACCTAAATTGAAAGATATAAATTTGAAAATAGAGGCATTTCAAAATATGAAGAATTTAAGATTGCTCCAAATTAATGCTATACATCTTACAGGAAACTTCAAACATCTATCCAATGAGCTAAGATGGCTTTCTTGGCATAAGTGCCCTCTACAATTTCTATCACAAACTTTTCCTTTAGAGAATCTTGTTGTTCTTGATCTACAAGATAGCAAAATTGTACAAGTTTGGGAGGGTTATAAGGTATAATAATGTTGCATTTCTATATAGATGTTAAATGTATGACATATAAAAACTTTTCACTTATTTCCTTTCCTTTGATTTTGTTTCTATAGATACTCAAGGAGCTAAAAGTTCTTAATCTCAAGAACTGTGAAGATCTTATCATATCACCAGACTTTTCACAAGTTCCACATTTGGAGATATTAATACTTTCAGGTTGCATAAGTTTGGTTGAAGTTGATGAGTCTATTGGATGTTTGAAAGACCTTGTTGAATTGAATTTGAAAGGATGTATAAGCTTAGCAAATCTTTCAAGCAGCATTTTTGACTTAGAATCGCTTAGAACTCTTGACTTGTCTCAATGCTTAAAACTTTTTGAGTTATCAAAACAAGCGAGGAGTTTGATGGCTTTTACAAAGATGTATGGAAATAAAACTTCTCTTGAACAAAGATCATTCTTCTTTGGTCATTCAAAGGATTTCAAAATTGAATTATTTGGACGTAAACATAAATCCTCAATTTCTTGGTTTTCATGTTTCTCTCATTGGATGTCACCCAAAAACTCAATCCCCAAAAGTTCACTAGAGGCTTCCATTTCTAGGTTTCATTTTCTAGAGAAGCTAAATCTTTGTGATTGTGGCTTGTCTGAAGACAACTTTATTAGTGACTTGGAAAATTTACCTTTACTCATAAGTTTGGACTTATCTAAAAATAATTTTTGTCATATACCTCAAGGCATTAGTCGTCTTCCAAAACTACTGGTGTTGCGGTTAGAGGGTTGTAGTTCTCTTCAGTCAATTTCGGAAGTCCCGCCAAGTTTAGCGAAGTTATTTGTACTAAATTGTTCATCGTTGAGAAGCTTACAGCTTAACTTACCATTATTGGACATGGAACAATCACAAATTTTTTCTATATCTGAGTCCGATGATTATCGGGTTGCTTTGCAAAGGTGCACATTTTTTCGTACCCTATTTATTGAAGCACACAAGAATACCTTACAGGTTCTCTCTCTCTCTCTCTATATTGAATACCTTATATATTGAAGCAAGCGCGCGCACAGACACATACATATATGGATGTGAATTTTTTTCTTTTCCTTTTTGTTCTTTGATTGCAGATTTCATGCGAGAGCCTCCAAGGCGAGAGCGCTCAATTTCCAATCATGTTTCTCCAAACTACAGAGGTTCCACGTTGGTTCAACTACAAGGCAATCGGATGCTCAGTATCCCTCCAGATACCTCCAATTTCAGAGGGTCTAGTTCACCGGTTTCTTGTTTGTGCTTCTTATGGCGAGATGCCCTATGCAGCAAATTGTACTTCAACTGATGGTCCCATTGTGGCAATCTCATGTTACAATAAAACTAAGGGCTCCAATCTATCTTTCCATACAAAAGTCCCCATGCGTTTTGCTGCAAGTCGTTGTCACGTGTACGGCATGCCATTTGGGCTCCATAAGTCATACGCCAGTACAACCTATATTTTGACCCAATCCCGCTTCTTTCCTTCAAATCCAGTGGCCGTTTGTTCCCTGAAAGATGAAGGGCACGCAAATGACATCGACATTGAAAGTGGAGATGAAGTGGAGGTGTCCATTGAATTCTGTGGAGGCTCTGAAGTCCTCAACTGTGGAATTTATCTAAAACTTGGTAAGTTAACAGTAATAAACGGATTTTAAAATGCATTAATTCGTGAATTTTAATGTTGTTACAAATTGCAAGGTCCCAATGGTTGTGCTCTTTCAAATGATAAGATCAGGAAATATAATTACTGAGAATATAAAAAATGATAACATATTTTAAAATAATGATACTACAAATGATAATGTCTCTTGGGATAATGTTGTTATAGGTCCTTCTCTCCCAACCGATGATATCTCTAAAGATGATGTTGATCCTGTTGATTTTGCTCTCTCTAAACACATGTGCGAGTTGCAAAGGGCAATGGAGTGATAATGATGGTGACCAAAGTACTTGTAAGTCATTTCTTCTAAAATCAGGTAGGGAGAGTCAATCCAATTCTATTTGACTTTCTTCTTTTCCTCCTCCCCCCTCTCTAATCTCCCCTCCCCTGTTTGTTTGTTATTGGAAAACTAGAATTTCGACTTTATTTTTTTATCTCCTTTATTGACGGCAACATCTATATCCTGAATGATATATTTTTGGCTTTGATGTTTCATATTCTATCTTGAAGCTTGAAATAGAATTTTATTTTAGAAAAAGGAATTCTATGTTAATGTAAACAATTTCTCTTATTGTCATCCATGGTCATATTAACTATACACTTCTACATTTTTGCCGTGGACTGGGGACTAGAATTAGCATTAACAATTTCGTGCCCAAGAGTTAAGCCAATAAACCAATAAATTGGGATGCAAGTAGAGTATGGAGGTGTGATTATTTTTGAAATGTATTGGCCATTTTTTGTAGAATACATGGCAAAACACATTTTTTGAAGTGTGAGTATAAGCAGATTAAGCATATGATTAGTTTTCCTTTATTAAAAATATGAGGTAAATGGTTCATGCACATACTACTCATGCACTCATTTCATAATTCTACCTCTGAAATATTAGGATTTTGTACAATAATTATCTCAGGCTCACCTCTCTTTCTCTATAATTACACTAAACACCACTTACATGGAATCTTTGAAGTTTGTATTGTTTTCTTTCTTTCTTTAAAAAGTGATTATTCTATTTATTTCTTTTGCAATGCTTTCGGTTATAAAAGGACTATACTTAGTTAGAATGTCATAAAGAAAGTCATTATTTCAAACGGGTCACCTTGGTGAAACTTTTTTCATATTGTTTCTCCCGCCTTTAAGTGGACATATAAAATGAAGTACCCCTTTTTTTTTCATGTCTCCTTTCCTCTATGTAGTGTGGGAATTGTGGGATGAATTACATTTGCGCTTGACATTGAGGTCGAGTAATTATTTCTTGGTATTTATTCTGTATGGGCAGCAGCTTTTGGGGGATCTGACATTGACCCCCCCACTGCATCGAAACATAACAAATCTGAGGAGAGTCAATGTTTACTTCTCAGGTAGAATCTGCTTTGGCGGGTTGGAAAGCTTCCTCCGCTTGTTGTATATGACCGATATCTTATTTTCTTATTCACTACTTCAACCCATTTTAATAGGTAAGAGTCCGTGTTAGAAGATGCCTTCAAGCCAGTCTTGCATCACTACGATGGTCCCAAATTTCACCTTAAGCTCTCAGTTCGAGGGGTACACTGAATCTCCCTGTTAATAATGTTTTCATGTTATCATGATATGCATTGTTGCTTTATGGAGGTCATACTTCAGTGATCTTGCCAGCATGGATCGTCGCATACTTGGAACTAACTTTGTTTTTGAGTTCAGTCGGCTTTCTCTTTCATATCCAGTTACTTTAGCTGTATTATTTGATGTTTTTCTGTTCATGTCCACCCTACCATGAATGAAGATCATGCCACTTAAAATGGCTAGTATTAGCGTTGTCTTTCTAATCTAATGTCATACCGTTAGGGAACATTATATTGTAACCATATTGTCCTTAGAACCCTTAATTCTTGGATTTACCCAATAATTGAAACGAAAAAGTAAGAAGATGGTTTATAACATACCAAAGCTTCCAAAAAAAAAAAAAAACTATGGATATTTAAATGATATCTACATGAATTTGATATTACTTAATTGCTTGTCATGATGAAATTTCAAAGGACTGAAATAATAATGTCGTTGAAATAATAATGTCTTTTGGTAATAAATGACTTTCTTTTTTCCTTTTTAATTTTTTCTTAGTGTTTATCTTCTAGTTTTATATTTTATTTATTATGATAATTAGTCCTTACCCTTAGTTCTTGGATTTACCCAAGAGTTGAAACTTAAAAATAAAATAGATGGTTTATAACATACCAAAGTTTTGAAAGGAAGAAAAAAACTACATATATTTAAATGATATCCACACAAAATTTGATATAACTTAATTGTTTGTCATGATGATCAAGTTTCAAAGGGTTCAAATAATAATGTCCTTTGGTAATAGAAGACTCTTTTTTTCTCCTTTTGATTTTTTTTTTGGTCTAATTTTATATTCTATTTATTATGATAAGTCCTTAAAACCCTTAATTCTTGGATTTACCCAAGAACTGTAGCTAAAAAAAATAAAAAGATGGCTTATAACATACCAAAACTTTGAAAGAAAAAAGAAGAAGGATATTTTAAATGATATCCACATTGAGTTTCAAAAGGTTAAGATAATAATGTCCTTTGGTAATAGGTAACACTTTTTCTTTTCCTTTTTAATTTCTTTTTCTCAATGTTTATATGCAAATTTTGTCTTCTTTTTATTATGATAATTAGGTATAAAGGAAAGTTCATTGAAGAGATTGTTGATCAAGTTTTGCATGAAGTGGGCTCTATTCACTTCCATGTTACAAAATATCCAACAGGAATAGATTCTAAAGTCGAAGAGGTGAAAGATTTATTAAATCTTCAAACAAGTGAGATTCGCATTGTTGGCATCTATGGGATGGGTGGTATTGGTAAAACCACCATAGCAAAAGCCATTTATAATAAGATATTTTTAAAATTTGAAGGATTTAGTTTTCTTTAAGACATTAAAGAAACTTTAGAAAATGTTGGTGGTTTAGTTCAACTCCAAAAATGACTTCTTTATGATATCTTTAAAAAGGATTTGAGAATAAATAGTAATAGCAAGGGAATTGTATTGATCAAGAAATTGCTTAAAGGAAAAAGAGTCTTTGTTGTCCTTGATGATGTGGATGACTTGGAGCAAATATGAAAATTGTTTGGAGACTTAAAATGGTTTGGCTTTGGAAGTAGAGTCATTATTACAACTAGAGATAAACATTTACTAACTCAGTTAGAAGTACATGGAAGATATAAGGTCTCACCCTTGAATAAAACAAATTCCCTTACACTTTTTAGTTGGCATGCCTTTGGGATGGCTTATCCAAGATTGAATTTCCAAGAGCTTTCAATTAGTGCAGTGAACTATGCTAAAGGACTTCCATTAGCTTTTAAAATTCTAGGTTCTTTTTTAAAAGGAAAGAGCTACGTTGAATGGAAAAGTGAATTGGAAAAGTTGCCAAAAAAAAAACAAATGACAAGATTCAAGAGTTACTTAGAATAAGTTTTGAATCACTAGATATGGATACAAAGGACATATTTCTTGATATTGCATGTTTCTTTCTTGGTATGGAGAAATATCATGCAACCAAAATATTGGAAGGTTGTGGCTTCTTTCCTGATATTGGTATAAAAATTCTTGAACAAAGGTCTCTATTGATAATTCAAAAGGACAAGTTGCAAATGCATAATTTGGTACAATGTATGAGGAGAGAGATTGTTCGTAAGAATGCAAATTATGTTCCGGAAAACTATAGTAGGCTATGGTTTCATGAAGATGTTTTAGATGTCCTAAGCAAACAAATGGTAAAAGGTTTACACATTTATCTTTTTCCAAGTTTGGGTCTTACTTTATATTATATGATAATGAAACTCATAATTGTAATTAAGTAAACAACTAATACTTCATAATCTTTTAAAGTTTTATTCCAATTTAGTAGAGCATTATTTTTGGAAAACTTGAGGATGTGAATACTTATCCAATTGTCTTTTTTTTTTCTTTTTTTTTTCTTCTTTTTTTCAGGGGTTACAACATGTAAAAGGTTTGAGCTTAAATTCACATGAATTGGAAGATGTAAATTTGAAAACAGAGGCATTTACAAATATAAAGAATTTGAGATTGCTCCAAACTATTGCTATACATCTCACTGGAGACTTCGAGCATCTATCCCATAAGCTTAGATGGGTCTCTTTGCATCAATGTCCTCTGCAATTTCTATCACAAAATTTTCATTTAGAGAATCTTGTCATTCTTGACCTATAGGATAGCAAAATTATACAAGTTTGGGAGGGCCATAAGGTATAATAACATTGCATTTCTATATAGTTGTTAAATGTACGGTGCATAAAAATGTTTTCACTTATTTTCTTTTCTTTTGGTTTTGTTTCTATAGATACTCAACAAGCTAAAAGTCCTTAATCTCTGGTTTTGTGAAGATCTTATCATATCACCAAACTTTTCTCAAGTTCCACATTTGGAGATATTGATACTTGCAAGTTGCACAAGTTTGGTTGAAGTTGATGAGTCTATTGGATGTTTGAAGGGTCTCATTAAGCTGAATCTAAAAGGATGTACAAGGCTTGCAAATCTTCCGAGCAGCATTTTTAACTTAGAATCACTTAAAACTTTTGATATGTCTCAATGCTTAAAACTTTTTGAATTGTCACAACAAGTGGGGAGTTCAACAGCTTTGACAAAGGTGCATGAAAATGAAACTATTCTTAAGCAAAGATCATTTTTCTTTGAGGATTGGAAGAATTTCAAAATTGAATTCCTTGGATGTAGATGTAGATCCTCTCATTCTTGGTTGTCATATTTCTCACACTGGATGTCACCTAAAAGCTCAATTCACGTAAGTTCACCAATGGCTTCCATTTCTAAATTTTGTTCTCTAGAGAAGCTATATCTTCGTAATTGTGGTTTGTCTGAAGATAATTTTATTAATGACTTGGAAAGTTTATCTTTGCTCATAACTTTGGACTTATCTAAAAATGATTTTCATCATACACCTCGTGGCATTAGTTGTCTTCCTAGATTACTGTTGATGCGGTTAAGGGGTTGTAGTGCTCTTCAATCAATTTCGGGACTCCCTCCAAGTTTAAAGTCGTTAGATGCATTAGAGTGTTCATCGTTGAGAAGCCTTCAGACTAACTTACCATTATTGTTGATGCGGTTAAGGGGTTGTAGTGCTCTCATGTACTTTTTTGGCCAATCTTTGGCAGTTTTTCGAGTAGTGTTTGATGGTATTTTTGGATTTAAATTTTGATTTATGGAAGGTCAAAAATAGAGGAAACATTGCGTATTTGGATTGGCTAATTTGTTCGTAGTTGGCTGAGTGAGACTGCTTGTGACATGGACACTTGGAGTTAGTGTTAGTTGAGGAGGAGCTGATTGAGACGCTGAAATACCTTAAGGTTTGGCATAAGCAGTAGATGCAGTTCAAGTTTATTGCTCTATAAAAATTTTCACAGAAGAAAAGTTTTCCCTAGAGTGAGTTCATGTTGAGGGGGAGCTTGTAATGGTGTGGTACCTGATGTTGGAGGATACACCATGAGATGTAGATAGTGGTGGAATGATGGCTTCTCCTTTGGTGACTCAGTTATGGCTACTTAAGAGTTCAGATTGCACCAAAAGACTTATTAAGTTTTATATGCAGTTTATGATGCCTATGGTGCAGGGCTGTTGTATTAATTTTACAAATAGAGGGAGATTTGTTGGAATATTTGTAAAATTAGTAACCACATGTATGATGCCTTTAGAACTCACGTGTATTAGTGACTAGGTGTTGCTGTCTTGAGGTGTCAAGTGCACTGACAGGAGTGTAAAAAGGCAACACCGTGAGTGAGAGAGTAAGCTAGTAAGAGTGAACCCGAGAGAGAGAGAGGGTGCAGTAGAGAGTGCAGAGAGCTCCCCTGGCCGGTTTCACTATAGCTCCAGTGACTTGAGCAGCCATGTAAATTGATTCTCAGCTTAATGAAAGGAAAAGGGCCGTGAAAGCGGTGACAGTGGACATAGGTGGTTTGCCGAACCACTCTAAACAAACTGTCTCTTTACTTTTACCTCTGTTCTTTGTTCTTAGGTCGTTGTTCAGTGATTATATCCGTGATGCGTAGTTTCTTGTCCCAACATTATGTGTGTGTGTGTGTATATGTATATGGGTGTGAATTGCTTTTTTTTTTTTTTTTAAATCTCCTCTTCGTTTTTTGATAGCAGATTTCAGGCGAAAGCGCTCAATTTTGTATCATTTTTCTCCAAACTACAGAGGTTCCACGTTGGTTCAGATACCAGGCAATCGGATGTTCGTTATCCTTCCGGATCCCTCCAATTTCAGAGGGTCTAAGTTACCAGTTTCTTGTTTGTGCTTCTTATGGAGAGATGGCCCATGCTCCAAATTGTACTTCAACTGATGGTCCCATTGTGGAAATCTCATTTTACAATAAAACTGCTGGGTCCAATCTATCATTCCATACAAAAGTCCCTCTACGTTTTGCTGCAAGTCGTTGTCACATATACCTCATTCAACTTTTGTTTACCAAGGCAAACTTTCGAGCCTATATTTTGGACCGATGCCGCTTCTTTCCTTCATATCCACATTGCATTTGTTTACTAAAAGATGAAGGGGACGGAAATGCAATGGAGTTAGAAGGTGGGGAAGAAGTGGAAGTGTCCATTGAATTCCGTGGAGGCTATGAAGTCCGCAAATGTGGAATTCATCCAAGACTTTGTAAGTTAATTGTAGTAAAGGGATTTTAAAATTGTCAATCTGTGGATTTTGATATTGTCACAAGTTACAAGGTTTTAGTGGTTGCGCTCTTTCAAACGATAAGATCGCCAAGCAAAATCACTGACAATATCAAGGATGATAACATATTTTAAAGTAACGCTGCTATAAATGATAATATCTCTTGAGCTGATGTTGCTACAGGTCTTCTTCCTACACGCGATGATATCTCTGAAGATGATGTTGCTCCTGATGATTTTGCTCGCTATAAACTTGGAAGGGAGATAATAAGGGCATTTAAGCGATAATGATGGTGATCGAGAAGTATTTGTAAGTCATTTCTTTTAAGATCAGACAGGGAAAGTCAAACCCATTCTATATGACTTTCTTCTTTTCTTCCTCCCCCTCTCCACTCTCCGCTCTCCCCTCCCCACTTTGTTTCCTTTTTTTTTTTTTTTTTTTGGGGAAAGCTAGAATTTCGACATTATCTTTTATCTCCTTTTTTAACGGCTACGTCTATATCCTGAATTACTAGATTATTTTTGGTTTGTATGTTTTATATTCTATCTTGAATCCTGAAACAGAATTTCACTCTAGAAAAAAAAAATTCCGTATTTGTAAACGATTTCTCTTCTATCACCAAGGCTCATGTGAACCATACACTTCTACAATTTTGCCTTGGATTGAGGACTGGAATAGGCATTAACAGTTTTTTGCCTAGGAGTCAAGCCAATAAATCAATAAATCCATATGCAAGTGGAGTATGGATGTGTGAATAGTTTTGAAATGTATGTGGCCATCTTTTTGTTTAATACATGGTAAAACACATTATGTAAAGTGTCAGTATAAGTAAATTAAACATAGCATTAGTTTTTGTTTATTGAGAATATGAGCTGAATGGGTTATGTGTATATTACTAATGCACTTATTTCATAGATCTATCCCAAAGATATCAGGATCTTGTAGGTGTGATTACCCAAGCTTACCTCTCTTTTTCTGTAATTACACTACACACTAGTTGCATAGAATCTTTGATGTTTGTGCTCTTTTTTTTTTCCTTAAAAAATTGATTATTTTGTTTATTTCCCATGCAATGCTCTTGTTTATAGAGGGAGTATACTCAATTAAATTGTCATAAAGGAAGAGTCATTATTTCAAAAACCAACCTTAGTGAAACTTTTTACCTGGTGTTTTTCCTGCCTCTAGGTGATCATGAGCTCGTTCAGGCAGATTTTGTTTATTGATGACTATTCTGGGGAGTGAATGGGCATTAGGGAGTTCCTTGTCCTGTACATTACCGTTTCCGGCAGATAGTGTTACATTTCCTGATATTTTGAGTACGCATTTTTCTTTCATTTCCTTCCGTTTTCCTTCTTGTTTTCTTTCCTTCTATAATATGTAGTGTAGGAATTGTGGGATGAGTTACTTTTGTGCTTGACTTTGAGGTAGAATACTTATTTGTCGATGTTGATCCTGTACAAGCAGCAAGTCCTGGGGGACTAACATTGACCCTATTGCATAGGAAGATAAAAATGTGAAGGAGAGTCAAGGTTTCCTGCTTAGGTAGAACCTGCTTGATGGGTTGGAAAGCTTCGTTCTCTTGTAGTAGATGGCTGATATCTTGTTGTCTTATTCACTGTTTTGACCCATTTTAATAGGTAAAGAATCAGTGTTAGAAAACTTGGCAAGGCTTTGGAAGAAGATGCCTTCAGGTTAGTCTTGCATAACAACAATGGCCCCAAATTTCGCCTTGAGCTCTCGGTTCCAGAGGTATGCTAAATCTCCTTGTTAATTTTTTTTTCATGTTATCATGACATGTATCATTATACATTGTCCGAAGTTGTTGCATGGAAGGTCATCATTCAGTGATCTTCCAGACATGGATGGTCGCATGCTTGCAACTGATGTTCAAATTCTGATTATGATAATGTAGACCTGTGTGAACAAGCAAGCTCTGCTGCTTATGCAAGAAGAGGTCTGTGTAGGTCCTGTGGTGCATCTCAGCTGTGGGCATTTCACAGATTTTCCATATAGGTAAGCTTGTGAAGTTAAACCTGGTGTGGCAAATGTTCTGAAGAGTGTGACAAACTAAATAAGAAGTCTTGTATATGGTACAGATACTTCTTAAGTTGTTGCATAAATTTGATATTAATGTAATGTGAGTTGCAAGATGAAAAAGAGAACAACTAGTGTATATATTTTGTAATGCTAAAGTCTAAATGTGAAGCACCTGCCGTGCTTCTTATCTTGTTTGTATATAGAGTTCCCAACAGTAAATTTTGTTGTTTGCTTCGTTATAGTTTGAGCCATTCAAATCTTAACATGTAGGGGCGTGCTTTGCCCTAGAATTGATACACGGCCCTGCCCTCAGATTTCCCAAGTGGAAATCATGATACTTGTGTGACGATTCCAAGGCATGATTATGGCTTTTTCCCCTCCAGGGCAAGCGTTATTTATTTATTTGCCATTGAAGTGATCGTAATCTTTATGAAGATGATGATAAAGAGGTGACTGTATGACTACCATTCATGTAATTATTGATCAGATCCAACATTTAACTTATCCAAAAAGTTAATAAAGGAGTTAGTAAATTTCAAATCATCACGTCCCCTTCTTCAATAAAGTTTGCATGTACAAAAGAAATAAAAGATCATGCACTAAGTACATGATCAAGTGAATTTTTCATTAGTAATTAGTCAGTTAAGTTCAATATAAATAAATAATCTTTCCTTCATGATATTAGAATCTATCATTTATGTAAATGAAAAATCAGTGACAGTCCATAGCTTAAGTGAGAAGTACGTGCAACTAGTTGAATAAATATAATACATGAGACATCTAAAATTGGCCCAGGAGTCTTAAGCTTGTTATATGAAGAAGAGAGAGTTCATAGCTGAAAGTAAAAACCATATCGCTTAATGAGTCATTGATGCCCCAAGATTGTGACCACCCCACACAAAGTCCGATTCCCATGTAACAGAACAATGTCCAGCAACCAGTTATCGATGTTCTGTCTCCCTCTACATATCAAGTTTGAAGATGTCGAAGCTAATACGTAACCAAGAGAAGAATGCACAGAGTATTAACCCACTACTTCATCAATTAATAACTTTGAATGCATACCGCTGATAACCTGCCATCTTCTAGTTCACCAATTCTTTGCGATATAGGAGAATAGAACCAAATACCTTAAAATTCTACATATTCTGATACTCATTGCTGAATTATGAAAGAATGTGCATCTTCATCCTACTATATTTTTCAATTCTTCAGAGCAATGCTATTTAATTTCCGGTCGATTAACAGAAGAGAAGAAGGATAGTGGCTCCTTTTCCTTTTCTATTCCAAGTTTCCATCACTGGGGGCTGAACATTATAGGCAGCAGAAAACAGAGAAAGATCCAGTTGAGCAATGAAAATATTTGTACTCAAGAATTATTGCAAGCGTAAGAAACTGATTTGTGTAGTTTTTATCATAATAGTATTGAAATGAGGAAACTTTCTCAAGTATTCGGCTGGCTATTACAATAAACCACCCCATGAAATCCACAATGTCTGCCTCCTGAACACAGTATTTCACCAAGTGCTAATCAACAACCTTCTGCAACTTTCGTGAAAGTCAGGACAGAAAAACCATGCCGATGCAAGTCAAAGTGCTGCTGACACGAGGAATGATCGAATTCTTTGCAATAGTTCGGCCCTTACAGAATCAGGTACAGAAGCTGCATCGGAATATCTTAATTTGTCATCAACTAGTTTCAGAAATATTATCTCCAGTTGGTTCCCCAATCAGCTTACAGAGGAATCACAAAGAGAAGGGGAAACCAAGGGCCAATCAGAGCAATTCAACTACAAAAACAAGGTAGTACACCAAAAACTCAAACCTAGGGAACTACAAAAACTTCATCTCCTTGACTGTCTGAAAGCCAGCCAATTGCCTGATGTTTATAGGACTGGTAGGCATAAGAAACAGATCAAGCTTATAATGAGATAAACTAATATTTATTGTGAGTTCAATTGCGCTCTATAAATGTTTTACCAAGTGAAAGAATGATATCAGAGTATAGGAAATTAAATTTCTAAGAAAAAAGGAATCACAGCAGCTTACTAGAAACTAATGGTCATTATGAATTAGGGAAGTGAATGCCAAAAATATTGCAATCATTATCAGGCGAAATAGAAGTGTAGTTTGTAAACGTTAAAAGATAGTCTTTGATTTCCGGAAAAATTCATGGACAAGACTTTTTCCAAATGGTAGTCAAACATGCAGTAAGTGCTTCTAATCCCCAATCTCATCTTTCAACCTCATTTTTAAGGGGGAGGGAAATGACATTGGAGTCCCAGCTTCTTGTGCCCTCACACACCATATGGATGCTGTTTATCTGCTACTTCTAGATTCTAAATACCTCTTGAAAGCCTCACACCACAACACTGAGTTCAGCATAAAGCACGTGTTGTATTCTTGTTCGTTTGCAATGTTTATGAACGATGGGAAAGAGAGATTTTAAAACAAGACATACAGATTTCTAACAAGAATGAGAAAATTGCCAAACTCGGAACGAATTATGCCCAAGACCTTGGAGAACAACATGTTTCAAGTGGTCAGTGATGAAGACATTGCAACCATTATTGGGTGAAACAGAAGTGTAGTCACAAAAGTTAACAGATAGTGTTTGATTTCCGGTGAAAATCATTAACAAGACATTTTTCAAAGAATAGTAACACATGCAGTAAAAGGTTCTAATTCCTTATCTCAGCTTTCACCTCATTATCGACGGGAAGGAAAATCACATTTGAGTCCAAGCTTCTCTTGCCCTAAACACACCATATGGATGCTGTTCATCTGCTACTTCTATATTGTAGGTACATGAGATGGTGGGAAGCTTCATAAGACGTTGGGTTGAATAAAAGATCAAAAGGTGAACTAAAATATCAATATTTGGTTATTGGGTGTGTTAAAGACATTGATGAGACTGTAGCCACGTCAGATATTAAAGAAGCGAAACTTTAAACAAAAGGCAAAGAAAGGTTAAAGCATTGGGAAAAATAATTGGTGAATCACTCAGAAACAACCGCATTGTTTGACGAGAAAGAGAAACCTTCCTTAGCCGTCTCCCTTTGGTGGGACACTAAAAACCAATCCCGGTATTTAAAAATAATAGAGTCCTTCTCTTGCTCTATGTTAGAAGCCTACAACACGTTAAGTGCCATGTGTCCACCACGTCAACCTTAGATTTGATTTTGAATTCAAAACTAAATTCAAAATCAAACCTAAACCTGACGTGGTGGACGGCACTTGACGTGTCGTAGGCTTCTAACACTCTCCCTGCCGGTGGATCACTCAAAAGCAACCATGTTGTTTAGAGAGAAAGGAAGCCTTCTTTTCCTCTCCCTAACTCTCCACGGCACATTCCCCAACTCCTGCTCTAATCCATAAGCTCTTCCATGGCAACTCAATTCCTTTCTTCACCTTCCAAAGCTAGTTGGGATCATGATGTCTTCCTGAGTTTTAGAGGTGAAGACACCCGCAAGAACTTCACCGATCATCTCTACAGGGCCTTAGATCAAGCCGGAATTCACAACTTCCGTGATAAGGAGGGGCTTCGAAGGGGGAGGACCATCTTTACCGAATTGCGCAAGGCGATTCGGGGATCAAGGATTTTCATTGTGGTTTTCTCTGAACACTATGCGTCTTCCACGTGGTGCCTTAATGAACTTGCAGAGATCGTGGACTGTTGTAGAAGAAGTACGTCCCACACTCTTTTCCCGATATTTTATCACGTTGACCCCTCGGATGTTCGTAAACAGACGAGGACGTTTGCTAAAGCATTTGCTATGTATAAAAATCGGTTTCGCACCAACTCCGTGAAGGTAAAGAAGTGGAGAGAGGCTCTTACTGAAGCTGGGAGCTATTCTGGTTGGGATGTCTCGAGTGTTGCAAATGGGTAATTTTATGCTAGACTTGATTCGTGTTTTCGAATTTCTGGTGTATATCTGTTTCTTAGTAAGATAATTGAAAATTTATTACAAATACATAATGTTTACATAAAAATGGATTGGAAAAAAATAAGGGACGTAGTTTTTGAGTTAAGCTTGATGATAGTTTTCTCTTTCATGTTCAGTCGCTTTGGCTGAATTACTCGATGTTTTCCTGTTCATGTCCACCCCACCACGATCTAAAAGTCATGACACCTAAAATGGTTAGGATTAACGTTGCCTTTGCCTTTCAAATTACCCTTAGGGAGAATTATATTATAACCATGCCGCCTTTAAAACCATTAATTCATAGATTTACCCAAGAGCTGAAACTAAAAAATAAAAATATGGTTTGATAACATACCAAAGCTTTGGAAAAAAAAAAAAAAGTGCTATGGATATTTAAATGATATCCACCCTAAATTTGATATAACTTAATTTCTTGACTTGATGAAAGAGTTTCAATGTGTTAAGATGATAATATCTAGTGGTAATAGATAATTCTTTTTTTCTTTTTAATTTTTTTCTTAGTGTTTGTCTTGTAATTTGTATCCTATTTATTATGATAATTAGGCATGAAGGGAATTTGGTTGAAGAGATTGTTGATCAAGTTTTGCATGAAGTGGGCCCTATTCACTTTTATGTTGCAGACATGAATAGATTATAGTGTTGAAAAGGTAAAAGATTTGTTACATCTTGAAACAAGTGAGACTCGCATTGTTGGCATCTATGGGATGGGTGGTATTGGTAAATCTACCACAGCAAAAGCTCTCTATAATAAAGTACATTTCAAATTTAAAGGATTCAATTTTCTTTCAAACATTAAAGAAACTTTAGAGAAGGTTGAGGGCTTACTTCGACTTCAAAAACAACTTCTTTATGACATCTTGAGAAAAGATGTAAGGATTGATAATAATAATAAGGGAATTTTACTAATCAAGAAATTGCTTAAAGGAAAAAGAGTCTTTGTTGTCCTTGACAATGTGGATGACTTGGAGCAAATATAAAAATTATTTGGAGATTTAAAATGGTTTGGCTTAGGAAGCAAAGTTGTTATCACAAGCAGAGATGAACATTTGCTAATTAAATTAGAAGTACATGGAAGATATAAGGTCTCACCCTTGAGTGAATCAAACTCCCTTGCACTTTTTAGTTAGCATGCCTTTGGGATGGCCTATCCAAGACTAGATTTCAAAAAGCTTTCGACTATTGTTGTAAACTATGTTGAAGGACTTCCATTAGCTCTTAGAGTTCTAGGTTCTTTTTTGAAAGGAAGGAGTTCTGTTGAATGGGAAAGCACATTGAAAAAGTTTCAAAAAAAAAAAAACAAATGACAAGATTCAAGTGTTGTTGAGAATAAGTTTCGACTCACTAGATATGGATACAAAGAACATATTTCTTGATATTGCATGTTTTTTTCTTGGTATGGATAAATACCATGCAATCAAAATTGGAAGGTTGTGATTTCTTTCCTGATATTGATATGAAAATTCTTGACCAAAGATCTCTCTTGATAATTGAGAAGAACAAGTTGTAAATGCACAATCTAATACAAACTATGGGAAGAGAGATTGGTCGTGAAAATGCACATTATGCTCTTGAAAACTACAACAGATTGTGGTCTTATGAAGATGTTTTAGATGTCTTGAGCAAACAAAAGGTAAGAGATTTACACATTTATCTCTTCTCTAAGTATGCATCCAAGTTTGAATTAGATGACAATGCTACTCATAGTTATAATTATGTGAACAACTAATACTTCAAAACTTTTAAAGCTCTATTCCAATGCAATAGAGTTCTACTTTTGGAAAACTCAATGATGTGAATTACTTATCCAATTGTCTTTTTTGCTAGAGGTCACAACATGTGAGAGGTCTTAGCTTAAATTCACTTGACTTGAAAGATGAAAATTTGAAAATAGAGGCATTTACAACTATGAGGAATTTGAGATTGCTTCAAATTAATACTGCACATCTCATAGGAGACTTCAAACATCTATCCAAGGAGCTACGATGGCTTTCTTGGCATAAGTGCCCTCTGCAATTTCTATCACCAAATTTTCATTTGGAAAATCTTGTTGTTCTTGACCTACAAGATAGCAAAATTGCACAGATTTGGAAAGATTATAAGGTATAATAATATTGCATTTCTATATAGATGTTAAATGTATGATGCATAAAAACTTTTCACTTATTTCCTTTTTTTTTTTTTTTTTGGTAGATACTTAACAAGTTAAAGGTCCTTAATCTCCAAAATCGTGAAGATATCATCATGTCACCAAACTTTTCTCAATTTCCACATTTGGAGATATTGATACTTGCAGGTTTCACAAGTTTGGTTGAAGTTGATGAGTCCATTGGATGTTTGAAAGGCCTCATTGAGCTGAATTTAAATGGATTAGGTTTACTAAACCTCAAAATTTGGAATAAAGTTATTTTAGGACGTATGCTTTGGAATCTCATTAATCTCCCATCATTATGGAGTAAATGGATTCACAATACAAAGTGTAAAAGAACCTCAGTAATGCAGTTGGACATAAAAGGTACCATGGCTTGGAGTTGGCGGGGTCTCCTCAAGTTAAGGCCCACACTTACCTTTGTTCTCTTGAGTCCTACATATTATTGCCAAAAGATTTATAATGATCTTCGGCAAGTTGGAGAAATGGTAGATTGGTATAATTTAATTTGGACAGATGGCATTAGCAAACATAATTTTATTGGATAGCTTGTTTGTAGGGACAGACTTTCTACAGCAACAGAAATTATACTCCTTCGGTAAACATATATTGTGATTTTTGTCAATCTCATTTAGAAAATAGAAGTCATCTTTTTTTTGAATGTGCATGGACAAGGATGATTTGGAAAAGTATTCTTGCTCAGAATAGAATCCGATGTGACATTGGAGGATGGAATGAAAAACTACAATGGATGATCAAAGCAATAAAAGGAAGGGATTTAGCTGCCAAACTTCTCAAGATATCTTTCTTAGCTTGTATTTATTGTATATGGGTTGAACAAAATAGAAGACGTTTTCAGGGGAAAACAATGGATATCTCTATTCTCTTAGCAAAAATAAAGAAGATAGTACGAGGGAGAGTTTCTTTGTTTAGAAATATAAAATCTTTTCAATGCAATGTTATTTTGAGTGAGATTTGGAGGCTTTCAACTTCCATCTTTTCATAGATATGGTGACTTTTGTAATACTGGGGTATGCCCCTGTGCTTTTGTACTTTAATATGTATTAATACAATTGACCTTTCCATCAAAAAAAAAAAAAATGGATGCATAAGCCTTGCAAATCTTCCAATCAGCATTTTTAACTTAGAATCTCCCAAAACTCTTGACATGTCTCAATGTTTGGTGTCTTCAAAACAAGTGGGGAGTTCAATAGCTTTGACAAAGGTGCATGCAAATGAAATTGCTCTTGAACAAAGATCATTCTTCTTTGGTCGTTGGAAGAATTTCAAAATTGAATTATTTGGATGTCAACAAAGATCCTCAAATTTTTGGTTGTCATGTTTCTCACATTGGATATCACCCAAAAGCTCAATCCATATGACTTCACCAGTGGTTTCTATTTCCAAATTTCATTTTCTAGAGAAGCTAAATCTCTGTAATTGTGGTTTGTCTGAAGATAACTTTATTAGTGACTTGGAAAATTTATCTTCTCTCAGAAGTTTGGACTTATCTGAAAATAATTTTCGTCATATACCTCATGGCATTAGTCGTCTGCCTAAACTAGTGGCATTGCAGTCGGAGCATTGTAGTGCTCTTCAATCAATTTCGGGAGTCCCTCAGAGTTTAATGTGGCTATCTGTACGATTCTGCTTATCGTTGGGAAGCTTGCAACCTTACTTATCATTATTGGACATAGAACCTTCACGAATTTTTTTTCTATCTGAATCCGATGATCAAATTACTTTGGACAAATTGAGATCTTCTCGTAGACCACGTGTTGACGCAGAATTCAGTGCTTTGCAGGTGCTCTCTCTCTCTCTCTCTCTGTAGACATATATGGATGTGAATTTTTTTCTTTTCCTTTTTGCTTTTTGGTTGCAGATTTCAGGCGAGAGTGCTCAGTTTCTCATCGGTTTTCTCCAAACTACAGAGGTTCCACGTTAGTTTAGCTACAAGGCAATCGGATGTTCGGTATCCCTTCGGCTACCTTCAATGTCAAAGGGTCTAATTTGCGGCCTTCTTGTTTGTGCTTCTTATGGAGAGATGCCCTATTTTCCAAAGTATACTTCAACTGATGGTCCTATTTTGGCAATCTCATTTTACTATAAAACTAAGGGCTCCAATTTATCTCTTCATACACAAGTCCCTCTACGTTTTGCTACTAGTCGTTGTCACATGTACTTCGTGCCAATTACGTTTTATACATCACTCCCCCTTGGAATCTACTTTTTGGAACGACGCCGCTACATCCCTTCCTATCCACCAGGCATTTGTAACCTAAAACATGATTGCGGCGGAAATGAAATGATGCTTGAAGTTGAAGATGAAGTGGAAGTGTCCGTTGAATTCCGTGGAGGCTCTGAAGTCCGCAAATGTGGAATTCACGCAAATCTTAGTAAGTAAATTATAATAGATGGATTTTAAAATGTATCAGTTCATGGATTTTGATACTATTACAAATTGCAAAGCTCCAATGGTTGTGCTATATCAAATGATAAGATCAACAAGCATAATCACTAACAATATCAAAGATGATAACATATTTTAAAGTAATGTTACTACAAATGATAATGTTTCTTAAGTTGATGTTGTTGCAGTTCCTCATCCTACACTCGATGATATCTCTGAAGATGATGTTGATCCTACTGCTTTTGCTGCCTATAAAAGAAAACGGGAATTGATAAGGGCACGCCAATGGTAATGATGGTAACTGAGAAGTATTTGTTAGTCATTTTTTTCTTCCTCCCTCTCTCCGCTTTCTCCTTCCCCTTTGTTTTTCTTGGAAAGCAGGAAGCTCGACATTATTTTTTTAATCTTCTTTCTTGACAGCTACATCTATATCTTGAACTATGTGATCATTTTTGGTTGGATGTTTCATATTCTATCTTAAAGCTTAAAATGAAATTTCACTCTAGAAAAAAGAATTCCATATTAATGTAAACAATTTCTCTTATTATCACGCTGACCCATATGAACCATAGACTTCTACATTTTTGCCATGGATTGTGGACTGGAATCGGCATCAACAATTTATTGTCCAGGAATCATGTCAAGAAACTAATAAATTAGGACGAAAGTAGAGTATGGTGGTGGAAGTAGTTTTGAAATATATGTGGCCATTTTTTGTATAATACACGGCAAAACACATTATTTAAAGTGTCAATATAAGCAAATTAAGCACATGATTAGTTTTCCTTTATTAGGAATATGAGGTGAATGGGTCCCATGTATACTACCCATGCACTCACCCATAGGTCTATCTCTGAGATATCAGGATTTTGTATAAGTGATTACCTAGCTTTACCTCTCCTTCTCTATAATTATGTTACACATTAGTTGCATAAAATATTTAAGGTTTTGCTCTTTTCTTTTCTTTTTTTCTCTCAAAAAAGTGATCATTCTATTTATTTCCTTTGCAATACTCTTGCTCACAGCGAGTTATACTTAGTTAAATTGTTATTTGAAAAGAGTTGTTATGTCAAACAGGCCACTTTGGTGAAACTTTTTGCTTAGTATTTTTCCTGTCTCCCAATGGGCATGAGTTTGTTGAGAAAGATTTTGTTAAGCATTTGTTAAACTAGTTGTAGCTAGTGGGTGGGCATTGGGGAGTTCTTGTCCTGTATATCACTGTTTTTAGTAGAGATTGTTAGATATTCAAATCTCATGGAAAGTACCCATTTTTCCCCCATTTTCCTTTTTGTTTTCTTACCTCCTATAATATGTAGTATGGAATAGTGGAATGGATTACTTTTGTGCCGGACTTTGAGGTCGAATATAATTATCTGTTTGTCTTGATTCTGTAAAGGCAACAAGTTATGGGGGATCTAACACTGACCCAACAGCATGGGAAGATAAAAAAATGTAGAGTCGAGGTTTCCTGCTTAGGTAGATTCTGGTTTGATGGGTTGGAAAGCTTCGTTTTCTTGCTGTATATGGCTGATATCTTATTTTTCTTATTCACTGTTTCAACCCATTTCTATAGGTAGGAATTCGTGTTAGAAAACTCTGCAAGGCTTTGGAAGAAGAAGCCTTCAGGCCTGTCTTGCTTCACTACGATGGTCCCAAATTTCGCCTTGAGCTCTTAGTTCCAGAGGTATGCTAAATCTCCTCGTTAATCATAATTTCATGTTATCATGATATGCATTGTTGCTCTTTTATTCACTGATCTTTCCAACATGGATGGTTCACACACTTGAAACTGATGTTGAAATTTGATTGTGATTATGCAGACCCTGGATCTGTTAGACCTCTGTGAACAAGCAGGCTCTACAGCACGAGCTAGAAGAAGCGTGAATAGACTCCATGGTGCTTCTCAGCTGTGGGCTTTTCACAAATTTTTCATACAACGTAAGCTAGGGAAGGTAAAGCTGGTAGGGCAAATGTTCTGGGGAAAAGAGTGTGATCAGCTGAATAAGGAATCTTGTTTCTTGTGAAGATATCTTAAGTTGTTGTATAGCTTTTAGAGAGAGTTGCAAGATGTGAAAGAGAACAACTTGTGTGTGTTTTTTGTAATGCTAAAGTCCTGTGAATACGAGGCGCCTGCCGTGCTTCTTATTGTAATTGTAAACAGAGTTCCCGAAAGTCTGTTTTGCTAATTACTTCGTTTTGTTTTGAGCCATTCAAATCTTTGCACTTGGAGGTGTGCTTCTCTCTAGCACTGATACGTGGCCCTGGCCCTTGATTTCCCATGTGGAAATTATGATACTTGTGCTATGATCCCAAGGCATGATTGTGGCCTTTTATTCCTCGGGCCATGCATGATTCTTGGAAAAAAGCAGAAAAAGCAAAACGAATAAGTGCTGTAATCAAATATTTATTTTCCATTGAAATTATTGTAATCTTTATTTACTCTGATGTCATTCTTCCTCTAGGTGTATGATTTAGTGAATTTTTCATTACTAATTTGTCAGTTAAGCTCTTTACATATAGATAATCTTTCCTTATAACACTTTTTTGACATGATATTAGAAGCACATAACGATATAATTTTTCCTTACAAGACTTTCTTAATGTAAATGAAAGATATGTGATAGTCCATAACTTAATCAAGAAGCACATATAGTCAATTGAATCGAGAAGCACATACAGTGAATTGAATAAACATAAGACTAGAACTAAAGACATCTAGGAGTCCTAAGCTTTTGTTAGCTGAAGAAGAGAGAATTCACAGCTGAAGGTAAGAACCATATTGCTTAATGAGTCACACATACCTCCTCTCTCTCTATCAACAAGTCAAGTTTAAATGTGTCGAAACTAATATATAAGAGAAGAAGGTAAATAGTCTTAATCTACTGCTTCATCATTTAATAACTTTGTATTAATACCACTGATAACCTGCCATCTTCTAGTTCTTCAATTCTTTTGAACTGATATAGGAGAATAGAACCAAATATCCTTAAAATTCTACATATCCAGATATTCATTGCTAAATTATAAAAGAACAAGCATCTTCATCCTCCTCTATTTTTCAATTCTTCAAAGCAATGCTATTTAGTTTCAGGTTGATGATCAGAAGTACAGAACGACAGTATTTTCTCTTCATTTTCTATTCCAAGTTTCCATCACTGGGGGCTGAACATTATAGGCAGCAGAAAACAGAGAAAGACCCAGTTGAGCAATGAAAATATTTGTACTCAAGAATAATTGCAAGCGTAGGAAACTGATTTGTGTAGTTCTTATCATAATAGTATTGAAATGAAGAAACCTTCTCAAGTATTCGGCTGGCTATTACAATAAATTATCCCATGAAATCCATAATGTCTGCCTCCTGAACACAGTATTTCACCAAGTGCCAATCAACCTTCTGCAACTTTCGTGAAAGTCAGGACAGAAAAACCATGCCGATGTATCAAAGTGCTGCTGACACGAGGAATGATCGAATTTTTTGCAATAGTTCGGCCTTTACAGAATCAGGTACAGAAGCTGCATTGGAATATTTTAATATGTCATGAACTTGTTTGAGAAGTATAATCTCCAGTTGGTTCCCCAACCAGCTTACAGAGAAATCACAAATAGAAGGGGAAACCAAGGGCCAATCAGAGCAATTCAACTACAAGAACAAGGTAGTACACCAAAAACTCAAACCTAGGCAACTACAAAAGCTTCATCTCCTTGACTGTCTGAAAGCCAGCCAATTGCCTGATGTTTATAGGACTTGGTACGCATGAGTAACAGATTGAGTTTATAATGAGATAAACTAATGTTTGTTCTGAGTTCAATTGGGCTCTATAAATGTTTTAACAAGTGAAAGAATGATATCAGAGTAAAGAAAATTAAATTTGCAAGAAAAAAGGAATCACAGCAGATTACTAGAAACTAATGGTCATTATGAATTAGGAAAAGAAGTGAATGCTGAAAATATTGCAATTATTATCAGGCGTAACAGAAGTGTAATCTGTAAACATTAAAAGATAGTCTTTGATTTCTAGAAAAATTCATGGACAAGACCTTTTATAAAGGACAGTCAAACATGCTGTAAGTGCTTCTAATCCCCGATCTCATCTTTCACCTCATTTTTAAGGGGAAAGGAAATGACATTGGAGTCCAAGCTTCTAGTGGCCTAACACACCATATGGATGCTGTTTATCTGCTACTTCTATATTGTAAGTATCACTTGAAAGCCTCAAACCACAACACTGAATTCAGAATACAGCATTTGTTGTATTCTTGTTTGTTTGCTAAGTTTATGAACGATGAGAAAGAGAGAAACTATGCCCAAGACTTTGGAGAACAACATGTTTCAAGTGGTCATGATTTAGCTGCTTCCTTATGGAGAATTTGCAGTTTGAAGTGAAGACCATAGGGAAAAACAATACAAGTCCTTACCTCTGCCCCTTGGAGTAATTACATGACATCCAAAGTAACATTATTTCTTCCTTTCTTCTTTACAAATTCCCTGAGGTTAACAAGAACAATCAGATGAATTCCCCAATATTAAGAAGTAACCAAAACAGCAATCATAGTGAATAAAGCTTTATCAGAACAAGATACCATTAACAAAAAAACTTTTGATCCTTTCCTTTCTAGAAATTCAAATTCAGGGATTGGGGAAAAGGTCAAAAGACCAAGGTTTAAGGTCATACGAAAGGCCTGGTGGGACAGTATTCACAGCATGGTAAGCGCATCTTGCTCAAGAGGAGTCTAAATCTGCCCATCCTCACCCAGAAGTTGGACGACCGACAAACAAGCAAGAAGCAAGTAGTAGAAATAACAGCAACAATATTACGCAGTGTCCACCCACAACTTTAACATTCTTGCTTCTTTTAACATTTGAGTTGCAACAAAATTGTAACATTACTAGGCTTGTAGTCTCATGCTAAAAGGGGCAACTATTATAATTTCAGTGATCTTTGTCGTCCGTTTGAATGTCATGCCTACCATCAAGCCCCATAATTACTCTGTTATTCCAACCCATAGCTTTCACCTATTTTCCCTGAGTCCACCACGTAAACAAGAAGTCTCTTGATAGATACCATAAGAATACATGATCTACCCAACCAATCAGAACTAAATGAAGCTTACTCATAGCTGAGTAGGAGACGCCTTATGTAGGCGTTACATCCGCTTATTTCCTAAATGGTAATTTATTAGGAAGTTTACGTAAGACTTAGCTGCACTTGTAGTCCGTCACACGGTCATCTTCTCCCTTCTTCTTCTTTTGCACTTCTTTTCTACGGTGTTCTTCACGACTCGCTGCGTGGTGACTGGGGTAGCTGAAAACACAGCGTTCAGGAGAGCGGGTCATGCCCGCTGTAGACGAGTCATCTGAAGCTTCATTTGCCCGCCTATACCTCTCAAAAGCAGATTTCTCCGAATTAATGCTGAAAGAGGCAGACATGAGAAGATTTCTCGGTTTCACATTCAAGTATCAGAACGGGCATAACACGTTGAGGCCCCACTAGCACAGATTGAGACATGTTGGAAACGCTGGACTCACGCGGGCGACTAATCTTCAGCTCAAAACCTCACGCCGGATTCAAGAAACATTTCCACTGAAAAGACTTTGTGAGCTCAGAAATCTTTGCTTGACCAACCGTGAGTCTTGATCTTCATTGTCAACAAGTTGGACCAACTTGTTGAATAGACGGGTGACTTTGTGGTTGATTTGTCAACACCTCTTCCCACTTTTGAATTGGTGGACACACGGCTCTCATCTGCAAGAAAAAAAGAGACAATATACATAAATACAAATATATATAACCACTCATTACGACTAACTTTAAAGTGGATAAACTTTTTAAAGAGTAACATGTGTAAACTTGCTAAACATAAGTTGAGGACATACAACTTAGCAAAATATTATAAATCTAATTTTTTTTAATCATTAGAAATAAATTCAAATATCTCAACATTTTTTATATTAAACATTACTGGAAAATAATCTTTTACATGTGTGAATTTCACCCTTATCATACTAAACCATCTCACTTGCTTTTAGTGATTCATGCTGAAAAGAAAATGAAGATGGGGAAAATAATCGGTAAACCACTCAAAAGCAACCTTGTTGTTTAACGAAGGGGGGGAAAAAAAAAAAAATTCTTTTGCAGTCTCCTGGTGGCGGAGCACTCAAAACCAATGGCAATATTTAAAGAGAAGAGAATCCCTCTTTTGCTCTCTCGCGGTGGTGGACTGCTCGAAACCAATCGCAGTATTTAAAGAGAGGTGAATCCTTCTTTTGCTCTCCCTTGCTGGTAAATCACTCAAAAGCAACCACGTTGCTTAAAGAGAAGAGAACCCTTCTTTTTCTCTCCCCAACTCTTGGCTACACATTCCCCAACACCTACTCCGGTCCATAAGCTCTTCGATGGCAAGTCAATTCATATCACCTTTCAATTCTAGATGGGATCATGATGTCTTCCTGAGTTTCAGAGGTAAAGATACCCGTAAGAATTTCACCGATCATCTCTACAAGGCCTTAGTTCAAGCAGGACTTTACACCTTCAGAGATAAGGAGGAGCTTCGAGGAGGGAGGGCCATCCTTCCCGAATTGCGCAAGGCGATTCGTGGATCAAGGATTTTCATTGTGATTTTCTCTAAACACTACGCTTCTTCCACGTGGTGCCTAGATGAACTTGTGGAGATCGTGGATTGTTGCCGAAAAAGTACATTCCACACTCTTTTCCCGATATTTTATCACGTTGACCCCTCGGATGTTCGAAAACAGGCAAGAACATATGCAAAAGCATTTGCGGGGCATAAAAACCGGTTTCAAACTAATATGGCGAAGGTAGAAAAGTGGAGAGAAGCTCTTACTGAAGCTGGGAGCTATTCTGGTTGGGATGTCTCGAGTGTTGCAAATGGGTAATTCTATGCTACACTTGTGGTTTCTCATTCCTTTGCTATATCCGTTTCTTTATAAGATAGACAAAAATTCATTACAAATGAATATTGTTTACCTAAAAATGGACTGGAAAAAAATCGTAGATTTTGAGTTCAATTGGCTAATGTTTTCCTCTTTCATGTCCAATTGTTTTGGTTGAATTACTTGATGTTCTCTTGATCATGTCCAACTTACCACTAGTTAAAGATCATGCCACCTAAAATGGTTGGGATTAGCATTGCCTTTCTAATCAAATGTCTTATGCTTTGGGGGAATTATATAGTAACCATATTTTACTTGAAAACCCTAATTCATGGATTTAAACAACAGTTGAAACTTAAAAATAAAAATAAAAAAATAAAAAGGATGGTTCGTAACATACCAAAGCTTTGAAAAAAAAAAGATATTTACATGATATCCACACTGAATTTTATATAAGTTTATTGCTTATCATGGTGAAAGAGTTGAGACAATAAAGTTCGTTGGTAATAGTCGAAGATTTTTTATTTTTGAATTTTAATTTTTTCTTAGCATTTATCTTCTAATTTCATATTCTATTTATCATGATAATTAGGTATGAAGGGAAGTTCATTGAAGATATTGTTGATCAAGTTTTGCATGAAGTAGGTCCTATTCACTTTCATGTTGCAGAATATCCAACAGGAATAGATTGTAAAGTTGAAGAGGTGAAAGATTTATTAAATCTTGAAACAAGTGAGATTCGCATTGTTGGCATCCATGGCATGGGCGGTATTGGTAAAACTACCGTAGCAAAAGCTCTTTATAATAAGATATTTTTCAAGTTTGAAGGATTTAGTTTTCTTTCAAACATTAAAGAGACTTCAGAAAAGGTTGGGGGTATAGTTCAACTCCAAAAACAACTTCTTTATGACATCTTAGAAAAGGATCTGAGGATTGATAATAATAATAATGGAATTATATTGATCAAGAAATTGCTTAAAGGAAAAAGATTCTTTATTGTTCTTGATGATGTGGATGACTTGGACCAAATATCCAAATTGTTTGGAGACTTAAAATGGTTTGGCTTGGGAAGTAAAGTCATTATTACAACTAGAGATGCACATTTACTAACTCAATTAGAAGTACATGGAAGGTATAAGGTCTCATCTTTGGATAAATCAAACTCCCTTGCACTTTTTAGTTGGCATGCCTTTGGGATGGCCTATCCAAGACTAGATTTCCAAGAGCTTTCAATTAGTGTGGTGAACTATGCTAAAGGACTTCCATTAGCTCTTAAAGTTCTAGGTTCTTTTTTAAAAGGAAGGAGTTGTGTTGAATGGAAAAGTGAATTAGAAAAGTTGCAAAAAAAACCAAATGACAAGATTCAAGGGATACTTAGAATAAGTTTTGACTCACTAGATATGGATACAAAGGAAATATTTCTTGATATTGCATGTTTCTTTCTTGGTATGGAGAAATACCATGCAACCAAAATATTGGAAGGTTGTGGTTTCTTTCCTAATATTGGTATAAAAATTCTTGAACAAAGGTCTCTATTGATAATTCAAAAGGACAAGTTGCAAATGCATAGTCTGGTACAATATATGGGGAGAGAGATTGTTCATGAAAAGGCAAATTATGTTTTAGAAAATTATAGTAGGTTGTGGTTTCATGAAGAGGTTTTAGATGTCCTAAGCAAACAAAAGGTAAGAGGTTTACCCATTTATCCTTTTTCCACATATGCATCCTACTTTGAACTAGATGATAATGCTACACAACTACTTGAATAAGATGATAATGCTACTCATAACTATAGTTAAGTAAATAACTACTTCATAAGTTTTTAAAGTGCTATTCCAATTCAATAGAGTTTTATTTTTGGAAAACTCGAGGATGTGAATCACTTATCCAGCTATCTTTTTTGCCAGGGGTCACAGCATGTGAGAGGTTTGAGCTTAAATTCACCTCAATTGAAAGATGTAAATTTGAAGACAGAGGCATTTGCAAAAATGAAAAATTTAAGATTGCTCCAAATTAATGCTATACATCTCACAGGAAACTTCAAAAATTTATCCAACAACCTAAGATGGCTTTCTTGGCATAAGTGCCCTTTGAAATTTCTATCACAAAATTTTCATTTAGAAAACCTTGTTGTTCTTGATCTACAGGATAGCAAAATTGTGCAGGTTTGGGAGGGTTGTAAGGTATAATAATATTGTGTTTCTATATAGATGTTAAATGTATGATGCCTAAAAATATTTCACTTATTTCCATTCTTTTGATTTTGTTTCCATAGATACTCAATAAGCTAAAAGTCCTCAATCTCCAGAATTGTGAAGACCTCATCATATCACCAGACTTTTCTCAAGTTCCACATTTGGAGATATTAAAACTTTCAGGTTGCACAAGTTTGGTTGAAGTTGGTGAGTCCATTGGGTGTCTAAAAGGCCTTATTGAGCTAAATTTGAAAGGATGTATAAGCCTTGCAAATCTTTCGAGCAATATTTTTAACTTAGAATCACTCAAAACTCTTGACTTATCTCAATGTTTAAAACTTTTTGAGCTATCAAAGCAAATGAGGAGTTCAACGGCTTTGACAAAGGTGTATGGAAATGAAACTACTCTTGAACAAAGTTCATTATTCTTTGGTCATTTGAAGAATTTTAAAATTGAATTAATTGGATGTAAATATAGGTCCTCAGATTCTTGGTTGTCATGTTTCTTTCGTTGGATGTCACCCAAAAGCTCAATCCACCTAAGTTTACCAGTGGCTTCTATTTCTAGATTTCATTCTCTAGAAAAGCTAAATCTTAGCAATTGTGGTTTATCTGAAGATAACTTTATTAGTGAGTTGGAAAATTTATCTGCGCTTGTAAGTTTGGACTTATCTGAAAATAATTTTTGTCATACACCTCATGGCATTAGTCGTCTTCCTAAACTATTGGTGTTGCGGTTAGAGGGTTGTAGTGCTCTTCAATCAATTTCAGGAGTCCCTCCAAGTTTAGTGGGGTTATTTGCACTAAACTGTTCATCGTTGAGAAGCTTGCAGCCTAACTTACCATTGTTGGACATGGAACGTTCGCCAATTTTTTCTGTATCTGAATCTGACGAGTATGGGGTTAGTTTGCAAAGGATAACACCTTTTCCTTTCCTATATATTGAAGTAGATAAGAATACGTTACAGGTGCTCTCTCTCTCTCACTCTCTCTCTCTCATTCATTATGTATATATATGAATGTGAATTTCTTTCCTTTTTCCTTTTTGTCTTTTGATAGCAGATGTCGAACGAGAGCCCTCAATTTTGTATAATTTTTCTCCAAACTACAGAGGTTCCACGTTGGTTCAACTACCAGGCAATTGGATGTTCAATACCCTTCCAGATACCTCCAATTTCAGAGGGTCTAATTTACCGGTTTCTTGTTTGTGCATCTTATGGAGAGATGCCATATGCTGCCAACTGTACTTCAGCTAATGGTCCCATTGTGGCAATGTCGTTTTACAATAAAACTAAAGGCTCTAGTCTATCTTACCATACCAAAGTCCCTCTACATTTTGCTGCAAGTCGTTGTCACATATACCATGTGCCTCTTGCGTTCCGTGCAGGATCCACCCTTGGAACCTATTTTTTGGCCCAATGGCGCTTCTTTCCTTCTAATCCACTGGCCATTTGTCCCCTAAAAGATGAATGGCAGAAAAGTGACATGGAGCTTGAAGGGGGAGATGAAGTGGAAGTGTCCATTGAACTTAAGGGAGGCTTTGAAGTCCGCAAATGTGCAATTCATCTAAGACTTGGTAAGTTAACTATAATAAATGGATTTTAAAATGTCTCAGTTCGTAAATTTGTATGTTGTTACAAATTGCAAGGTCTCAATGGTTATGCTCTTTATGATAAGATCAACAAACATATCACCGACAATATAAAAAATGATAACATATTTTTAAGTAATGCTACTACAAGTGATAATGTCTCTTAATGTGACGTTGTTGCAGGTCCTCTTGTCGCACATGATGATATCTCTGAAAATGATGTTGATCCTGATGATTTTGCTCTCTATAAAAGTAGACAGGAGTTGATAAGCGCATGCCAGTGATCGTGATGGTGACGAGAAGTATCTGTAAGCCATTTCTTTTAAAATCAAGTAGGAAGAGTCTACCCAAGTCTCTATGACATTCTTCTTTTCTTCCTAACCGTCTCTATTCTCACCTATCCTCTTTGTTTTTCTTGGAAAGCTGGAATTTTGACATTATTTTTATCTCCTTTCATGACGGCTACGCCTATATCCTAAATTATTTGATTATTTTTTGTTTGGATGTTTCATATTCTATGTCGAAGCTTGAAATTAAATTTCGCTTTGGAGAAAAAAAAAAGAATACCAATTTTATGTAAACAATTTCTCTTATTATCATCTAGGCTTATATGAACCATACACCTCTACATTTTTGTCATGGACTGAGGACTCAAATCAACATTAACAATTTTGTCTAGTGTTAAAAGACCAATTATTCAATTTAAAAATTAACTTAAGAGTTTGTAAAACTCACTATTTTATAAGCAAGATTCTTTATATACTTATTAGTAATGTAAAATTTATTACTCACATCTCAACACGCTTTCTCACTATAATAGTCATGATTATGTGAGCTCAAATTAATAAGGGTGCTAAAGGAATTTTGGTTCTAATATTATATCAAAAGCTTTAAAAGTTCAATCAAAAAACTAATTCTTTAACTTTTATAGCTATAGTCTTTTGAAAGAAAAGAACTAAAAAAAATCTCACAGCCAATAAACCAATAAATTAAGGTGCAAGTAAAGTCTAAGGTGTGACTAATTTTGAAATATATGTGGCCATCTTTTGTATAATACCCAACAAAACACATTACTTGAACTGTGTAAGTAGATTAAACATTGGATTGGTTTCCCTTTATTGAGAATATGAGATGAGTGATTCATGTGTATATTTCTAATAGACTCTACCTTCAAGATATTAGGACTATGTACGAGTAATTACCCCAAGCACACCTATCTTTCTCTATAGTTAAACTGCACACCAATTGCATGGAATCTTTGAAGTTTGTACTCTTTTTAATTCTTCTTTCTCTAAGAAGTGATTATTCTATTTATTTCCTTTGCGATGCTTTGGTTCATAGAGGGGTTATAAGGGGATTGTACACAATTAAATTGTCATAGAGGAAGAGTTGTTAAGTCAAACCGGCCACCTTGGTGAAAGTTTTTGCTTGGTGTTTTTCTATTCTCTCAGATAGAATGAGCTCGTTGAGAAGATCTTTTCTAGCATTTGTTAAATTAGTAGCAGCAAGTGGATGGGCTTTAGGCTGTTCCTTGTCCTATATATAACTGTTTTGAGCAGAGATTGTTAGTTATCCCGACTTCTTGTAAAGTACTCGTTTTTCTTCCATTGTCCCTTTTGTTTTCTTTCCTCCTAAAGTATCTAATATGGAATTGCGGAATGGATTACTTTTGTGCGGCACTTTGAGATCGAATATAATTATTTGTTGCTAGTGATTCTGGACAAGCAGCAAGTTTTTGGGGATCTAACATTGACCCAACTGCACGGATGGTCGCTTGAGCGTAAATCTGGTTCGGCTAATGTTGTGGAGAAAAGAGTGTGACGGCTGAATAAGAAGTCTTGTATCAGGTGAAGATACTTATCAAGTTGTTGCAACTTCGATGAATGCAATGTTATAGACTAAGTTACAAGATGTAAAAGAGAACAACTTGTGTGTGTCCTTCGTAATTCTCAAGTCCCCTAAATATGAGGCGCCTACTATGCTTCTTATCTTGTTTGTAACCAGAATTCCCAAAAATATGTTTTGTTATTTGGTTTATTTTGGGGCATGAGCCATTCAAATCTTAGCACTTAAAGGGTGTGCTTTTCTCTAGCATTGATACACAGCCCTGTCCGTAGATATTCTAAGTGGAAACCATGATGCTTGTGTGATCATCCCGATGCCTGATTATGGCTTCTTCTTTTTTTCCTTGGGGCAAGCATGATTATTGGCAAAAAGCAAAAAAAGCAAAACAAAAAGATACCCAAGTGTTACAACCAAAAATTTCTTTTTCCATTGAAATGATTGTAATCTTTATTAAGATGATGATGAGAGTACGGCAATTGTGTCACTACCACTCATGTAATTCTTGATCAGATCCAACAATAAACTTACCCAAAAAGTTAAAGAGAAAGTTAGTGAATTCCAAATCATCACATCCCAAGTCAATAAATTTTGCATATTAAAAATATATATATATATATCTCCAAAACTATGTACTAGATGCAGGATCCAAGTGAATTTTTTATTAGTAATTTGTCAATTAAGTTCTTTATATATAGAGAATCCTTCCTTATAAGATTTTTTTAAATGATATCAGAATCTATGATTTATACAAAGGAAAAAGCCGTGGTAGTCCACAGTTTAAGCAAGAAGCATAGTAGTCAGTTGAATAAACACAAGATATCAGAACTAAAAGAAATTTGAAATTGGTCTAGGGGTTCTACGCTTTTGTTACATGAACAAGAAAGAATTACAATTGAAAGTAAGACTCAGATTTCTTAGTGAGTCACAAATACCTCCTCTCTCTCTCTACCTCCCTCCCTCACACACACACACACTCACACACCAAATCATGTTTTAATGCGTCAAAACTGATATACAACCAAGAGAAGAAGGTACAAAGTCTTAGCCCACCGCTTTATTAGTTACACTGATAACCTGCCATCTTCTAGTTCTTAAATTCTTTGGGATCAATATAGGAGATTAGGACCAAACATCCTTAAAATTCTACGTACTCTGACATTCATTGCATCTTCATCCTTATAAAAGAATAAGCATCTTCATCCTTCTCTAATTTTCAATTCTACACAGCAATGCTATTTAGTTTCCGGTCGATCAGAAAAAACAGAACGACACTGTTTTCATTTCCTTTTCTATTCCAAGTTTCCATCACTGGGGGCTGAACATTATGGACAGCAGAAAACAGAGAGAGATCCGGTTGAGCAATGAAAATATTTGCACTCAAGAATTATTGCAAGCGTAAGGAACTGATTTCTGTAGTGCTTATCATAATAATACTGAAATGAGGAAACCTTCTCAAGCATTCGGCTGGCTATTACAATAAACTACCTCATGTAATCCACAATGTCTGCCTTCTGAACAAAGTATTTCACCAAGTGCTAATCAACAACCTTTTGTAACTTTCGTGAAAGTCAGGATAGAAGAACCATGCCGATGCGTGTCAAAGTGCTGCTGACACGAGGAATGATCGAATTCTTTGCAATAGTTCTGCCTTTACGGAATCAGGAACAGAAGCTGCATTGGAATATTTTAAAATGTCACGAACTTGTCTGAGAAATATAATCTACAGTTGGTCCACCAAACGGCTTACACAAAAATCACAAAGTGAAGGCGAAACCAAGGGCCAAATTGAGCAGTTCAACTACATGAACAGGGCATTACACCAAAAACTCAAACCCAGGCAACTACGAAGACTTCATCTCCTTGACTGTACAGCTAAATTGCCTGGGCGTTTATAGGACTGGTAGGCATAAGTAACAGATTAAGATTATAATGAGATAAACCAATGTTTATTCTGAGTTCAACTGCGCTCTATAAACGTTTTAACGAGTGAAAGGATGACATTAGAGTAAGGGAAATTAAATTTGTAAGAAAAAGGAATCACAGCAGCTTACTAGAAACTAATGGTCATTATGAATTAGGAAAAGAAGCCAAAGCTGAAAATACTGCGATCATTATCAGGCAAAACAGAAGTGTAGTCTGTAATGTTAACAGATGGTCTTTGATTTCCAGTAAAATTCATGGACAAGACCTTTTTCAAAGGATACTCACACATGTAGTAAGTGCTTCTAATCCCCGATCTCATCTTTCAACTCATTCTTAAGGGGGAGGGAAGTGACATTGGAGTCCAAGCTTCTTGTGCCCTAACACACCATATGGATGCTTTTCATCTGCTACTTCTATATTGTAAGTACCTCTTGAAAGCCTCACACCACAACACTGAATTCAGCATGCAGCATGTGTTTTGTCCTTGTTTGTTTGCTAGTTTATGAACGATGAGAAAGAAAGAGATTTTAAAACAAGACATACAAAGTTCTGACAAGAATGAGAAAATTGTCAAACTTGGAACAAATTATGCCAAGACTTAGGGGAACATGTTTCAACTGGTCATGAGTTCGCCGCTTCCTTATGGAGAATTTGTAGTTGAAGTGAAATCCGTAGGAAAAAACAAAAGAAGCCCTTACCTCTGCCCTTTGGAGTAATTACATGAATGAGGTCATCCACAGCAACATTATTTCTTCCTTTCTTCTTTACAAATGCCCTGAGATTAACCAGAAGAATCAGATGAATTCCCCAATATTCAGAAGTCACCAAACCAGCAATCATAGTGAATAAAGCTTTATCAGAATAACCAGATACCATTACTAAAACAACTTTTGATCAATTCCTTTCTAGAAATCAAATTCACTGAGTGGGGAAAGGATCAAAAGACAAAGGTTTGAGGTTATTCTAAAGGACCAGTGGGACAGTAATAACAAAACCGTATGTGCATCTTGCTCAAGAGGAATCTAAATCTGCCCATCCTCCCCCAGAAGTTGGAAAACCGACAAACAACTAAGAAGCAAATAGTAGAGATAACAGCAGCAATACTGTGCAGCGTCCACCCACAACTTAACATTATTTCTTCTTTTATCATTTGAAGTAGCAGCTAAACTGTAACGTTACTAGGCTTGTAATCTCCTGCTAAAAGAGGCAAGTTTTGTAATTTCAGTTATCTTTGTCATCCGTTTGAATGTCATACCTCCTATAAAGCCCCATAACAGCTTACTCAATTGTTCCAACCCATAACTTTCACCTATTTTCCCCGAGTCCACCACATAAACAAGAAGTCTCTTGACAGATACCATAAGAATACACGATCAGCCCAATCAATCAGATATTTTATCACGTTGACCCCTCGGATATTCGAAAACAAACCGGCACATTTGCAAAAGCATTTGCTAGACATGAAAATCGGTTTCGCACCAATGTGGCGAAGGTAGAGAAGTGGAGAGAAACTCTTATTGAAGCTGGGAGCTATTCTGGTTGGGATGTCTATAGCATGGCAAATGGGTAATTTTATGTAGCACTTGACTCATAGTTCCTCTTTTTTTTTTTTTTTAATATCTACTTCTTTATAAGATAGAGAAACTTCATTGCAAATACATAATTTTTACCTAAAAATGGATTGCAAAAAACAAAACGTAGTTTTTTAGTTTAGTTGTCTGTGGGTTCTCTTTCATGTCTGGTCGCTTGAGCTGAATTATTTGATGTTTTCCTCTTATTTTTCACCCTACCACGGTTCAAAGATCATGCCACCTAAATGGTTAGAATTAGCATTGACTTTCTACTCTTACCCTTTGGGGGAATTATATTGTAATCATATTGTCCTTAAAGCCCTTAATTCGTGGACTTACCCAAGAGTTAAGTCCAAAAAATAAAGCATGGTTTATAACAACCCGAAACTTTGAAAAAAAAAAGAGGATATTTAAATGATATAATTTAATTGCTTGTGATGATGAAAGAGTGCCAAAGGGTTAAGATAATAACGTTCTTTGTAATAGATGATACCTTTTTTCCCTTTTAAATTTTTTTCTTAATGTTTATATTCTAATTTAATATTCTATTTATTATGATAATTAGGTATGAAGGGAAGTTAATTGAAGGGATTGTTGATCAAGTTTCGAGTGAAGTGGGCCCTATCCATTTTCATGTTGTTGAGTATCCAATAGAAATAGATTCTAAAGTTGAAGAGGTGAAAGATTTATTAAATCTTGAAACAAGTAACATTCGCATTGTTGGCATTTATGGGATGGGTAGTATTGGTAAAACCACCATAGCAAAAGCTCTTTATAATAAGATATATTTCAAACTTGAAGGATTTAGTTTCCTTTGAACATCAAAGAAACTTCAAAAAAGGTTAAGGGTTTAGTTGAGATATAAACTCAACTTCTTTATGACATATTGGAAAAGGATTTAAGGATTGATAATAATAGTAAAGGAATTGTATTGATCAAGAAAATGCTTAAAAGAAAAAGAGTTTTTATTGTTCTTGATGATGTAGATGGCTTAGACCAAATATGCAAATTATTTAGAGACTTAAAATGGTTTGACTTAGGAAGTAGAGTTATTATTACAACCAGAGATGAAAATTTATTGATTCAATTAGATGTACATGGGAGATATAAGGTCTTAACCTTGAATGAATCAAACTCCATTGCACTTTTTAGTTGGCATTCCTTTGAGATGGCCTATTCCAAACCAGATTTCCAAGAGCTTTCAATTAGTGCAGTGAACTATGTTGAAGGACTTCCATTACTCTTAAAGTTCTAGGTTCTTTTTTGAAAGGGAGGAGTTTTATTAAATGGAAAAATGAATTGGAAAAGTTGCAAAAGAAACCAAATGAGAAGATTCAAGAGTTACTTAGAACAAGTTTTGACTCAGTAGATATGGATACAAAGGACATATTTCTTAATATTGCATATTTCTTTCTTAGTATGGAGAAATACCATGCAACCAAAATATTAAAAGCTTGTGGTTTATTTCCTTATAGTGGGGTATGGAAATTCTTGAACAAATATCTCTCTTGATCATTGGGAAAAACAAGTTGCAAATGCATAGTTTGATAGAACATATAGGGAGAGAAATTATTCATGGAAAAGAAAATTATATTCTTGAAAATTATAACAGGTTGTGGTCTTATGAAGATGCTTTAGATGTCCTCAGCAAACAAAGGGTAAGAGTTTTATACATTTATCTTTTTTCCAAGTATGCATCCTCGTTTGAATTAGATGATAGTGCTACTCATAATTGTAATTAAACAAACAACTAATACTTCATAACTATCAAAGTTCTATAAAATTCAATAAAGTTCTACATTTGGAAAACTCAAGGATGAGAATTATTAATCCAATTGTCTTTTTTGCCAGGGGTCATAACACGTGAGAGGTCTCAACTTAAATTCACTTGAATTGGAGAATGTAAATTTGGAAATGATAACTCTATTTTTATAGAGTTATTTGACCTATTTTTAGGCAATAAACAATGCAATGCTTATGAGAAAATATTTGAATTCATCTTTATTTACCTAAATTTGTCTTGTTTATGTAGCATAAGGAGGCATGGAGAAAAAGGATGAAAATGGAGAACCTGATGCTTATTGTGTGGTAAAATCGTAATATCAAGATCAAGAGAGTCAAGATGGGCTTGGACTTTAGATTTTCCATTGTTATTGGGTTTTTTATTTATTTAGAAAACTCAATCATGTTAGGAATTCAAATCCTAATTAATTTAGAAGTTCAAAACCCAATTGTTTTAGATCTCTAAAACCCAATTCTACTAGGATAGGAGGTAGGTCTAAACCTAAACCCTATTTAAGAAAAGAGAAGAGGCAAGAGGAGGGAGAGGAGGAAATTGAGAACAACTCAAGAGAGAGGCCAAGAATTCAAGGTTTTCTTGAAGAGAAGACAAAAAAGGTAACAGACTTCTTGTTCTTGGATTCAAGATGCCTTCTTTATTTCTTATTACCATTCTTCCTCATTATTTCTTTATGTTTTAGTTTATTTTTGTTAGAACTACGATGTAACCTAATTATGATGGTATGAATCTTATGATTATTATGTTTTGCAAGATATTTTATTTATGTGAAGTTACATATTACGGAGTTTAATGCTTTTAGGTGATTAGCTACCACTTAGATGACTTGATTTGCATGTTAAAGACCGACATGAAATAGCATGCAGTTGCTTCTTATAATATGCAACCATAGATTAAATATGGATAGACATATACCATATTGTTTGTGTGGCTTTCGGTGTAAACTGAGAATGTTCATAGATCCTAATGCATTTGGTTTGTTTCAATTCACATATAGAGATATAGTGAATTAATGAACTAAGTAGATTTGTTATACCTAGACATAGGATAGTAAATAAATTAGGAAGTTCCGCCATCACATAGATATTATCCCTCTTGCAAGTATAAATAATCAATATTAATACCTAGTAATTATGGTGAAATCATATGCTCTAACATATTTCTTGTATTTAGTTTTCTTAGGATTAGTTAGTTAATCTATCATCTATCAATTTGATTTGCTAGATAAATTATAAGAGTTGTTCACCGTTAGTAATTAATTGGTCTAGTAATCACCAATCTCTGTAGGACGATATCTTTCTCACCATTATATTACTTGTTTGACATGTTCACTTGCATATAAATTTCACCGAACAGGAAACAGATGCATTAATTTGGAGGATCAAAAATTGAAAACTGAGGCATTTACAAGTATGAAGAATTTAAGATTGCTCCAATTTAATGCAATACATCTCACAGGAAACTTCAAACATCTGTCGAGTGAGCTAAGATGGCTTTTTTGGCATAAGTATCCTTTACAATTTCTTTCACAAAATTTTCATTTAGAGAATCTTGTAGCTCTTAACCTACAAGATAGCAAAATTGTCCAGATTTGGAAGGGTTATAAGGTATAATAACATTGTATTTCTATATAGATGTTAAATGTATGAAATATAAAAACTTTTCACTTATTTCATTTTCTTTTGATTTTGTTTTTATAGATATTCAATAAGCTAAAAGTCCTTAATCTCCAAAATTGTGAAGATCTCATTAAATCACCTGACTTTTCTCAAGTTCCACATTTGGAAATATTGATACTTGAAGGTTGCATAAGTTTGACAGAAGTTTATGAGTCCATTGGATCTATAAAAGGCCTTCTCAAGCTAAATTTGAAAAGATGCATAAGCCTTGCAAATCTCCTAAGTAGCATTTTTTTAACTTAGAATCACTTGACATTCTTGATGTATCTCAATGCTTAAAAAATTTTGAGTTTTCAAAACAAGGGGGGAGTTTGATGGCTTTAACAAAGGTACGTGGAAATGAAACTACTCTTGAACAAAGATCATTCTTCTTTGGTCATTCGAAGAATTTTAAAATTGAATTATTTGGATGTAAACGAAGATCCTCAAATTCTTGGTTATTAAGTTTCTCACATTGGATATCCTCCAAAAGTTCAATCCATATAAGTTCACTAGTGGCTATTATTTCTAGATTCCATTCTTTAGAAAAGCTATATTTCAGTGATTGTGGTTTGTTTGAAGATAACTTTATTAGTGACTTTGAAAATTTATCTTCACTTATATGTTTGGACTTATCTAGAAATAATTTTTGTCATACACCTCATGGCATGAGTCGTCTTCCAAAACTGCTGTTGTTGTAGTTAAGGGGTTGTAGTTCTCTTCAATCAATTCTAGGAATCCCTCCAAGTTTGAGGTATCTCTCTCTCTCTCTCTCTCTCGATATATATATATATATATATATATATATATATATATATATCGGTTTACTTTGCACAGTTTTTCTATGTGTATGATTTTTTTTCTTTTACCGCATGCCACTTGTGTTCCGTACGGCATATCCCCTTGGAATCTATTTTTTGGAACGACGCTGCTTCTTTCCTTCAAATCCACACGGCTTTTGTTTATTAAGAGATGAATGGGAAGTAAATGAAATGGAGTTTAGAAGTGGAGATGAAGTGGAAGTGTCCATTCAATTACATGGAGGCTCTGAAGTCTACAAATGTGGAATTCATCTAAAACTTGGTAAATTAACTGTAATAAACGGACTTTAAAATGTACCAATTCGTGGACTTTGATATTGTTACAAATTGCAAGGTCCCAGTAGTTGTGCTCTTTCAAATGATAGGATCAACAAACATAATCATTGACAATATTAAAGATGATAGCATACTTTAAAGTAATGCTGCTACAAATGATAATGTCTCTTGAGGTGATATTGCTACAGCTCCTCCTCCTACCCATGATAATATCTCTAAAGATGATGTTGATCCTAATGGTAATCAAGAAGTATTTGTAAGACATTCTTTTAAAATCAGGTAGGATGAATCAATCCAAGTCTATGTAACTTTCTTCTTGTCTTCTCATTTTAAAACTATAAAGAAACACATTAAAATTCAAAAGAAGTAAAAGAAGAGAGAATATGGAAAACTTTCATAAATGCAGGGTAACGGCCCTGCTATGATTCACAGAAGACAAAAGCATGGATTGGATGGAATTGAATGTTTTTCCAAACTATCAAAGTGACTTACATGATCCTTATTTATAGGAGAAACAACATGGCAACTAACCAAACAACTTGTCGTTCCACTTGCAACAAAAATTAAGTTCGACATGACACATAAGCGCAGTAGATAAGATAAAACTGTAGAAAACTAAGGCGGGAGATGAATTTGCAGAACGTGGGTCCCATCTTATCCTCTTTTACACATCAAGGTGGCCGAAGGATTCATCCACCAAACCTGCACCTCTTGGTTTGGTATTCGGTTAGGGATTTCCTTTGCAACTTAAGAATGCAACTTGGCCGTGTGCCCTCCATTTATATTCTCTCATGTTTTGACATGATGAACTAACGGATTCATCCTCCTTATTCATCTGGTTTTTTGGTTTGGGATCTTCATGCCAACAGTTGCATCTTGCTCATGACACAGCCACTTGATTTGTGCGGGTTCCTTCTTTCTTGCAATTTCATAAGTGTATTTATGCATTTGTAGAGCCGTATGTCTCTGCATGATCAAAACATCTATTCACCTTCAACCGTTCATGTATCAACGGATTTCCAAAATCATCATTACAACTTGTTACAAATAAATTGCCAATTGAGAAAAGTTCACCGGCATGCTAAACTGGACATGAACAACTTCCTGTTCATAAGATGTTGAGTTCCGATAAAAGATCAAATTCTTTGTAAAAGATAGGCCTTTACAGAATCTGAAACACAATCTGCATCAACATATTTTAATATGTCATAAACTTGATTGAGAAATGTTATCAACAGTTAGTTAAACTATCGGCTTATAGAGAAATCACAAAGAGAAAGGCAATTGTAAAAACTTCATGTTACTCTAAGTCAATTGCGTTCTATAAACGTTTAATGAGTGAAAGGGTGACATTAAAGTAAAGGAAATTAAATTTACAAGAAAAAGGACCTCATGACAGCTTATTAGAAACTAATGGTTATTATTAATTAGGTAAAGAAAAGAAAAGAAGAAGTCAATGATGAATTAAAATATCAATGATCTGGTTGTTGGGTGGTCTTTGTTTAAATTCATCAAAGCAATTACCGGAAGCGTTCAAACGCATTCTTTACCTCCTCCTCAGTCTTTGCATGCAAAAATCCAAAAGCAAAAGCACAAAGTTTGTCAGGGGAAGGTCTTTTCCGGGGAAAGCACAAGGAGGATTCCTCCGCGATTGCTCTATTTGCGGGACGATTTCAGATGCTCTTAGTGACGCATGCCGTAAAGAAAATGAGGATGGGAAAAATAATCGGTGGACCATTCAAAAGCAACTGCATTATATATAAGAAAAGAGAAACCCTCTCTTGCTCTTCACCGTCGACGTTCCTGGACCACTTCATCTGCTACTTCTATATTGTAAGTACATTTGATGTTGGGTTCGAATAAAAGATCAAAAATGAATTAAAATAACAATATTTGGTTGTCGGGCGGTCTTTGTTTCAATTCGTAAAGGCAATTTCCGGAAGCTTTCAAACACATTCTTCACCTCCTTCTCTTTCTTTGCATGCAGAAATCCAAAAGCAAAAGCACAAGGTTTGTGAGGGGAAGGTCTTTTCCGGGAAAAGCACAACTGGGGTTCCTCTGCGGTTGCCCTATTTGCTGGACAATTTCAGATGCTCTAAGTGACGCATGCCGTAGAGAAAATGAAGATGGGAAAACTAATCGGACGATTCAAAAGCAACCGCGTTGTTTAGCGGGAAGACAGACCTTCGTTTGTTCTCCCCTGCTGAGTTTGCTGGACCATTTCAGATGCTTTTAGTGACTCGTACTGAAAAGAAAATGAGGATGGGGAAAAACAATCGGTCCATCACTCAAAAGAAACCATGTGGTTTAACGAGAGGTGAAACCTTCTTTTGCTCTCCTCAGCTGAGTTTGAAAAAGTTCCTGTCCCAACTGAAAAATTAGCACGAGTTAAAAAAAATATCTTTATATTTAAATATTATAATATCTTACAGGTTTAAGTTGACTTCTTCTTAAAATATCTTACTGAAGAGAAAGGTTTTATAAGCTTATAAGAAAAATTATATATATCATTTTTTCTAACATGAGTCACTTAGAGCATTCAATCTTTCTATTCAAGTTCAATCTTTATAACAATGAGAGATTAACCCATTCTTTTGATTGAGTTAGATATATGGGGAAAACTAACTTTAATACCATGTTAAAAAGTATAAAGTCAAACTCAATATTTAACTTATGAGTTAGGGAGATATTTTTTTATATTAAACATTGTCAAGGATCATATATTTTACATGTTTGTCTTTTACCCTTGACACACTAGACCATTTCATACACTTTCAATGAACCATGCCCAAAAAAAAAATGAAGATGGAGAAAAATAATCGGTGAATCACTCAAAAGCAACCGCGTTGTTTAATGAGAAGTGAAACCTTTTCTTGCTCCCATCGTGGTATTTCAAGATAAGAAAACCCTTCTTCTTTTTTCCCCAACTCTTAGCTACACATTCGCTAACTCCCACTCTGATCTACAAGCTCTTCCATGGCAACTCGATTCCTTTCATCGTCTTCCAAGGCTAGTTGGCATCATGACGTCTTCCTGAGTTTCAGGGGTGAAGATACTCGCAAGACCTTCACCGATCATCTCTACAAGGCCTTAGTTCAGGCGGGACTTTACACCTTCAGAGATAAGGAGGAACTTCAAAAAGGGAGGACCATCTCCGCAGAATTGCGCAAGGCGATTCGTGGATCAAGGATTTTCATTGTGGTTTTCTCTAAACACTATGCTTCTTCCACGTGGTGCCTTGATGAACTTGTGGAGATCGTGGATTGTTGTAGAAAAAATACATTCTACACTCTGTTCCCGATATTTTATCACGTTGACCCCTCGGATGTTCGAAAACAGGCTAGGACATTTGCAAAAGCATTTGCTAGGCATAAAAACCGGTTTCACACTAATATGGCGAAGGTAGAGAAGTGGAGAGAAGCTCGTACTGAAGCTGGGAGCTATTCCGGTTGGGATGTCTCGAGTGTTGCAAATGGGTAATTCTATACTACACTTTGACTTATGGTTTCTCATTCCTTTTCTATATCCGTTTCTTTATAAAATAGACAAAAATTCATTACAAATAAATATGTTTACCTAAAAATGGAATGGAAAAAAAAAACATAGATTTTGAGTTCAATTGGCTTATGTTTTCCTCTTTCATGTCTAGTTGTTTTGGCTGAATTACTTGATGTTTTCTTGATCATGTCCAACTTTCCACTAATTAAAGGTTGGGATTAACATTGCATTTCTAATCAAATGTCTTACGCTTTGGGGGAATTATATAGTAACCATATTGTCCTTGAAAACCCTAATTCATGGATTTTAACGAGAGTTGAAAAAAAAAAAAAAAAAGGATGGTTCATAACATACCAGAGCTTTGAAAAAGAAAATGGATATTTAAATTATATCCACACTAAATTCGATATAAGTTTATTGCTTGTATGAAAAGTTTCAAAGAGTTTAGACAATAAAGTTCGTTGGTAATAGTCAACTCTTTTTTATTTTTGAATTTTAATTTTATTCTTAGCATTTATCTTCTAGTTTCATATTCTATTTATTGTGATAATTAAGTATGAAGAAAAGTTCATTGAAGATATTGTTGATCAAGTTTTGCATGAAGTAGGTCCTATTCACTTTCATGTTGCAGAATATCCAATAGGAATAGAATCTAAAGTTGAAGAGGTGAAAGATTTATTAAATCTTGAAACAAGTGAGATTCGCATTGTTAGCATCCATGGGATAGGTGGTATTGGTAAAACCACAGTGGCAAAAGCTCTTTATAATAAGATATTTTTCAAATTTGAAGGATTTAGTTTTCTTTCAAACATTAAAGAGACTTCAGCAAAGGTTAAAGGTCTAGTTCAACTCCAAAAACAACTTATTTATGACACTTAGAAAAGGATTTAAGGATTGATAATAATAATAATGGAATTGTATTGATCAAGAAATTGCTTAAAGGAAAAAGAGTCTTTATTGTCCTTGATGATGTGGATGACTTGGACCGAATATCCAAATTGTTTGGAGACTTAAAATGGTTTGGCTTGGGAAGTAAAGTCATTATTACAACTAGAGATACACATTTACTAACTCAATTAGAAGTTATAAGGTCTCATCTTTGGATAAATCAAACTCCCTTGCACTTTTTAGTTGGCATGCCTTTGGGATGGCCTATCAAAGACCAGATTTCCAAGAGCTTTTGAGTGGTGTGGTGAACTATGCTAAAGGACTTCCATTAGCTATTAAAGTTCTAGGTTCTTTTTTAAAAGGAAGGAGTTGTGTTGAATGGAAAAGTGAATTGGAAAAGTTGCAAAAAAAACCAAATGACAAGATTCAAAAGATACTTAGAATAAGTTAACTCACTAGATATGAATACAAAGGAAATATTTCTTGATATTGCATGTTTCTTTCTTGGTATGGAGAAATACCATGCAATCAAAATATTGGAAGGTTGTGGTTTCTTTCCTGATATTGGTATGAAAATTCTTGAACAAAGATCTCTCTTAATGATTCAAAAGGATAAGTTGCAAATGCATAGTCTAGTACAATATATGGGGAGAGAGATCGTTCATAAAAAAGCAAATTACATTTTAGAAAATTGTAGCAGGTTGTGATTTCATGAAGAGGTTCTAGATGTCCTAAGTGAACAAAAGGTAAGGGGTTTACCCGTTTATCCTTTTTCCACATATGCATCTACTTTGAACTAGATGATAATGCTACTCATATCTACTTGAATTAGATGATAAAGCAAACAACTACTTCATGAGTTTATAAAGTTCTATTCTAATTCAATAGAGTTCTATTTTGAAAACTCGAGGATGTGAATCACTTATCCAAATGTCTTTTTTGCTAGGGGTCACAACATGTGAGAGGTTTGAGGTTAAATTCACCTCAATTGAAAGATGTAAATTTGAAGACAGAGGCATATACAAAAATGAAAAATTTAAGATTGCTCCAAATTAATGCTATACATCTCAGAGGAAATTTCAAAAATTTATCCAACAAGCTAATATGGCTTTCTTGGCATAAGTGCCCTCTAAAATTTCTATCACAAAATTTTCATTTAGAGAACCTTGTTGTTCTTGATCTACAAGATAGCAAAATTGTACAAGTCTGGGAGGGTTGTAAGGTATAATAATATTACATTTCTATGTAGATGTTAAATGTATGACACCTAAAAAAATTTCACTTATTTCCGTTCTTTTCATTTTGTTTCTGTAGGTACTCAATAAGCTAAAAGTCCTTAATCTCCAGAATTGTTAAGACCTCATCATATCACCAAACTTTTCTCAAGTTCCACATTTGGAGATACTAATACTTCCAAGTTGCACAAGTTTGGTTAAAGTTGATGAGTCTATTGGATGTCTAAAGGCCTTGTTGAGCTAAATTTGAAAGGATGTACAAGCCTTGCAAATCTTTCAAGCAATATTTTTAACTTAGAATCACTCAAAACTCTTGACTTATCTCAATGTTTAAAACTTTTTGAGCTATCAAAACAAGTGAGGAGTTCGATGGCTTTGACAAAGGTCTATGAAAATGACACTACTCTTGAACAAAGTTCATTATTCTTTGGTCATTTGAAGAATTTCAAAATTGAGTTATTTGGATGTAAATATAGATTCTCATATTCTTGGTTGTCATGTTTCTCTTGTTGGATGTCACCCAAAAGCTCAATCCACAAAAGTTTACTAGTGGCTTCTATTTCTAGATTTCATTCTCTAAAGAAGCTAAATCTTAGCAATTGTGGTTTATCTGAAGATAACTTTATCAGTGACCTGGAAATTTTATCTGCACTTGTAAGTTTGGACTTATTTGAAAATAATTTTTGTCATATACCTCATGGTATTAGTCGTCTTCCTAAACTTCTGGTGTTGCGGTTAGAGGGTTGCAGTGCTCTTCAATCAATTCCAGTAGTCCCTCCAAGTTTAGTGGGGTTATTTGCACAAAATTGTTCATCATTGAGAAGCTTGCCTAACTTACCATTATTGGATATGGAACGTTCGCCAATTTTTTCTGTATCTGAATCTGACGAGTACAGGGTTAGTTTGCAAAGGTTAATTGTTAGAACTGTCGCCCACATCAGCACACACGTCAGCCACTGCGGCAGCGTCCACGTTAGTGACACGTCCGCCCTAGGGCCACGTCAACCCTAGGGCCACGTCAGCCATTCACGCATCGCTCCTGCACGCGATCAAGCGCAGCCACCTCGCCCACCGCTCGTCGCCGAAAAACTTTCCTTTTCCAGATCTTGTAATTTTGTAAAGATCTTCGATTCGATTTTTATTGTAAATGCTTTTCTGTTTATAATCTGTATCTAATTGTGTATTTAAACAATTCAATTTTAATAAAATATCATCGGAAAATTTATCCAATTCTAGGGTTTTGATTTCTCTTCTGAATTGGTGTTTCTCCGGTCAATCCTACCGGAATTCTTCAATTTCTATCATTAACATCTTTTCCTACCCTATATATTGAAGCACATAAGAATACTTTACAGGTGCTCTCTCTCTCTCTCTCTCTCTCTCTCTCTCTCGTGTGAATATATATATATGAATATGAATTTCTTTCCTTTTCTCCTTTTTGCTTTTTGATAGCAGATGTGGAGCGGGAGCCCTCAATTGTGTATCATTTTTCTCCAAACTACAAAGGTTCCACGTTGGTTCAACTACCAGGCAATTGGGTGTTCAATATCCTTCCAGATACCTCCAATTTCAAAGGGTCTAATTTACCGGTTTCTTGTTTGTGCTTCTTATGGAGAAATGCCCTATGCTGCCAACTGTACTTCAACTAATGGTCTCATTGTGGCAATGTCGTTTTACAATAAAACTAATGGCTCTAGTCTATCTTACCATACAAAAGTCCCTCTACATTTTGCTGCAAGTCGTTGTCACATATACCATGTGCCTCTTGCGTTCCGTACAGGATCCACCCTTGGAACCTATTTTTTGGCCCAATGGCGCTTCTTTCCTTCAAATCCACTGGCCATTTGTCCCCTAAAAGATGAATGGCAGACAAGTGACATAGAGCTTGAAGGGGGAGATGAAGTGGAAGTGTCCATTGAACTTAAGGGAGGCTCTGAAGTCCGCACATGTGGAATTCTTCTAAGACTTGGTAGGTTAACTATAATAAATGGATTTTAAAATGTATCAGTTCGTAAACTTGTATGTTGTTACAAATTGCAAGGTCCCAATGGTTATGCTCTTTATGATAAGATCAACAAACATAATCACCGACAACATAAAATTTTTATATAACATATTTTTAAGTAATGCTACTACAAGTGATAATGTCTCTTAATGTGACGTTGTTGCAGGTCCTCTTGTCGCACATGATGATATCTCTGAAAATGATGTTGATCCTGATGGTTTTGCTCTCTATAAACGTAGATGGGACTTGATAAGGGCATGCCAGTGATCGTGATGGTGACGAGAAGTATCTGTAAGCCATTTCCTTTAAAATCAGGTAGGAAGAGTCTACCCAAGTCTCTATGGCATTCTTCTGTTCTTCCTAATCGTCTCTATTCTCACCTATCCTCTTTGTTTTTCTTGGAAAGCTGGAATTCGACATTATTTTTTATCTCATTTCATGACGGCTACGTCTATATCCTAAATTATTTGATTATTTTTTGTTTGGATGTTTCATATTCTATGTTGAAGCTTGAAATTAAATTTTGCTTTGGAAAAAGAAAAAAGAATACCAATTTTATGTAAACAATTTCTCTTATTATCATCTAGGCTCATATGAACCATACAACTTTACATTTTTGCCATGGATTGAGGACTCAAATCAGCATTAAAAATTTTGTCTAGTGTTAAAAGATCAATTATTCAACTCAAAAATTAACTTAAAAGTTTGTGAAACTCACTATTTTATAAGCAAGATTCTTTATATACTTATTAATAATGTGAAATTTATTACTCACATCTCTCACTATAATAGTCATGATTACGTGAGCTCAAATTAATGAGAGTGCTAAAGGAATTTTGGTTCTAATACTACATCAAAAGTCTTAAAAGTTTAATCCAAAAACTAATTATTTGACTTCTATAGCTACAGTCTTTTGAAAGAAAAGAATTAAAAAAAACTCACAACCAATAAACCAATAACTGAAGATGCAAGTAGAGTATGAGGTGTTACTAATTTTGAAATGTATATGGCCATCTTTTGTATAATACCCAACAAAACACATTATTTGAAGTGTATAAGTAGATTAAGCATCATATTAGTTTCCCTTTATTGAGAATATGAGATGAATGATCCATGTGTATATTTCTAATATAATCTACCTTTAAGATATTAGGACTATGTATGGGCAATTATCCCAAGCACACCTATCTTTCTCTATAATTACATTGCACACTAGTTGCATGGAATCTTTGAAGTTTTTACTCTTTTTTAATTCTTCTTTCTCTAAAAAGTGATTATTCCATTTATTTCCTTTGCGATACTCTAGTTCATAGAGGGGTTATAGAGGGATTGTACTTAATTAAATTGTCATAGAGGAAGAGTTGTTAAGTCAAACAGGCCACCTTGGTGAAAGTTTTTGCTTGGTGTTTTTCTATTCTGTCAAAGAGAATGAGCTTGTTGAGAAGATCTTTTCTAGCATTTGTTAAATTAGTAGCAGAAAGTGGATGGGCTCTAGGGTGTTCCTTGTCCTATATGTTACTGTTTTGAGCAGAGATTGTTAGTTAACCTGACTTCTTGTAAAGTACTCGTTTTTCTTCCTTTGTCCCTTTTGTTTTCTTTCCTCCTAAAGTATGTCATATGGAATTGCGGAATGGATTACTTTTGTGCGGCACTTCGAGATCGAATCTAATTATTTGTTGGTATTGATTCTGCGCAAGCAGCAAGTTTTGGGGGATCTAACATTGACCCAACTGCACGGATGGTCGCTTGAGCGTAAATCTGGTTCGGCTAATGTTTTGGAGAAAAGAGTGTGACAGCTGAATAAGAAGTCTTGTATCAGGTGAAGATACTTCTCAAGTTGTTGCAACTTTGATGAATGAAATGTTATAGACTAAATTACAAGATGTAAAAGAGAGCAACTTGTGTGTGTCCTTTGTAATGCTCTAAGTCCCCTAAATATGAGGCGCCTACTATGCTTCTTATCTTGTTTGTAGCCAGAGTTCCCAAAAATATGTTTTGTTATTTGGTTTATTTGGTATGAGCCATTCAAATCTTAGCACTTAAGGGTGTGCTTTTCTCTAGCATTGATACACAGCCCTGTCCGTAGATATCCTAAGTGGAAACCATGATGCTTGTGTGATCATCCCGATGCCTGATGCTTCTTCTTTTTTTCCTTGGGGCAAGCATGATTATTGGCAAAAGGCAAAAAAAAAGCAAAACAAAAAAGATACCGAAGTGTTACAACCAAAAATTTCTTTCCCATTGAAATGATTGTAATCTTTATTAAGATGATGATGAGAGTGCAGCAATTGTGTCACTACCACTCATGTAATTCTTGATCAGATCCAACAATAAACTTATCCAAAAAGTTAAAGAGAAAGTTATTGAATTCCAAATCATCACATCCCAAGTCAATAAAATTTGCATATTAAATATGTATATATATATATATCTCCAAAACTATGTACTAGATGCAGGATCCAAGTGAATTTTTTATTAGTAATTTGTCAATTAAGTTCTTTATATATAGATAATATCTCTTTATAAGATTTTTTTAAAATGATATTAGAATCTATGATTTATATAAATGAAAAGGCTGTGGTAGTCCATAGTTTAAACAAGAAGCACAAATAGGCAGTTGAATAAACACAAGATATGAGAACTAAAGAAATTTGAAATTGATCTAGGGGTCCTACGCTTTTGTTACATGAACAAGAAAGAATTAAAATTGAAAGTAGAATCACATTTCTTAGTGAGTCACAAATACCTCCTCTCTCTCTCTCTCTCTCTCTACCTCCCTCACACACACACACACAAAACAAATCATGCTTTAATGCGTCAAAACTGATATACAACCAAGAGAAGAAGGTACAAAGTCTTAGCCTACCGCTTTATTAGTTACACTGATAACCTGCCATCTTCTAGTTCTTAAATTCTTTGGGATCAACATAGGAGATTAGGACCAAACATCCTTAAAATTCTACGTACTCTGATATTCATTGCATCTTCATCCTTATAAAAGAATAAGCATCTTCATCCTTCTCTAATTTTCAATTCTACACAGCAATGCTATTTAGTTTCCGGTCGATCAGAAAAAACAGAACGACACTGTTTTCATTTCCTTTTCTATTCCAAGTTTCCATCACTGGGGGCTGAACATTATCGACAGCAGAAAGCAGAGAGAGATCCGGTTGAGCAATGAAAATATTTGCACTCAAGAATTATTGCAAGCGTAAGGAACTGATTTCTGTAGTGCTTATCATAATAATACTGAAATGAGGAAACCTTCTCAAGCATTCGGCTGGCTATTACAATAAACTACCTCATGTAATCCACAATGTCTGCCTTCTGAACAAAGTACTTCACCAAGTGCTAATCAACAACCTTTTGTAACTTTCGTGAAAGTCAGGATAGAAGAACCATGCCGATGCGTGTCAAAGTGCTGCTGACACGAGGAATGATCGAATTCTTTGCAATAGTTCTGCCTTTACGGAATCAGGAACAGAAGCTGCATTGGAATATTTTTAAATGTCACGAATTTGTTTGAGAAATATAATCTACAGTTGGTCCACCAAACAGCTTACACAAAAATCACAAAATGAAGGCGAAACCAAGGGCCAAATTGAGCAGTTCAACTAAATGAACAGGGCATTACACCAAAAACTCAAACCCAGGCAAATACGAAGACTTCATCTCCTTGACTGTACAACCAATTGCCTGGGCGTTTATAGGACTGGTAGGCATAAGTAATAGATGAAGCTTATAATGAGATAAACCAATGTTTATTCTGAGTTCAACTGCGCTCTATAAATGTTTTAACGAGTGAAAAGATGACATTAGAGTAAAGGAAATTAAATTTGCAAGAAAAAGGAATCACAGCAGCTTACTAGAAACTAATGGTCATTATGAATTAGGAAAAGAAGCCAAAGCTGAAAATACTGCGATCATTATCGGGCAAAACAGGAGTGTAGTCTGTAATGTTAACAGATGGTCTTTGATTTCCAGTAAAATTCATGCACAAGACCTTTTTCAAAGGATAGTCACACATGCAGTAAGTGCTTCTAAACCCCGATCTCATCTTTCAACTCATTCTTAAGGGGGAGGGAAGTGACATTGGAGTCGAAGCTTCTTGTGCCCTAAAACACCATATGGATACTTTTCATCTGCTACTTCTATATTGTAAGTAACTCTTGAAAGCCTCACACCACAACACTGAAGTCAGCATGCAGCATGTGTTGTGTCCTTGTTTGTTTGCTAGTTAATAAACGATGAGAAAGAAAGAGATTTTAAAACAAGACATACAAAGTTCTGACAAGAATGAGAAAATTGCCAAACTTGGAACAAATTATGCCAAGACTTAGGAGAACATGTTTCAACTGGCAATGAGTTCACCGCCTCCTTATGGAGAATTTGCAGTTTGAAGTGAAATCCATAGGAAAAAACAAAAGAAGCCCTTACCTCTGCCCTTTGGAGTAATTACATGAATGAGATCATCCACAGTAACATTATTTCTTCCTTTCTTCTTTACAAATGCCCTGAGATTAACAAGAAGAATTAGATGAATTCCCCAATATTCAGAAGTCACCAAACCAGCAATCATAGTGAATAGAGCTTTATCAGAATAACCAGATACCATTACTAAAACAACTTTTGATCGATTCCTTTCTAGAAAGCAAATTCACTGAGTGGGGGAAAGGGTCAAAAGACGAAGGTTTGAGGTTATTCTAAAGGACCAGTGGGACAGTAATCACAACACCGTATGTGCATCTTGCTCAAGAGGAATCTAAATCTGCCCATCCTCACCCAGAAGTTGGACAACCGACAAACAACTAAGAAGCAAATAGTAGAGATAACAGCAACAATATTGTGCAGTATCCACCCACAACTTAACAGTATTTCTTCTTTTATCATTTGAAGTAGCAGCTAGACTGTAACGTTACTAGGCTTGTAATCTCCTGCTAAAAGAGGCAAGTTTTGCAATTTCAGTTATCTTTGTCATCCGTTTGAATGTCATACCTCCTATAAAGCCCCATAACTTTCAGCTATTTTCCCCGAGTCCACCACATAAACAAGAAGTCTCTTGATACCATAAGAATACATGATCAGCCCAATCAATCAGAACTAAATAAAATTTTGCGTGTATTTGTGAGTAACACTAGAGAAATTTGAGAAAAATGGTGAAACAAGTTCAGACTAGAGGCAAAACCTGCAGAGAGTTTTCATTTCATCCTTCCAACCACACTCTATAAGCCTTTCCCTTAGAAGCTCCATTAATCGCTCCTTTTCACCGCTCTCAATCAACTGTGGCACGAAAAGTCTTCAAATTATCAATAAAAACAGCAAAAAGATCGAACCTTGAAGCAAACCCGTTGACATACTTCATTTTCGGAGCTAAAGGAACAGAAAATCAAAGGGATTAACAAAAAGACCTTGATGTTAATAATTTCTCGAAGCGATGGCTCTTTCTCTTGATTTTCTCCTGCATCTGGTGTTGGCGGACGATTAACCGATTTCCTCCTTTTTCAAAGGAACAAAACAGATATTAACGAAAATTCAGTAAATAAAGAAATGTACGGAATTAGTTCCCATAAAAGTAAAACGAGGAAATACTTCCCCAGTGTATAAGACATATATATCTCCAGGTTGACCAAAGCAATTTCCCGAGAAAATAACACAGCCTTAGCTATTAACTCAGAACTTACATGATTGAAGATTCCGCAGCGCGAGAAATCCGCGGGTTTTGATGAAGCAGCCTGTGATGAGGTTCAGCCGAGATGAAGAAGGAGAAAGAGGAAAAGCGAATTAGATATCATTCCCCAAACGGCGTCGTTCGGAAGGCATTTCTATCATAAAGAAGACGACCCCACTGTTTTTATTGAACCAATATTTTACTGAATTCACCGTAGAACTAAAGCTTCTTAGCACAAAAATAGTTGTTCTACTTTTTCGTTTATGTTAAATACTGATTTCCTCAAAATATATCTACTCTAATTTCCATCTTTCTTCGTTAAAAATCATGGTTTGTCTAATGACAATGGGTCTAATAATATTATTATCATCTTAATGATGATTTTAAGGAGACACTACATCTTAAGTTGAACACTTCAACTTAACTTTTCTATACTCAACACAGTGATATATGTTAAAATATTAATTATCTCACATTTTTAATATTTTTTTATAATATTTACAAATTAACAATACTTTTAAGAAAGAAATATAAAAAGTACACTCTAAATATCATCATATATATTAAAAATAATGAGTGTAAGGATGTAAATAATAATCTTTAATTAATCTTTAACTCCAAAACTTTTAAATAATGCTAAAAATTGTCAAATTTGGTATAAGAGTTAATCATATATTTTAAATTTAAAACATTGTGAAATAGATTAAAGTGAACTAGGGATAGTATAAGCTATCATAAAGTGAGTCATCATAATGTCAAGTTATAAGTATTGTGGAATATAATGATCTCAATTAAATGATCATTAATTAACTTTTAACTCTAAAGGCTTTCATATAATGGTCGAAAACTGTAACAATGAACTTCACATTGTTTAATATTTAGTTTGATGTTTTTCTTATACATAAACATATCTTTGAAGAAGATTCAATTTTTCCGAAATTTTTACCAAGAATTGCTATTTTTATTTTCTTTTTTAAAATACCTAAAATCAACTAATTATGGTAATGTCCACTTAACCCGGTAGAACCTCAAACAGGACAAAAGCGGAAAGGAAAAATATCGCATTAAGCCACAAGAGTCAACGGAAAACGAAATGGCGCCAATTAGTTGCCATGGAAAGGCTGTGGCCGTAAACGGACATACGCATCAGTCCAAGCATCGCTACAACGCTGTTAACCTGAACCAGGCCTTCAAAATCGGAGAAACCCAGATATGAAGAAGCAGTGAGCGCTGGTGTTTTCCCTCTTCCTCTGCTTCTTGCGTCCATGGCCTCCGTACCTCTCCCCTCGCTGTGTCTCTCTCAAAAGCCCAAGTCTCTCGGTTTCGGCTTCGTCGGCTCCGATGGCCTGAGTTTCAATTCGTTTTCCTCGATCGGATTCCGATCGGCGAGGAAGAACCGCAGGCTTGCGGTTTCTGTTTCCAGAGCTGCCTCGGTTGTCTTCCGCGGTCTCGACGCTGATGATTTCCGGCATCCGCTTGATAAACAGGTGCGACTGTGAGGTGATTCTGTGTCTGTTTGTTACCGGAAATCGATCTCGGTTTCTCAGCAAACAAACAGAGAGATAAACTTTGCTTTGGTTTATTGAGCTTTATATGCAAATATTGGAATGCTAATTTTTTTCCAAAAATTTTATGTTGTGTCTAATTTGTCAGAACACGCTGATTCTGAGGGCGATTCCAGGACTGAATGAACTCGGAAGGGCTCTCCTAGGTAATGAAAACTTGCATTTTTAAGTCTGGGTTATACTGTAGCTGAAAATGATTTCTTTCTTATCTGAGGAAGACTTTCTAGTAAGGAATATTGGCAATATCTTGGTACAACACTTCTTTCTTCTTGTCCATATGAACACATATTTAAATTATTCAGAAATATTTAACCTTCAGTGCTACCGACGTTACATTTTGCAGGTACCGTTGCAGAGCAAGTCATGGTTCTGGAGAATATAGGGACGTCCGTTCTTGTTTCGGAAAATCAGGTAAAAGTGTGATGCTTAGCCGAAGCCAAGCTTGTTGTAGAGCAAGTTGTACATCTTATTTGATAGGGCTATGTATTACGCGTGAACCTATTCTCGTTTACATTCGTCCCGTAGTCGTACCGCGAAGGCATCCTGTACAAAAATATGTTGTGAGACAAATTCATTTATTGTAGAATCTCATGTTGGATCTCAATACCATAATAGAAATCTATTGAGCACTTTTTCTGTTGTTTATGTTTCATTAATTTATATTAGTGAGAATTTGGTGGATTGATCTTGCCTGGTAAGTGTACGTATAGGATTTCAGTGGAGAGAACTTCATTTCATTGGGCCACCCAGTTGTCCCAGTTTCCAAGTGATCCTACATCACCTTCTAAGTTATGATATTTACTAATGGGTGTGTTGCATCTTTTAGAAATCTTGTCACTCAGCTGCTCTAGTATTTTCTTATGTGTGCAAATTCATTCTGTTATGGTTGCTTTAGGTATAGTCAATTATTAAGTTTTCACCCCTCAGTGAAAGTCAAATATGTGAATGTGAAAATTACGTCTTTCTGTCACCAATGAATCTCATGAACTTAAATAATTTTCCTTTTGTATCAGCTCTCTGATCTTCACAGATTGATGGCTGAGGCTGCTAAGATATTGAACATTGAAGCCCCTGATCTATATGTCCGACAAAGTCCCGTACCAAATGCGTATACTTTGGCTATAAGTGGTAAAAAGCCATTTGTTGTTGTTCATACCAGCCTTGTGGAGCTTCTGACACAGAAGGAATTGCAGGTTTTTGATTTCATCACCTTGCTACAAACGTGTTTGTGATCCTTTTTTCACCCAGTATTAGCAATCTTCCCCCCACCTTTGAGTGGTCATAGTACTTGATGTGCTTTTGGGTTTCTTCTGGCCCATTTACAATATTGCCTACCTCTACCTTTTATTCACGAAAGTTTATAACATTGCTGCCATTTGACTGCTTTATAGGCTGTTTTGGCTCATGAGTTGGGCCACCTCAAATGCGACCATGGTGTATGGCTTACATATGCAAATATTCTTACCCTTGGGGCCCACACTGTACCTGGTAGGTGATTGGTGCTTTAAGATTGTTCTGCTAGATGGATGCCATATTATCCATCTGTCTACCATGAAAGAACTATCGAGATAGTTAATAAGGAAAGGGGTGGGGGTCCTGAACCCACAAAAAATGGGGATTGCAGTACAAGGTCTTCGAGGTTCTAAAATGCAGTTCATTTTTCAGATTACAATTAGAGATGTAGGTTTTATTTGTCTGACTGGGAGGGGAAAAAGAGCTCTTACATTGTGTGCCCCATGTATGCGTGCTTGCAATTTGTGCACGAGCATGCCAGCAGACGTGTTAAAGGAGGATAATTTTACATGCATAGCAGAGATTGGAAGTACCCAACCGTTTGTCCTCGGAAGTAGTTGTTAGAATCCTGTTCTGCCATCCCGATAAACTGTGCATGTGGCTTACTAAGATGATTGATATCTTGTTGCTGCATTCGATACGTGTTTCGAGATTAAATTATCAATTTGTATCACGGTGTTTTAACCGTCCATAAATTTTGCAGGTCTCGGTGGGCTAATAGCACAAAGTTTAGAAGAGCAGCTGTTCCGCTGGCTCCGAGCTGCAGAGCTGACTTGTGATCGTGCAGCCCTTCTTGTTGCTCAAGACCCTAAGGTAGACCATAGTAAAAGCGTGAAACTGCGCATTTTTTTAAATGAATTTTTCTGCCGTGGAACGGTTTGATTTATTATCTCATTTCCATTTGGCACTCCCACAAGAGGTGGTCATCTCTGTTCTTATGAAATTAGCTGGGGGATGCCCGTCCATGGCTGATCAACTGAATGTAGATGCATTCTTGGAACAAGCTCGGTCTTATGACAGAGCTTCTTCAAGCCCAGTTGGGTGGTATATAAGGTGAGCAGCCGTTTGTGCAGAAAAAATAAACCAGGTTACCATTTATCAGCTTCTTTACTGATGAGTTTTCTACTTATGCTGTCCAGAAATGCTCAAACAAGGCAACTTTCACATCCACTACCTGTTTTACGTGCTCGTGAGATTGACGAATGGTCTAGGAGTCAAGACTACACATCCCTCTTGAAACGTGCCATCCAGGTCAATACCGTACAGGCAGTTTAACATCGCAGAGAGATGATGTTCAAAATTTAAAGCAATGATATGGTTAGTTTCCGATGCAACTTACTTTTTTATCTTGGACAACCTTTAGCTTGCACAAATAGTCTCCTATGGTCAAATCATACACTGCCTTCATAACTCATCTGTAACTTTTGACAACTTCATAAATGTCACTATCCAAATCATTCACTGCCTTCATAACTCATTTGTATTTTTGACGACTTCATAAATATCCAAATATGGATAGTGACTTCTGAATTGACTATGAGCTGGGAAGAGGATAATTAATGGTCAGATGCCACCACCTATTTTATGTATTTGTTTGAACTTGTGCAGGTTTCCTTGTTATAGCTCATGAGCATGTCTCCTTCTTCCATGTATCAAAAACACTACCACAAGAAGGAAAGGAGAGGGAGCAAGTCATGAAAGTTATACCGTATGGTTAAAGTTCAACGCTGGTGCAGAATTTTTGGTTAATGGAATTGCTCAATAGTTACAAATGCAAGTTATACTGTATAGTTTTTTCGGTCACCCTTCTGTAAGATAAAAGATTGTGGCTTTAAGAAGGCATTGCCGGATACTAAACCATTATGTGCAAATTTAGATAGTTTTACATTTTCCTCTTTCTTCCTTTTACGATTCCTTAGTTTGTCTTGCTCTTTTAATGTTCTTGAAGTTCAAGTGCAATATGTATTGGACCACTATTTAATCCTAAATTAACGTCAGGTCCTTGCAGTTTCCGCCATACCTTAAAGAACGGGTCGACAACTATTGAAGTGTTTAATTCCCCTCTCAGGTGAGTTTCTTTGATCAGCAAAGACCATTAATGCATCTGCTGCATAAGTTCGATATAGTGCGGTTAGATGTCACATCCTTAGTTTTCTCAACTCGTGCCGTAAGGAAAGATCCCACCCAGGTGAGTTTCCTTGATCAGCAAAGATCATTAATGCATCTGCTGTATAAGTTCGATATAGCGCGGTTAGATGTCACATCCTTAGTTTTCTCAACTTATCCCATATGCAAAGAAAAGCACAAATATGATAAATTTAAAAGATTTAAGGAATTGTTTCGTCCAATGCATCACCATAAAATTGGCAGCCATGTGAGTATGTTTGCCAATGTAGTGCTTTTATGGAAGAATTAGATATTGCTACCTTCAAAAAACAGAAAATAACGATGCGTGTAGACAAGTCAGATGGGCTCGAAAGATCTTAGAAAAATAAAGTATAAATATTCTACATCAACCATGATATTTTGAACCAGAAAATTAGCCTTGATCATGGTTTGTGAACTTTCCTTGATCATGATATTTTGAAAAAGAAAAAGAAAAAGAAGAACGATATATAAACTACCATTTTCACAATCTTTTCATACCCCGCAGCTTTCTCCTACTCTCTCTCTCTGAGAGTAGGAACTATGGCGATACGTGCGAGTGAATTCTTGTTTGCTCTCTTTGCACTCCTTGGAATCTTCTCCCTATAAAACCCACTGTACATTCTCATGATTTGCACACACACAGCTACACAGCCATGGCTTCTGTTTCCCACCTCCTGCTTTCTTCCTCTGCTTTGGCTTCCTTTCTCTTTCTGTCTTTCCTGGTGTCGGTTGTTCACACTTCCACGGCGAAACCACTTTCTTCCGCCCAATTGCCCAAGCTTCCCCTCGTTCACTCTCTCAGTCAGTCAAGGCCAGCTTCGGAGCCAGTCACACCAGCCGCCGAAGCTTTGTCTGCCGAGCCGTCATCTGTTGTCCCGGACAGTGAAGAGCCCTCTTCTCATGTTCGTCCCACGTCAGAGCCAGCCCCACCAGCCGCTGAAACCTTGTCTGCCAAGCCGTCATCTGTTTTCCCGGACGGTGAAGAGCTCTCTTCTAATGCGCCGGGCGCTGAAAGTTTGTCTGCCGAGCCGTTATCTGTTATCCCGGACGGTGAACACCCGTCTTCTCATGTTCGTCCTGAGTCAGAGACAGAACCACCGAACCCTAAAACTTTGGCTGCCGGCGTCGGTCTAGCTTCAGAGCCAGTCACACCAGCTGCTGAAATTTTGTCTCCTAAGCCGTCATCTGTTATCCCGGACGGTGAACACCCGTCTTCTCATGTTCGTCCCGCGTCAGAGCCAGAACCACCGAACCCCAAAACTGTGGCTGCCGGCGTCGGTCTAGCTTCAGAGCCAGTCACACCAGCTGCTGAAATTTTGTCTCCTAAGCCGTCATCTTCTATTCCGGATGATGAAACTTTAGGCGCAGAATCACGAGCCGCTGAAATCTTGTCACCCATTTCTCGGAAGATGAAGGTTTAATATAGAAGAGAAAGGGTGTGTCTCCATCTCCCAATCCTCTAAATAATGATAAACAAGCAAGCATGAGGCAGTATTAAAGGATTATGGTTGTTGGAATGTCTTATTCCCTATCTTAAATACACAACAACGTCAGATCTTCAAATAATTTGGTGACAGTTCGTAAATATTCAAATCATAATTCCCGAAACAGTAGAACTAAGAACTTGGAGTAACATTTGAAAGTTTATTCCTATCCAGTTTTTGACTCAAAAGTGATATAAATTTTTCTTCCACATATAAAATCAAATCAAAACTTAGGTAACACGAAACTTCTGTTATATATTTTTGACATTTTCTTTGATATCTAACTTAATCGCAGGCTTTACTAGTTAGAATATTATCTTTTGAACTCAAATTATAATATCATATTAAAAAATTTATTTTTATTCAAAAGTCAAAGAATAAATAATTCTTTATTCATATATAAATTATTTTCATACAGAGTTTAAGTAATATGAAAGTTTTGCAATACAATATTCATGTAACTTCCCACATGATCCAAGGCTTCTAAGACGGCGGAATTACTGAGTTCTTGATATCATCTTCAATGGTTTAGTAGAACAGCTGTCAGCACATATACTGAAACCAGGACCTTCAATGGCGTTTCCAGTTTAATCCTATGAGAAGGACTAGGCTGAACAATAAAATCGCCAAACACAGGACCACACAAAACACCGTCTCTTGTTCTGGTAGTTGTATAGCTGGTAAAATTGATCGGAGTTCCACTCGGATCCCCCGGGAGATTCATATTGAACAGCCCGAATGGAGTGTTGTTTTGCCATGTGTAATTAAGCTTGTCCTGTCCTATCTGCACCCAGAATATGAAATCTCCCACACAAATCTCTGGATATATCAGGGTGAAACTCATGGAGTAGGTCGAGCCAACTGGAAGTGCTAATAGTGTTTGTATCCCGGCAGAAACTCCGGAGACGAGCTCTACTGCAGCACCATCTTGCGGGAGGTTGAACTGTTTGGGGCTTAAGAATTTGACAGTTCCGGATATATTCCATGGCCATATTGGAGATCGAGCGGAGCTGGGACTTTCTTCAAGTAGAATTCCCTCGGTAGAGTTGCTCGGGAATTCAGGGCCGATCTTGAATCTGCCATTCGGGAATAGGTTTTCTGTATCCCACCAAAATTGTAGACAAGAACTTTATGGTTGTGAATATGCGACTCTGGGTTCTCTCCTTTGAAAAAGATCAGTATAATGCATTTGTCTGTTTCTTATATAAAAATAGGTTGAGATCAAAACAATATATAATACACATTATATTCAACATGTCCCTTGGTCTTGGTTAGAGAAATATTTCTTACAAAAATTTAATTCATAAGATCGAATATCATGGTAGAAAGAAATATATCTTAAATCCGACTTGAGTAAAAAAAGATAAATTCTTTACTTTAAAAAGACAATCAAGGTAAAATTAAAATCATGTGAGATATATATCATTTTCAATATATTCTCTTGTCTCTATCATGGAAAAAGACTTTTAAATAAAAACCTAGTCTACACATACAATACTTGAATTTAAACTCTAATATTATATTAAAGAGTTCTTTTTTTATGTGTAAAATTAGTCTATAAAAAAGAGATAAATCCTTTGCTATAGAAAAATATAAAACAAGATTACGTGAATAGGATAATATTCAAGGGTGATTTGACTAAATGATGCAAACTAGAACCAAATCTTGAACTTGAAAAAAGATATCCCAAAAACAAACAGAAAAATAAGTTGGACCACATATCTCCACAGTTTTAGACATATCTTCAAACAAAATAAATGGAATACTTTCAACTCTTGAGGTGAACCAGAAAATGCTTACCATTAGTAACAGGTCGAGCAGTTGGAACGCTCTTAAGAAGAATAGAATCAATCACAGGCCAACATGTAGAATTAGGATTCGATTCTGCTGTTTGGCTTTGAAACGCAAGATTAACAGTTTCTCCTTGGCCCCAGCTGCCCAAGTAGTGACCAAAGGTTCGCCAAGGTTCGGTCGAATAGTTTTGCTCAAAAGAGAAGACCTTTGAACTATTCGGCGCTGAAATTACTAAGTCGCCATTTTCTGAACAATTCCGACCACCGACTGCGAGGGTGAAGGTGAGAAGGTAATCTGAGATATTCCCATCAGCAATGAAAGTCTGGTTGATCTTCCCATCTTGACAGAGCTGTACGCCATGTCCATCCCCCGGTAGTGATATGTTTTGACTTGCTGCTACGTACTGCACCGTGCCTTCAAATGTCCATCCAGGAATCGTATTGTTTGGGCTCAATACGGTGGAGTTTCCCGTCAGATTTGCCGGTGGAGATTCAAAATATGGATTCTGCAGAAGATCTGAAAATGAAGATCATATCCTTAGTTTGGATGTTGATGAAGAGGCTGGTAAGGATTGATTTGGGTTGCTGATATTACCTGCGGATGCAAATCCCATGAACAGAAGTGAGATAAAAATGGTTCGCCGCTGCATTTTCTTCGCCTGATAAGGAAGAGAACAAGTGTAGCATCGATTAAATAGCCAATTCCATGAGTTTTATATTGATTTTTGGCAAGCTGTATTACATTTCAAAGGAATTATTTTGTTGTTGTTTAGAATTGAAGAAATTGACTTTGAATGGATGACCGCAGCCAGGAGGATTGACCCGTCCCATTAAACGGCATGTGTTTTTGTGAAAATCGATCCGTGCACGCATGTAGTTTTTTTTTTTTTTTAATATTTAATAAAGTCATGCTTTTAAGCATTAGACCGTATCAACCCCTCATCCCAAAGGGCTTATCTAAGAAACTTCCAAAATAGTTCATAATGTTGGAAGATTAATATAGATCATACATGAAGCACAAGATAAGCCATCCGTATTTCCATGGAAGCAATAATCCACTATTATTTCAAACCTTTTGTATGATAAAGAGTTGTTAGAAGATTTCATCTTTGATGACTTATACAAAAGTGATGCATAGTTAATAACACAGCACTCATAAGCTTTTTTGAAAGCCCATTTTTACATGGATCATAGAAGAAATTGTAACTCGTACAAATTATTATTTTGCTTTTATATACAAAATTATCATTATTCCCCATTACTTTTAATTTTGACTTCCAAGGTGGTCCGTAGACGTTGAATGATTAATATAAATCATGCAGCAAAATAGATAGAAATCACAACGAACAAAAATCAAAACTTATGTAGGATAAGCCATTCATATGTTCATGGAAGCAATGATATGTCATTATTTGAGTATGTGAGTATGGGTGCATGTGTAAAAAAAAAAAAAAAAAAAAAAGATCTAATATTATTTTAAATTTTTTTCATAAAAAAATAAAGAATTTATGTAGGATAAGCCATCCATAAGTTTACAAAATTAATAATCTATCATTATTTTAATTTTTTCCTGATCACAAAAAATCAAGAACTTAAGTCAAATAAGCCATCCATATATTCGTCGAAGCAATAATTTATCATTATATCAAAGTTTTTCTAATCACACAAAAAATATAAGGAATTTATGTGAGATAAGCTATCCATATTTCCATGGAAGCAATAATTTATAATTGTTTCAAACTTTCTCTATATCAAAAAGTTGTTAGAAGATTTTCTCTTTGATGACTTTTACAAGAGTGATGACTTACAAAATAATACAACACTTTTAAGGTTTCTCAAAAACCCATATTTAAATGTATCTTAGAAGAAATTCTAACTAATACAAATTATCATTTTGCCTTTATATAAAAAAAATTATCATCTACATGTACATTTTGGATGCAAGTTTTCTTATTAGTAAAGCAAACAATTTATGAGATTGAGAAAAAGATTATAAACTTCTTATAGAAAGGTACTGCAGATATGCAATGCTCTTACAAAGTAGTTTGACAAATTATTTACTTACCAAATATAGAAATCGGATTGGGGTTATTAAATTTTAACCTTTGAAATAAAGTCCTTTTGGGACGTATGCTTTAGAATCTCATTAATCTTCCATATGTTTCGTTATGGAATAAGTAAATTTATAGTACAAAATGTAAAAAAACTTCAATAATGCAACTTGATATTAAAAGTTAGAGAGGTCTTCTTAGATTAAGGCCTACATTTACCTTGGTTCTTTATAGGCTTGCCTACTACTACAAAGAAATTTAGCAAAATTTCCAACTAGTTAATGAAAAAATGGATTGGTATGATCTAACTTAACTGATGGTATTGAAAAATATAATTTCATTGGATAAATAGTTTGTCAAAATCAACTTTCTACAATAAAAGGAATGGTATGATGACTTCTTTCAATTAACTTATATTGTAATTTGTCAAATCCAAGTTGAAAATGAGTTATCATTTTTTTGAATGTTCATGGACAATGACGATTTAGAAAACCATCCTTACTCATAATGGAATTTAATGTCATATTGAATGATGAAATGAAGAACTACAATAGATGATTTGCGAGGTTGTGCAATGATCTTTGTTAAGTGTGTTTAACTAGGATTTCTTGATTAGAAATCTTGAGAAAGTCATATTTTCCCTCATCTAGAAAAAGAAAAAAAGAACAATATATAAACTGCATTTTTTTTGGTTGAAATATAAGTTTGCATTAATAAAAGGTAATATACAAAAGTATAGGGGCATACCCTAATATTACAAAATTATGAAAATTACAAAAAGATAGAGGTTAGAAGTCTCCAAATCTCACTCAAAATGACATTTCTCTGTAAGGATTTTATATTTTAAAACAAAAAAGCTCTCACTCATATAATTTATCTTACTTTAGCCAACATGATGGGAACGTGGATTGTTCTATTTTGAAATTATCTTCTATTTTATTCTACCCATATACAATAAATACAAGCTAAAAAGATATTTTAATCAACTTTGTAACCAAATCTTTTCCATTAGTTGCTCTAATCATCCATTGTAGTTCTTCATTCCATCCTTGAATATAACGTCAAATTCCATTTTGAGTAATAATAGTCTTCCAAACCATCATTATCCATGGACATTCAAAAAAAAAATGTCTTAAGTTTTCAACATAAGATTGACAAAAGTCATAGTATAAGTTAATTGAAGAAAGTCGTTGTACCATTCTTTCTGCTGTAGAGAGTCAATTTTGACAAACTAGTCATCTAATTAAATTATTTTTGCAAATATTTCATGTCCAAATTAAATCATATCAATTCACTTTTTCATTAACTAGTTGAAGGTCCTAATAAATGTCTTTGTAGCAATAGGCATACCTATAAAGAATTAGGGTAAGTGCGGGCCTTAGTTTGAGAAAACCTATCCAACTTCATCCCATAGTATTTTTGATATCAAGTTACATTATGAAGTTCTTATACATTTTGTATAGTGAATCCACTTACTCCATAATGAAACGTCTGAAAGATTGAAGAGATTTCAAAACACATGTCCCAAAAGGACTTTATTCCAAAGTTTAAGATTTGGTAACCCTAATCCCCTTTTTTTCTTTGGTGAACAAACTGTTTGCCAAACAACTTTGTGAGATCGTTGTGTATTTATAGTATCTGCCTATAGAAAGTTCCTAATCTTTTTTTCAATCTCATAAATTATTTGCTTCGCCAGTAAGAAAACTTGCATCCAAAATGTACATGTGAAAATTATGATTGATTTTGCCAATTATAACCTTCCTGTAAAGCTAAAATATTTCATTCCCTAACCTTCTATTCTTCCAAAGCTTCTATCAAACCTTTGCAATCAGCATGAGTGAGTCTTTTTGTAATAAAAGTAATTCCAAAATATCAAATAAGAAGTGTACCTGTAGGGAAAGGTGAGTGATCTAGAATAAGAAGTTACTCTTATTTTGATAATCCTAAAGAGAACTTTTAACATCTACTTGGATTGTAATGTAAACCAGTGAGTTCAACAAATTCCTCCAAAGCTTTTACAAGACAAAGCATTAACACTATATTTCTATGACAAAAAAGAAACAAATCATCAGCAAAGCACAAATAAGTGATTTTTTTCACTATAAACTACTTTTTTTACAATCTTTTCATACCTTGCAACTTTCTCCCATTCTCTCTCTCTCTATAGTAGGAACCATGGTGATACGTGCTAGTGAATTTAAATGCTCGTTAACTATCCCTGCATTACTTGGAATCTTCTCCCTTTAAATACCCACTGTCCATTCTCATGATTTGCACACACACACACAACTACATAGCCTTGGCTTCCATTTCTCACCTCCCGCTCTCTTGCTCACCCTTGGCTTCCCTTTTCTTTATGTTTTCCCTGATGTGCGTATTTCATACTTCCATGGCGAAATCACTTACTTCCACCCAACTGTCCAAGCTTCACCTCCTTCACTCTCTAATTATTTCTATGTTCATGAAAGCAATAATTTATCATTATTTCAAAACTTTTCTAGTTCGTTCAAAGAGTCGTTAGAAGATTTCGTCTTTGATAATTTAACAACAATGACAACTTATCAAATAATGCCACCTTGTAAGGTTTCTGAAGAACACATATTTACAAGTATTTGCGATAGGTCTTAGCTTATGAACGTGTGAACGGCCGTTTAGCTTGCAGTGTGAGGTTGGGGAATCCCAACAGTGATGGGTATTCTTTTTCCAAAAACTATGTTGGCAGCCAATCGAAGAACGAATCAGGACAAAAATGATGAAAGGGAGAAGCAGACCTGGATTTTGTGTAATATTCATCTCATAAAGCTTTTGAAAACAAAGAGGAGTGTTTTATTATAATGCTTGTCTCATGCACTCTCACTAACACACCCCGTTCACAAGTCAACTCACGCCTCATTGGCTATGCAAAGCTGACATGGACAAGAACAGAGAGCACACAATTATGACCAATTTATTTTCCATCTTGACTGTCCGATAAACTTCCTTAAAAAGAGACATGGAATAGCTTTGGAACTTGAATTCTAATATCATATTAAAAGGTTTATTATCATTTAAAATTTAAGAAGCAAATATTTTTTTTCATTATATAAATTTTTTTTCATTACAATATCAATGTAGCTTCTCACATGACCCAAGGCATCAAAGCTTGCAGAATCACTAAGTTCTTGATATCATCTTTAATGGCTTAGTAGAACAGCTGCCAGCACATATAGAGAAACCAGAAACTTCAATGGCGTTTCCAGTTTAATCCCATGAGAATTAGGATTAGAATTTGAAGCCCGAAGAACTAAATCGGCAACCACAGGACCACAAAAAACACCGTCTCTTGTTCTGGTAGTTGTATAGCTGATGAAACTGATCGGAGTTCCACTCGGGTTCCCCAAGAAAAGAGCATAAAATTTCTTGGCTGGAGAGCTGCTAGCCAGCGAGAAATTACCCATCACCTGTCCTGTTTGAGCCTCGACTATGAAATCTCCCACACAACTGTCGTTGGCATTTCCGAGGGTGAACTCCAGGGAGTAGCCCCAGCCTTCTGTAAGTGTTAATGCTGTTCGTATGCCGGCTGAAACTCCGGAGACGAGCTCTACTGCAGCACCGCCCTGCGGGAGGCTGAACTGTTTGGGGCTTATGAGTTTGACAGTTCCTGATATAGTCCATGGCCGTATTGGAGATTGAGCTGAGCTGAGACTTTCTTCAAGTAGAATTCCCTCGGTAGAGTTGCTCGGGAATTCAGGGCCGATTTCGAATCTTCCATTCGGCAATAGGTTTTCTGCATCCCACCAAAAATTGTATACAAGAATTTTATGATATGAAGTTGTAAATGATATCCCAGAAACATAACTTGAACCCCATATCTCTACAGTTCTAGATTGAAATCTTTTGACAAAATTGGTGGAATACTTTTAACTCTGGAGGTGAAACAGAAATATGCTTACCATTGGTACCAGATTGAACAGTTGCAAAGCTCTTAAGAAGAATGGAGTCAATTACAGGCCAACAAGTAGAATTGGGATTTGATTCTGCTGTTTGGCTCTGAAACACAAGATTGACTGGCTCTCCTTGGCCCCACCTGCCCAAGTAGTGACCAAAGGTCGCCCATGGTTCCGTAGAATAGTTTTGCTTAAAAGAAAAGACCTTGGAACTATCCGGCGCTGAAACTACTAAGTCGCCATTTTCTGAACAATTCTGACCACCGACGGCGAAGGTGAAGGTGAGAAGGTAATCCACGATATCCCCATCGGCAATGAAAGTCTGGTTGATCTTCCCGTCTTGACAGAGCTGTATGCCATGTCCATCGCCTGGTAGTGATACGTTTTGACCTGCTGTTACATACTGCACTGTGCCTTCAAATGTCCATCCGGGAATCGTATTGTTTGGGCTCAGCAAGGTGGAATTTCCGGTCAGGTTTGCCGGCGGAGATTCAAAATCTGGATTCTGCAGAAGATCTGAAAATAAAGGTCATATCCTTAGTTTCGATGTTGATGAAGAGGCTGGTAAAAATTGATTTGGGTGATATTACCTGCGGATGCAAATCCCATAAACAGAAGTGAAATAAAGATCGTTTGCCGCTGCATTTTCTTCGCCGGAGAAGTAAGAGAACAACTATAGCATCGAGTCAATGGCTAATTCCCTGAATTATATATTGATTTTCGGCAAGCTGTCTTACATTTCAAAGGAATCATTTTTAAAAATTTTTTTTTTTGTTGTTTAGAGTTTGCAAGAAGTTGACTTTGAGTGGATGACAGCAACCAGGAAGATTGATTTGACCCATTACCATCAGTGGCATGTGTTTTTGAAAATCGATCTGTGCTCACATGCAGTTTCTTTGTTTCTATTATTAAATCAAGCTATGCATTTAAGCACTAGACCAAATCAAACCCCTCTTCCCCCAAAGGTAGCTGTAAAATATAAAATCTATGACCGTACTATTCTTAAAGAGAAAATTATAAGACCCCAGAAGTCAGAAAGAGTGATTTATTTCTTTATGAACGTATTATTATGAAAATACTCAATATCTTTTATATTTCTTGTACGTGTAATTGCTACCCTACCACCTAATCTCCTCACATATAGCTATGTTCATACATACACATGTGTAGGATTTGGAGTTTTCCAGAAAATTGGGATTTTTCGAGTAACCATTTTACACCCTGCGTATAACGAAAGGAAGGAAGCTCATGAAATCTGTGGCCATAAGCTAGATGCAATTGAAAAGGCAAGATGGTTTATTTCCAAGAACGAAAACACGTCTTGTTTTCATTCTGCAAGTAAATTACGACATCCATGGATGATTCAAGTACTGCTAAAACTAGTCACTTAACAAAAAACATTATGCATTGCTGCTAAGTCTCAGAGGCACCGGAGACTTGGCCGGTCGAACCACGGTCTTGAACAGGAGAAAGGAGAGCTTGCCAATGGAGAAATATACAAACCCACCCGTCGAGTATGTCACCAGAGACCCGAAACTCTTCCCAACAATGCAGTGCCATGCCAGGCCAAACATCCCATCAAATTGCTGCAAGAAGTAAATGGCAAACAGAGCTGAAAAGAGTGAGACATGCAACTTGAAATCACAGGGGTCAAAGATGACCCACATCCACAATGTTCACAAGAAGTTCAGTATGTTAGTTAGATGATAATGTGTTCAAGCACCCGATTTGGTAGTCAAAGCAGGACAAGAATGCGTCCCATTTCTAGGCCACAAAGCCCACCCAATCGGCGATAGTGTGAGCTGCTTTGATTTTTCACTTTTACTTTTGCACTGTCCAATGGGGAATGAGGATGGTTATGGGCATGCGGTTCTGTTTCAAGCCTGTTGAATGTTTCAGAGGGTACATTGTCATCAATATCATCATAAATGATGACAACAAATTTTGAAATTTTGGCTCCGTTGTGCTTAAATCTGTCCCTACTTGGACTGGTTTTGCTCAACGACAATCAGTAACCAATGGCAGTCGAATTGGATGATGAAAGCACTGTTTCTGGTTTGATACGAACTGGGTTTCAAATTCATCATCTCCACCCAAAAAAGTTGAAAAAAATCCAAAGATTCCTCAGGCTTTGTTTCTTAAACAAGAAGCGAGATAAATCAATCACAACCAAAACTAAAGCCAGCTGCAAGCAAGCTCAAAAACATAAAGTCACATTTCTTTAACGATTGCCCACGAACCAGAAGATCCAGTTTAGTTTTCACATACCTTCTTGAGGCACATTGCAAGGCGCGTTGGAGTAAGTTTCTTCTCAGGGTTAGCATCGAGGAGTGCTTTCGCATACCGGAAGGCACGCTCTTGCATCAAAGGAGGCATGTCCGCCGATCTCAGGCGGATGTTCAAATCAACGGCTACGGCGGCCAGCTTGACCTCGTCGGACGGAGCCACCGGGCGCGGTGGCAAAGCCATGTTACGCCGGGGTGGGAGTAAAACCCCCTTCCCCTTGTTCTTCGCCAGTGCCTCTCGTCTTCTTCGTTCTGCCTCCGCCTCTGCTCTCTCCATGCGTGCGAGTGTGAGGTAGAGTGGGAAAGCCGCAATGTTTGAACTCTTTGACTGGAGTGTTGACGGTTTTGGTACGTTAAATAGACTTTAACAATGAATCCCAGGTATCATTTGAAAAAAATTAGTATAATAATCGTTTTTCAGAGTCCGAGATATTCTTCTTATAGCCTAAAAAGTCTTTAAAAAAATATTAATATATTAATTATACGAAAAATACAGTACATTTTTGAAAAAAAAAACACTTTTTATAATTTAAATTCTAATAATATATTAAAAGACTAACTCTTATTCTTTCTATTTTTGTAAAGTAATGCTGCTCATGGGAAAGAGATTGACAGTGTATTCATAAAAAAATTCTCGGACTATAGTGCAGCATATTTCTTCAACGCGTCTAATAGTTATTTTAAATGTTATATTGTAGTTCCTCTTTTCCAATGGTTGAAAAGATTATTGATTTACTTACATAATTCTAATATATATTAATTTAACTTAATTTGAACAGATATTACTTGAGATTAAAGGGATTTTAGATTCAATATCTACCTATGCACCCTTTACGTAGCTCAAAAAGAAATCTTATATACAATGCATAATAAGTTAATAAACACATAATTATAACTAATACATATACAGTTCTAAGAAAAGAGAAGATGTAATCTATTAGATGTGATTTTATAAATAGAATAAATAAGAGCTGCATGGGGCCAAAATAGACTTCCCAAAGCTTGGAGAATCGAGCGCCCGATTGATTCAGTCACTGCCGACTATCTCTAGCTATGAGGCTATGGCCCCCACTTGCCCCCATGACAATTTGTAAGAAAAGCTGAAGATTTAACTGTATAATGTACCCTTGAAAAGGCAGGGGCATTCAGGAAGGCATTTTCAATATGTTTCTTTCTCTTGTACAGGAGAAGGAGATGATGGGGATTTTGAAAAAGGTTTTTAAGAAGAGAAAAGAATATATAGACAGATATAAAATTTTCTATGGGTGTCCCCTTTTCCAGAACCTGGGGTCATTTTCTCATAAACGTGAGAAAATGAGGCAAGAGAGCTATTAAAAACAATTTGTATATCTCTAAATCTACTGATATCTCTTGTTACATGATTTTGTCCCATGCGTTCAGAAGAAAAATTCAGTCTCCGTATACATGTGATCCCGATATTCTAAATTCCAATTAACATCTTACATATTTATTTACTCAGAATCATGAAGGGTGGATCCTACAAGGCTTGCATTTCCAAGTTGGTGTGTTCATTGTTGCCGGAGGATGGTGCAGCGTCCCTAGCCTCGTCGGTAGGCTTCATCTCTTGAACAGGGGGAGGATTGACAACCGTCATCGGCATGACAACATTGTCTGAAAGGCGTCCCTTCATCTCCCTGTGCTCCTGACACAAGGCACAACAGTGCAAGCAGCAGTGCACCAGGCACGGGTCACATGGCGAGTTCTGCAAATCAGGAAGAACAGTGTTAGCAAATTATTCCTTTCAAGATCACCAATTTTATGCCTCACGACAACCAAGGTACTTTAATGGTTTATAAGGAAGATGATTCTTACTCCTCATAAGGAGTCTTTCAGGGAGGCCATTGCTAAGAGTTTAATTCTTAACAAATGGTATTAAAACCAACAGGAAGTGGTTTTCTGGCTGTGCAACACCACTGTATTTGCTTAATCTTCGTTAACTACAGTAAATTGTAGATCACGTAGTCGCTTACAAAGAAACTTTAAAATTACCTTCAAATGATACTTCTTCTGTAAGGATTGCCGAATAAGACCAGTGTATATGCCGCACATCCACCAAGCAAATAACGCGCTCTCACAAATGAGAAGTGGTGGGTGAACAAAATGAAAGGCTGCAGTTGTTGCCGCCAGAGCAATCCCACCTTCAACACAAATGGCATGACACATGCATGGTGTGGTCCAAGGTGTGTCTTCTCTCAATTTTTCAACGTTACGCCCAAATAAAACACATGGACAGAAGAGTCCAGTCCAGCCTGAAAAGGAAGGAAACAGGAGAACTTATACATAATTGGACCATGTATAGGTAGAAACATCTTCACATTCTGTGATAAAGTAAGTATTGAAGCTCGAAAGTCTCAGGCCCATTCCAAGGATATTATACCAGAAACCATCTGAAAATATTGACATTGAAATACTTTCAATTCAAAAAAGGCCAAGGTCTCACATGATGCAAACATCTCTAAAATGTTTGAAAGGGGCATAAGATGTTCTTAATCTTAATATTTTCAAATAGAAGAGACAGAAATATCCAGAGAAAAAAGAGTAAAGAGATAATGTGAGCACAAATAAACTGCTTCAAAACTAGTTGACAAAATTGCTTAGATGGTTACTACATTATCTTCTCAAATTTTATCATTCTTGGCAAAAAGTGATGGCAAAGCCAGAAGATGAAACACATTTAACTCGTCTGACAGAAACAAGTTGCAAGAAATTAGCCTCTAGAACGCTTGTAGCATTAAATTTTCAACAAATACAAAAGGAAAAGACACTTGGGAATATGATACCATACCTATAAATAAATCAAATATGATAAAAATAAATCTATCTTGAAGCTTAATATCAATATCCTGTCACGTATTAACTTACAACTTTCTGTGTCTTCAGTGCACCCGAAAATCCCTGTTGTCCAAGGTTCATCTGCAGGAGGCTGGAAGCTTTCAGGTAGAGGCTGCCCACATTCGTTGCACTTGTGAACAGCCAACTGCACAATGATGGGAACCCAGTAAGCATCTATTACACAAGGTTCGTGTAAAAAGAAATTCTCTATGGAGATTAGCCATAAATGCTCATCTGACCTCACAAAGCAGGAAGATTGCAAGGACAGAGAGCAGAAACAGAAAATTCAAGGTTCAAGCATATATCAAAAGGCAAAGATTTAATCAGTCGGTCCAGAATGGACAACAGATCAACATAAGTTCTGGCTCAATTTAGCCTGGTTTTGTCGTCCTTGCTTCAAACTTTTTGGACTGCCTATCAACAGGTAATTTCCCAAGCAGTACAACTTATCAAGATCCAGGACAAAAAGAAAAGCAAGAAAGTGTGAGAACAAAATTGTACTATTTTGCTTTAGTATCTTTACCTACAAGTTTACTCTCTTCATCCCTTCACTTACTTTCTTTCGTAGTGAAAACTATATGGAATTCCAGATTCGGGATTGTTCACATCATGTGAATTCACATATCCGGCCAACACCTGGACTGAAAAAATGGAATTTATAAATAATTCCAAGAATACACAGCAAAGTATCAAAGCTCATAGTAGAATATCTTCTTGTATTTCGATTACACCAGCTTGAGTTACTCCGTCTCTGCTTGTCTTAAGATGATATTCACACACGATTAAGAAGGGGATGGAAATGCATATGAAGTCCTACAAGGATGAATCCACATTAAAGTGGTATCTAAGGGGCTCCGGTGCCACCCTTGCAGCAGATCTACAGTATATAGGAACATTAGCCAAATTAACCACCATTCTCTTCCTTCCTCCATCAACCTAAAGCTCCCCAATCAAAACAAAAAACATAACCTACAGGAACATAATTCAGACGATCTACCACGAAATACTCCAAGCAAGAGGCGAATGCCATCAAACTTTAAATCCATATCAATTTACCACAGATCAGTAAGGAGATACTAACGCCTATTCGCCCTACACCAATTGCATAAACAACGAAGGGGTTTTTCTATAGTCCCATAGAAACAGTCCACCGTCTCAGAGACAGTAAAATACCTGAGGAACCTCGATGGGTTGATTCAGCTCCCCAGGCATAATATCCTCCAGAGGCGCCTGATCCTTCGTCAGCTTCACATACCGCGAGTGGGCCGTCCCATCTGCCATCTGATCTCACACACTCCAGCAACAAGCTAACCAAGCTAAGATAACCCCGCAGTTTGTTTCCCGTGAATCTGCAAGAAAATAAACACAATCCATTATTTCGGATCAAACCCAAAAAAATAATTAAAAAAATAAAAATAAAATTCCGTAAAACAGTTTCTTTCTTCCACTTGAAGTCTCTTGCCCCACTATTAACTCTGAACGCCGACCCGGAGAATTCCTATGAAAGCGGACGTTATTCTCGAAAACCTCCGAAGATTTATCGCGAGTCCCAGAGTCAACCCCGGTTTTAAAGGCTGCCGCCGCTCAAAGCTGTGTCTCTATCCAATACCTTCGAGTTAGGTGCGAACTTCAACGTTACAAACAATTTCTGCTGTACCTCCACGCCTTCTCTGCCAATACTCGGTTTCCACGTCACTGCCTTTTATTGAAGTGGGTGTGCCTAAATTTAACTTAATTATGATATTGAACGATAATTAATGCACAAAAAACAACATTTTAAGAAAATAAAAAATGTATTGAAGCAATCTAACAAAAATTTTATTAATTATATTTTCTATAGAAATTAAAGTAAATTTTTTAACAAATGTGCTAGAATATATTAAAATTTTCTGTAGATTGATATATTAACGTAATAACTATTGATGCATATTTTCACAAACAAAATATGAAAAGAAAAATTTATACTCGAAATTATGAAATTCTTAGAAAAAACCATTTTTACTCAATTTGGAATGATGTCCTCTATTCAAGTAAATGCATGGGTTTACTTTTTCTAAAACTAAAATATTTAGGAAAAAAGAAGAAGAAAATGTTCGCTTCCTCAAAGATATAATAATGCCTACGTGAAATCACATTTATAAAAGCATTGAACATCGGTTTGACAAACATTTAAAACTTCATAAAATGGTTTGAATGGTGTCTTAAATGTTTGTGGGCTTTTGCAAACGTTGTGAATGATGTCCTAAATTCAGGTTAAAAGGTGACAAAGTAATACTTGCATTGTTTATTTTTTGAAATAATAGTAGTAGGTTTGATAATTTTTTAGTTAGATATTTTATAAATCACAATTTAGATAATAGAGTTAAGATAAAAAAAAAATGAGTACTCCAATTTTATGGACTCTTTGTGATTTATTTTTACGATAAATTTCTTATTCTTTTTCTCATATTTGTAAAAATTAACACATAAGAAAATTTTAAAAACCATAGTGACCCATTGGGTAGGAAAAAATTACATTCCTCTCTACTATAGTATGCCCGTAGTTGTGGAAATTAATTGATAAGATTCATGTAATTTGTGTATATTCTTGAAATGTGAATTTGTATTATTTTAGATGACACTCTTAAAAAAAAAGGTAATATCAATTTACGTAAATTGTAAAGTTTCATTAAAATATGAAATTGAATGAACTAAATAGTGTTACAATCTTTCTTATAAACTTTTACTCATGGGGTTTTAGTTTAATTTTTTTTTGAATTCATTTATTGTTAAAATTAAAAAAAGAATAAAAACAATTAGCCATGTGAAAGGATAGTATGTAATCTTTACCTTACATGTTTACATCAAATAAAAGTTTGCGTAGGACTTTACCTTTTAGGCCCAAGCTAAGATGCTGTCACTTGTGGGCTACTCAGCAAGCTGGACACCTAGGCCCAGTAATTCCAGAAGATCTCTAGACAAACCTACAGACCCACAATGCAGCTTCTGAAATCGTATTGGGCTTCCAGACCTCTCACAAAATGCGTCTACTTTTTCATTAGACTACTTTCAATTGAATGTCTTAAAGTTTTGAGTTAGATATAAGTGATAATTTATAAATTTTAACATAACATCTAAGTTTAAATCTGTCTTAATACTTGTATGAATATAAACAAGTCCAAAAGTTATGCATAAACCAATATCAAGATAGTTTAGATTGATGAAACATGTTAAATAATTGATATGGAATTCTCTCATATTATTAAAGAATCTATTAAGAATGTAAATTTAATTTTTTGTCTTGTTACTCATGGATAAAAAAATGTTTATAGAAAGTGCTATCCCATATTCAGAATAACTTAATAGTTTAAGTTTAGCATACATTTTTTTTCAATAAAATCTAACATACATTAAATAATGTATTTTATGTGTAACACTGGCGTGCACGTTTCCCCCTTACGTTGGAAAATGCTTCATGTGGAAGCCATCTTTCAACAATATGACAAGCTTTGGCCGGGCCGACATCTGGTGCAGCCGTAATCAACAATACGACCTAGACTGCCACAGGTCCCATGACGTCCCCCACCATATTTATTCATTTCGGATTTTTGCTCGAATAATTGGACTAACTAGTCCCATTTATCGGCTGGGAAGGCAGTCGTGATTTCCGAGACTTTTTGGTCCTTCACTTTTGTTTCTTCGGCTGTGCATGTATTCTTATTCCATATGCTATCAATTTCTAGGGTACATTATGTTGTCTAAAATTTGTTGAAAAAAATTTACAATTGGCAATATTTATGTTTGTATTCATTTTAAATAAATAAAAAGGTCTTATTTGACTGTGATATTGGAATATATATTTCAGTTTTATATTTTCTTATACATAAATTCACATATTTATAATTTAAAAAAAAATCTTGTTTGAGTACCTTCCTCCGTGGAGAACGGTTTTTGCATTGGCTGCTATGTGATTTTCGTGGCATGTTTATACACAAAGCTGTAACATGGTTTCATACCAACAGTCATCCTTAACTGCACATATTTGACAAACACGTTGCGCGTGTTTAAGGAGGAAGATACGTGACTCCTTTTCCTTACATGAGATTTAGTCATTCTGATTCATTGTTGCTGCGTGATTGGCGTCTGTCAATGGCCCTGTGGTATCAGTTTCCAGTGTAGGCTACGACGCGACATAATGGAGGACATTATAGGAGTGCCAAAGCTGTTCTACCAGTAGCTTGGGGTCCATTAATTTTTTTACTGTCGACCAAACCCCAAACACACAACCAAAGACTTAGATATCGCTCTTAGGTTTAACAGTTCTCGATCTACATATAACTGCGAAGCAAATAATAACTTAGATACGGGGAAATGAAAGTTTCAATCACGATGTGTTTAATTCTGCTGCCGTGCTTCAGGCCCTTTTGGTTTATTCTTATAATATTCTGGGAAAAAAAAACATAATTACCACACTACAATTGTAAAAGTATTCAAGAAGTGTTATAATCATAATTTTGAGGTAAGAAGATGATGGGATCGTCTTTTAAACTCAGGAAAATATAGTTAACCAAGTCAAAGTCACCGAGCATTCGCTGATTTCAACTACGTCCGGAAACCGCTTTCTAGATCTCGGCCCCACTACCATCATATCCCGAATGAAGGCGGTGAGAGCCATTGCCCCCTTCGTGGGATTTGTTCCCATAAAAATATCATAGTTAAATCTAGTATTGATATCTTATTATAAAATCTATTTTCTCAATGAAGTTGATATGCAAAGGAAGAGATATATTGCTCATTCTAGAAAAGATTCAAGAAAAGACTTAAATAACAAGGGACACAGCATATATTGGATTATCTTGGATAAAAAAGTCAATCCAACCTTTTGAAGCTATTACATTGGGAAACCAGTGACCCATTTGGTAGGGGAGGAAAATGCATTACTGTCACTATGATATGCTCGTACGTGGCAAATTAATAAATAAAATGTACATAATTTGTATATATTTCTAAAATGTTATATTAGTTTAGATAAAACTCTTAATAAAAAAAAAGAAGGTAATATCTTTTTTTTTCCTTAAGTAAATGGAGAACGTGGGAAGTTGAGTATTGACCAACTTCCATTAATAGTTTCTCCAACATCATAGTGTTAAGATGCAGTTTATAAAACCTACACTGTTAAAGAATATATAAAAATTCATATAATGACTTTTACCTCTTTGGAGTTAACTTTTAGGTTGATAATAAGCTTCTTAACATTATATTAGAGCTAAGATCCTCCTTATCACCCTTGTGGACTTCTATTGATTTAAGTCAAAACATTGCCTATGTAATGTAATAGTGTAATGATTAAATTATTGGGCTATCATAGTAAAATGATATGTTAAGATGTAACTAATGAGTCTTATATTACTAACAAATATATACAAATTTTTATTTATATAATAATGATTCCACCAATTCTTAAGTCAATTTTTAAGTTGAATAATGGTTCTCTTAATGCATGGTAAGATTACACTCTTAGGTGAATAATGGTCGTTGCTCTTGAAATGTACAGTTTTTCGCCGCCTACCATTCCAGCCTCTTTAGCTTCCTCGAAATCACGAAATAGAAAGTACCGTTAACGCTGTTTCAATCATATCGTATGCTACTAGAAAAGGTGAGTTGAACAAATAGTTAGAGAGAGACTGACGCCATCTTTATTCATATCATTGTTAACTTTTTGACTCACGGCCATATCAACCATGCCCCTTCCCCTATTTAAAAACCTGCCGAGTTTTAGGGTAGCGTCACAGAGAAGAAGAGGAAGGTCACTGCCGAGGAAATGCTTCTGGTCCAAATGGTCTCTGCTCACAAATGCGCTCTTTGCAACCAGGGCTTTCCTACTAGTAAAGCTTTGGGTGGCCACATGAGTCAGTATCGTTTCTCCGAGAGCATTGAAAGCTTGGAGAGAAAAGGTGAGCTCCAGGAGGGTAAAGTTATTTTCAAGAAGAATAAGAACAGTTGTGGTGTTTGCAATGAGCAATTCGACTCCGCCAACTCCTTGCTTGGTCACATGGACATGCACACAGAGGAGGAAGTTAGAAAAAAGGATGGACACTCCTCAGCTGAAGCATCATCCTCGTGTGTGGTACCTGGCACCAGGACTGCTTTGGATTTCTTGCGCGAAATCTTTGGCTGCTCTTCTTCGACTGCAGGTTGTGAAAAGAGGTCTCCTGGGAGACTATTATTTGTTCCCCGTCTTGATCTCAACAAACCTCCTTCACCGGAGTAATTCTTTCAGGCCTAGAGAAACAACAGGGATGGTCCGCGGAGATGGCGATCCTTCGGTTTGATATCTTGAGGGAATTTTTTTCTGGATAAGTCATGGTAGTGTTTGTGGATGGGGTGTCCACTAGCCCTTGTTTATGTTTAAGTGAAGGGAGTTGTACTTTGGGAATTGAATATCTAGAATTCCCACGATTTTTATGGGAAAGAGGGTTTAGGAATGGAATGTTTTCTTCTTTATTTTCTTGCGGGTCTACGAGGGATAGCTCATGGTTATTACTTTGAAGCATGGACCAGAAAGTCAATGCCTAATCTTAATGGTTTTGTTGGTTGGTTAATTGATTAATGGTTTGGATTGGTGCTACTTGGTATAGAAGTTAAGGCCCCAATTAGTCCTACTAAAACCCTAAGGCTGTAGTAGGGGGAAACCCCGCACCTTATAAGGCGCAAAGTTCGGTTTCCTCGTTCCAATGTGGGACTTAGTTCTTTACTCCCTTGCAGACTAACGCCCAGTCATTTGCCGGTGCGTGGCTGGCCCATGAAAGGGATTGGGGAGCCCACTTGGATACGAGGCCCGTGGCTCTGATACCATATAGAAGTTAAGGCCCCAATTAGTCCTACTAAAACCCTAAGACTGTAGTAAGGGGAAACCCCGCACCTTATAAGGTGCAAAGTTCGGTTTCCTCGTTCTGATGAGGGACTTAGTTCTTTACTTGGATACAACAAAATAATTCAATCAAATCTAATAAGTACCTAGTACTTATTACAAATTTTATGGCTGAAGCAAGTTTCCAGCTTGGAGGGTGGGAGCAATCAAACTAAAGCAACAAGCAACATGTGCCCTTGCTTCTTGCTTCTAATAACTTTTTCTTGACGAGCGTTGATCTTGAAAGGAATGATTTTGCTAAGTATGTGTTCTTGCTGACTTCAGAAATGGCATATTAAATTTGCAGATTTTTTTTGTTGCATGGGGTGTATTGGGCTGAAGAATAGGAGTTTACCTATGGAAAAGCCAGTAGACACGATAGTGTCCCTGGTTCTGTCTCTCAGGTGTACGACGGTGCCTATTCCCCAGGGAAGTGGATTGTTGGTCTGTGCAACACCGCCTTATTAGCTTTAATTTACATAACTACAATAAATTGTGGTTCACTTAATTTCCTACAAAGAATTTAGGAAGTAATATGTGGATGTCTTCGAATGACAAATCATCAATCTTCTTTTTTGTCCCCTTATCATGCTCCAAAGCGGTGAATTTGTTATTTCGTTATGTGGAAATCAATGTGGGCTTGAATCTTAATAATCATGCCTTTGATATAAGCTCTAAGTTATATTTGTCATGACTAAGACAAATCCTTTTAGGAGAATGCAAAATCTCCATGTCAATAAAGAATTTTGATTGTCCAAAATCCTTCATAAGAAAAAGTAGTGGAGATAGTGTTCTAAATTTGAGATAACAGTTTCATTATTTATTGTAATCATAATAGCATCAATACAAATTATCAAAGCAACAAGAGAAATCTCTTACTACTTTGTGAAAAGCAAGTAATCATGATAGGATTACTGGAAGCCATTTGTAATAAGAGCCTTTGTGAACTTCTTATTCCATTAACTTGAAACTTCTTTCAAGCTATAAAGAGATTTTTACAATTGACATACCAAAGCCTCCAATTTGGAATGATTTCCTATATTCAAGCAAATGCATGAGTCTACTTTTTCTGAAATTCTATAACTAAAACATTTGAAAAAAGAGGAAGAAGAAGTGAACATAAAAGGTATAATGCTTACGTGAAATCACATTTATAAATGCACTAAACATCGGTTTAACAAACATTTGAAACTTCATAAAATGGTTTCAATGATGCCTTAAATGTTTTTGTATTTGAGCAAACGTTTTGAAGGATGTCCTAAATTGAGGTTAAAAAGTGACAAAGTAATACTTACATTGCTTATTTTTTGAAATAATAGTAATAGGTTTGATAATTTTTTAGTTAGATATTGTATTAATCACGATTTAGATAACAGAGTTAAGATAAAAATAATAAATACTCCAATTTGATGGACTCTTTGTGATTTATTTTTTACCATAAATTTCTCTATTTTTTTCATATTTGTAAAATTAACACATGAGGAAATTTTAAAAACCATAATGACCCATTTGGTAGAAAAAAATTACATTGCTTTACTATATAATGCTCGTAGTTTTGAAAATTAATTGATAAGATGCATGTAATCTGTGTATATTCTTGAAATGTGAATTTGTGTTGGTTTAGATAACACTCTTGAAAAAAAGAAAGTAATATCAATTTGCATTAATTGTTAAGTTTCATTAAAATATGAAATTGAATGAACTAAACAGTATTACAATCTTTTAGAAACTTTTACTCATGGGTTCTGGTTTGATTTTTTCATTGAATTTTTTTATTGTTAAAATTAAGAAAAGAATAAAAACAATTAGTCATGTGAAAGGATAGTATGTAATCTTTACATTACATGTTTACATCAAATAAAAGTTTGCGTAGGACTTTACCTTTTAGGTCCAAGAATTCCAGAAGATTTCTAGACAAACCTACAGACCCACAATGCAGCCTCTGAAATCGCATTGGGCTTCCAGTCCTCTCACAAAATGCGTCTACTTTCTATTATAGAAAGTATTACCTTATATTTAGAACTAGAGATGTGTTAAGTTTCACATAAAAACATATAAAACTTGAAAACATAATTTACCAAAAAAAAAAAACTTTCATTTTATATTTAATATTTTAAGTTTAGTATAAATCTTTCCCAATAAAATCAAACATACATTAAATAATGTATTTTATTTTTCTTGTTGGCCTCCACGTGCTCCCCTTACGTTGAAATACGTCTCATATGGAAGGGGTCTTTCCACGTCTTTGGCCGCGCCGACATCTCATGCAGTTGTGACGAACAATATCACATAGGCTGCCAGCAAGTCCCATGGTGTCAGTAATGGGTCCCACCACATTCCTTTGGGATTTTACCTCGAATAATTGTACTGCAAACTAGTCCAAATTGTCGGCAGGAAAAACAATCGGTCGGCATACTTTATGGTCCTTCAATGTTGTTTCTTCGGCTTTGCATGGAATGCTTTCCTACGTCATTGACAGCATAAATTCTTATTCCATATGCTAACAATGTTCTGGAGAATATTAAGTTGTCTAAAATTTGTTGAAAAAACTTTTACAATTGACAATATCATGTTTGTACCCATTTTTTATCAATAAAAAGATCTTGTTTGATTGTAATGTTGAAATATATACTTAAGTTTTTATATATTTTTTATTTTTAAATAAATAAATTCATATACTTATAAAAATAAAAATAAAAATAAAAAATCTTGTTTGAGTATCTTTTATTAAGAATTTTTTATTTTTAAAAAGATAATATTTAACAAATTTTATTAATGACAATAATGCTAAATAAACTTTTACCATGAATAAAGACTTTTACATTAACTGTTGTGTGGATTGTGTGGCATAGTAAACACACTAAGCTGTAATATGGCTTAATACCAATAGTCATTCTTAACTGTACATGTTTGATAAACACCTTGCATGTGCTTACGGAGGGAGAGATGTGACTCCTTTTCATTACACCGACTTAATCATTTCAATGTTGGGCTAAAACCAACCCCTACATGTTTTGCTTTCTGAAATAACCCCATTTTTGTCGCTTGATTGGCGCTTGTCAGTGGCCCTGTGGTATCGGTTTTCAATGTTGATTCCCACACGACAGAAAGAAGCACACTACAGAAGTGCCAAAGCTGTTCTTCCGGAGGGTTGGGGTCCAGTAATTTTTTTTTGCTGTTGACCAAACTGCAAACACACAACAAAAGGCTTAGATATCGCTCTTAGGTTTAAGTATGCTCGATCTACATATAATTGCAAAGCAAATAATGACTTAGATATAGGGAAATGAAATTCTCAATCACGATGTGATTTGCAGCAGTCCAGAGAGTTTTGCTGCTTTTTTGTATAGGAACGGGTAGCAGGCCGATGAACAATAAAATCAAACTTAGGATCAGAGGAATTCACAGCTTTACTTCTCTTACCTATTTTGAAAGAATCACACAAGAATTTTAGTAACGGGAGTTCTTCGAGGGAACTCCAACCTCCTTACTATAAATCTGAGTTTACACTTGATACCAAAAATGCTTTTCTTCCATCTGCACCCCTGGTGCTTATTTATACTACTTAATACCCCTCCCTTCACTTACTAAAATGAATACAGATTGCAATGGAAACGACAGCTTACTTACAGACTTGATTAACAACTTGGCTAACCAATTATGTAACTTCCTAACAGACTTAACTGCTAGACAACCGCAATAACTACTTACAACAGTTCTCTCTTAGTTCACTTCTTTGGCTTTAAAGTCTTTTGCTACCCACTGCATTCCCCTTCCGTTACCACAATCTTGTCCGTAAGATTGAAAAAAGGGAATCTTTGTTCAAAGATAGTAACTTCTATCCAAGTAGCCTCCTGTAAGGGAAGGCCCTGCCAATGAACCAGAAATTTTGGAGTTCTTTTTCTTACTCAATAATCCACAATAGCTTGAGGCAGTGGACTAAGAACATCTTCTCGAGCCAAGTAAATGGGCAAACCAGCTTCAACTGAAATGTTAGAACCCACTGCTCGTTTCAACAAGGACACATGAAAGACATTATGCACCTGGGAGCCTTTTGGTAATTTAAGGCAGTAGGCAACCTTTCCAATCCTTGCCAATATTTTAAATGGTCCATAAAACCTGGCAAATAGTTTTAAATTCTTGCGAATCGCCACTGAGTTTCCTCTATACGGTTGCAGCTTGAGATAAATGAAATCCCCAACATTAAACTGCTCATCTTTTCTACCTTTATCATAACCCTTATTCATTCGGTCTTGAGCCCACTTTATATCCTTAAGAAGTGTATCTTCGGCAAAAAGTTCCTAATCCATATTTCTAGAGCAGATGTACCTGGGATATAAGACAAAAGAGATGGAGGTTTCTTTCCATAAACAACCTCATAAGGAGAACGATTATGTGCTCCATGATTGCTGGTATTATAGCAATATTCTGCCCACGGAAGCTACCTTACCCATTCTTTAGGATGGTCCAATGTAAAGCATCTAAGATAAACCTCTACAGTTTTATTTACCACCTCAGTTTGCCCATCCGTTTGAGGGTGATAAGCAGTGGAAAATTTGAATTTGGTTCCTTGAAGCTCAAATAATTGTTTCCAAAAGGTGCTGGTAAAGACTGCATCTTTATCACACACAATACTCTTGGGCATGCCATACAGTTTGAAGACATTTTCAAAAAATACTTGAGCAACACTAGGTGTTGTATAGGGATGAGACATAGGTAAAAAGTGTGTTGACTTTGATACTCTATCAACAATCACTAGAATTACCTGTTTTCCTCTTGCAGCCAGTAAACCATCAATAAAATCCATAGAGATGTCTTCCCAGATTTGAGCTAGGATAGGAAGAGGCTGCAATAGTCCATTAGGCTTCGTGTTCTGCCATTTTACTTGCTGGCAAGTTCCACATTCACGAACAAACTTCATTATACACTCCTTCATGTGCTCCCAATAAAACATTGCCTTTATTCTTTGCAAGGTTTTGTGGTATCCCTCATAAGTAGAGCCATGCATTTCCTGTATAATTGTTGGAATAAGAGCAGAATTTGTAGATAAGAAAATTCTACCTTGATAAAAGATTAGTCCATTCCTGTACTACCAATCTTTTTCAGCCTTCCCCATACTCATTTTATTCAAGATTTCTTGAGATTCGTGGCAATTGGTTACTTCTTCTTGCATAGTAGTTAGCCATTCTGGAACTCATACAGAAATGGCTTGTACTATTCCTTAAATAACACTAGCTGTCTGACTGCTTTCATCAATTTCAAAGTTCTTTGGGTGAATAAGAACTGCCTTACCTTTGTTGGACTGACTCTTGTTGACTGTTTCTTTGCTATCCTTTTTAGTCATTACCTGTTCTTCTGGAATTCTATTCAGCCAAGACCCTACGATATGTGCACCTTCCAATACTTCAGTATGATCCTTGCTGAAATTTATTTGATCTATAGTCTTTCTAGACAATGCATCAGTAGCAGAATTTTCTATTCCCAGCTTGTATCTAATATCAAAATCATATCTTACCAATTTAATCAACCACTTTTGCTGTGCTGGGGTGGTGATTTTTTGGTTCCAGAGATTTTAAAGGCTCTTCTGATATGTTTTTACCACAAATCTTCTTCCTAATAGGTACTGCCACCACTTTTTAATTGCTAGTATCAGGGCTAATCACTCTTTTTCATATGTTGATAACAACAAGTTCTTCCCTGTTAGAGCTTGACTGAAGTAAGCCAACGGTTGTTGATTTTGGCTTAGAACTGCATCTACTCCTAAACCGCTAGCATCACATTCTACTATAAAGTCCAGAGAAAAATCTGGCAGTCTCAATGTTGGAGCTTTAGTCATCTTTTTCTTTAGCTCTTCAAAAGCTGTTTCGTGTGCTTCATTCCACATAAATCCTTCCTTCCTTAGTAATTTGGTTAATGGGGGTGCCACTATACCATAATCTTTTATAAACTTTCTATAATATCTGGTCAATCCCAAAAAACCTCTTAGTGCCTTCACATTCTTAGGAACTGGCCAATCCAAGATGGCAGAGATTTTTTCTGGTTCAACTTCCACTCCCTCTCCTGTGATTACATGCCCCAAGGTAGTGGACTGATGATACTCCAAATGCACATTTCTCCTGTTTGACAAATAATTGGTTTGCTCTTAATTTTTCCAAGACTAGCCTCACATGCTCAACATGTTCCTCCCAACTGCTGCTAAACACCAGAATATCATCAAAGAAAACTAAAACAAACCAGCCAAGATAGTCTTTGAATACCTTATTCATTAAACTTTGAAATGTGGATGGTGCATTGCATAATCCGAAGGGCATAACAAGGAATTCATAGTGTCCTTGTGGGGTTTGGAAGGCTATTTTTTCCACATCATTGGCACACATTCTGATCTAGTGATATTTAGACCGTAAGTCTAGTTTTGTAAATAGCTTGGCCTCATGTAATTCATCTAAAAGTTCATCTACCACCGGTATAAGAAAACCATCCTTTATAGTTTCCTTGTTCAAAGATTTGTAGTCCACACACATCCTCCACAAGCCATCCTTCTTCTTCACTAAAATTACTGGTGAAGAAAAAGGGTTGTTGCTGTCACGGACAATGCCTTCTACCAACATTTCTTGCACCAATTTTTTATTTCTAGCTTCTGCACATAAGGATACCTGTAAGGCTTGTTCTTGATAACCTTCCCTTCCTCCTTTAAGACAATCTTATGCTCATGTGCTCTAAAAGGAGGCAAGCCGTGTGGTTTCTAGAAAATTGCCTCATAGCTATCCAACATTATAGTGAACTGTTTTGGCCAGAGTGTATTTTTTGATTTGCTAACTGTATGAGCTACTGTTTTCATATGTAAAACTACTCCCTACTTTTGCTCCCGCAACATTTTACTCAACTCAGCACCCTCTATCATCTGATTAGGCTGTTTCTTTTCACCTACTAGTGTGATCTCTTTACCTTTCCAAAGGAATGACATTGTTGATTGAAAAAAGTCCCAACTAATCATCCCTAACGTCTCTAACCATTTAATGCCTAATATCACACCTATTTTTGGTAAGGGCAGTACCAAAATATCCAATTCAAGCTTAACTCCCTATATTTCAAGATCAACCCCTCAGCACAATCCTTGTCCTTGGATGCTTTCACCGTTAGGCACTTCAACAGTGAATTTTCCTGACTTCTCAGTTTCTAAATGCATCTTTCTAGCTAGCTTATCACTCATAAAATTATAAGTGCTGCCAAAATCAACTAAGACTGATACGGGAAATCTAGTTCTCCCCATTTTGCCATGAAATCTCATGGTTTTTGGACACTATATATCAAACATTGCAACTACTGATAGCATTCTTAGTTCCCTGCGAGTTCCTTCTATCTCATCATCACTTCCTTCATCTACTTCCTCTTCTCCTGGGAATAACCCTTCTAATAAGAAAAGTTTTCTACGTCTATGCCCCGGGGAATACTTATCATCACAATTAAAGCATAAGCCCCTTGCTCTTCTGTCCATGATCTCAGGCTGAATAAGCCTTTTGATCGGTAATATGCTCTTATTAATTCCCCTTTTCTCTTCCTCTTCGTTATTTCCCTTTCTTTTGGCCAATACAGAACCTGGACTCCACTTATTTGCCCTCTCTTTAGCCTTAAACAATCGAGCAAAGCCAATTGCGGCTGATAAGGTGGGAGGATTATGTGCAATAACCTCCAGCCTTATACGTTCTTTTAGACCACTAACAAAACAACTAATCTGATGGTCTACTTCTAACTTTCCAGATCTTAAAAGCAATTTACCAAACTGAGATTGATAGTCTTGTACTGACCGGATTTTTCTGAGTTTGATGAGCTCCCCAAAATGATTTTGGAAAAGAGTTGGACCAAACTGTTTCACCAACTCTACTGTTAAGGTTGTCTAGGAAATGATTCTACCTCCATATTCCTTCTTCATCAACTGATATACCATCTGAGCCTCACCATTGAGATGCCAAGATGCAATCCTCACTCGATCCTCCTCTGGTGTTTCATGAAACTCGAAAAACTGCATAGCTCTATCAATCCAAGAAGAAGGATCAATAATACCTTCATATTTGGGAAATTCTAATCTTACCACTTTGGTTTGAATGGAAGTGTTTAAGCCTTTTCGTTCTTCATTGCTTTTATGTCCTCGTGAGTGGCCTGAAGAACTTTCTCCTATCTCCTTCTCCGAATCCATTTTACTTGTAACATGATCGACCTTTGCATTCAAAGCCGAGAATAGTTGTTGCATGGTTTCTGCTAGAGAATCTATCTTCCGATCCAATTCCACAATTTGATTCTGGTCATGTACTGCCATGACTGTGATCGCCAATTTGTTGTAGTCTAGAGAGTTTTGTTGCCTTTTTGTGAGGGAACGAGTAGCAGGCCGATGAACTATGAAATCAAACTTGGGATCAGAGGAATTCACAGACTTATTTCTCTTACCTATTTTGAAAGAATCACACAAGAATTTGAGTAAAGGAGTTCTTCGAGGGAACTCCAACCTCCTTACTGTAAATCTGAGTTTACACTTGATACCAAAAATGTTTTTCTTCCATCTGCACCCCTGGTGCTTATTTACACTACTTAATACCCCTCCCTTCACTTATTAAAACGAATACAAATTGCAATGGAAACGACAGCTTACTTATAGTTGGATTAACAACTTGGCTAACCAATTATGTAACTTCCTAACAGAAGGAACTACTTCATAACAGAACTAGCTGCTAGACAACCGCAATAACTACTTACAACAGTTGTCTCTTAGTTCACTTCTTTGACTGCAAGGTCTTCTGCTGCCCGCTGCAATGTTGTAATTCTGCTGCCATAAGACGAATTGTTATCAGCGGAAAAGACAACAAAACTCTACGAGAAAATCCTAGATTTATTTATTCTTGGCTTCAGACCCTTTTGGTTTATTTTTATAATATCCTGGGAAAAAACATAATTACCACACTACATTTGTAAAAATATTCAAGAGGCATTATAATCATAATTTTGAGATAAGAAGATGATGGGATCATCTTTTAAACTCAAGAAAAGATAATTAACTAAGTCAAAGTATACAGCAACACTGAGGGCTGATTTCAACTTCGTCCCGAAATCAGCTTTGGAGGTCTTGGCCCCGCTATCATCATATCCCATATAAAAGCAAGGCAATGAGACCTATTATCTCAATCGTGGGCCCTCTCTTTTTGACATAATGTTGGCAGTTTTTTCGTTCCCATAGAAACACCCGAAAGTTCTGTGTGACAAGTAAACAGGGCCTCGATAGCACCTTGAATCACTTCGGATGTCGGAGAAGTCCCCCACTACATCAAAGCTGTGTGCTTGAGAAAGACTGGTGGATTATTGTTCCTTTCATACACATCTATGGGGTGTTTGCAATGAAACTGTTATCATAGTAAAATCTATGATTGATATCTTATTATAAAATCTATTTTCTCAATGAAGTTGATATGCAATGGAAGAGATATATTGTTCATTCTGGAAAAGACTTAAACAATAAGGGACAGCACATATTGCATAATCTTGGAAAAAAAAGTCAATCCAACTTTTTGAAACTATTACATTGAAAACCGGTGACCCATTTGGTAGAAAAAGAAAAGGCATTGCTATCACTATGATATGCTCGTATATGGGCAAATTAATAAATAAAATGTACATAATTTGAATATATTTCTAAAATGTTGTATTAGTTTTGATAACACTCTTAAGAAGAAAAAAAAAAGGAAATGGTAAGTTGGACAAATAGTTAGAGAGAGACTAACGTGATCTTTGTTTATATTATTGTTTATGTTTTGATTTACAGCTGCATATGTTAGAGATTGTCCTACATTGGTTTTTTATGATTATGTTAACAACTTTATTAGTTATGATATCTTTATTCCTTACAAGGTCGAGACTAATATGAGACTGTCTCCAACAGTATCAGCCATGCCCCTTCTCCTATTTAAAACCCCGCCGAGTTTTAGGACAAAGTCACAAAGAAGAGGAAGGCCACTCTCGAGGTAAAATGCATCTGGTCCAAATAGTTTCTGCTCACAAGTGCGTTCTTTGCAACCGGGCTTTACCTTCTAGGGAAGCTTTGGGTGGCCACGTGAGTCAATATCGTTTGTCTGAGCGCATTGAGAGCTTTGAGAGAAAAGGTGAGCTCAAGGAGGGCAAACTTACCAACAAGAAGAAGAATAATAATAATTGTGGTGTTTGCCACGAGCAATTAGACTCCACCAATTCCTTGCTTGGTCACATGGACACGCACACATAGGGTGAAGTCAGAAACAAGGATGGGCACTCCTAAACTAAAGCATCGTCCTCGAGTGTGGTACCTGGCACTAGGACTGCTTTGGATTTCTTGTGCGAAATCTTTGGCTGCGCTTCTTCGACTGAGGGTGTGAAAAGAGGTCTCTTGGGAGAGTGTTATTTGTTCACGATCTTAATCTCAACAAACCTCCTTTACCGGTGTAATTTTGCCTGGACTACAAAAACAACCAAGATAGTCGGGGCAGACGTTGATCCTTCGGGTTGATATCTTGAGGGACTTTTTTTCTTGTTAAGTCATGAGAGTGTTTTGGTTGGGGGGGGGGGCGGGCTGCTTTTGTCCACTAATCATAGTTTATGTTTAAGTGAAGGGAGTTTTAGTTCGGGAATTGCATATCTAGAATTCCCACTATTTTTCTAGAAAATGGGGTATAGGAACAAAATGTTTCCTTCTTTATTTTCTTGCATGTGTAAAAGGGGTAGCTTATGGTTATCACTTTAGAGCATGGACCTGAAACTCTAATCTTAGCAATCAATGTTTATTCAATTCAACTACTTCATTTTACCAGGTTCAATATTCATCAGATTAGTCAATATTTATATGTTTCAATGTAACAACAAGATATTATTTTTTGCAAGTAGTCTTGTTGGTTGATTAATTGAATAAAATGGTTTGGATTGGTACTACTTGGATACAGAAAAATAATTTTACTAGATCTAGTAAGTACCTAATGTCAGATGTGAGAAATTTTATGGCTGAATTAATTTTCCAGCTTGGAAGGTGGGAACAATCAAACTAAAGCAAGAAGCAACGGGAGCCCTTGCCTCTTGCTTCTGATAACTTATAACTTATTCTTGACAAGTGTTGATCCTGAAAGGAATGATTTTGCTAAGTATGTGTTCTTGTTGATTTCAGAAATAGCTTATTGAATTTGCAGATTTTGATAGTTGCATGGGATGTATTGGGCTGAACAACACCAGCTTATCATGTGAGTTTACCTACATAAAAGCTAGGAAATATTATAGTGTCCCAATTCTATCATTGAGGGATACGATGGTCTTTGTCCCCAGGGAAGTGGTTTGATGGGCTATGCAACACCACTGAATTTGCTTTGATCTGCATAACTACGTTAAATTGTAGTTCACCTAGTTGCCTATAATGAATCAGGAAAATAGTATTTGGGATGTTCTCAAGTGACAAATCATTAATCTTTTCTTTTGCTCCCTTATCATGCTCCATAGTGGTAAATTTTTTATTTTGTTCCATGGAAATCAATGTGGGCTTGGATCGTGATAATCATACCTTTGATATATCTCCAATGTATACTTGTTTTGACTAAGACAAATTCCTTCAAAAGAACGTATAATATCAACGTCAAGAAAGAGTTTTGATCATTCTAAGTCCTTCATAAGAAAAAATAGACTGAAGATGGTGTTTCAAATTTGAGATGATAACCCCATTATTTCTTGCACTTATAATGTCATCAACATAAATTATCAGAACAACAAAAAAACTCTTTGGGGACTTCATGAATAGTGAGTAGTCATAATACAATTGACAAAAGCCATGTGTTATGAAAGCTTTGTGAACTTCTCATTCTATTGACGAAAAACTTCTTTTAGCACATAAAGAGATTTTTACAATTGGCATACCAAAGTCTCCCATTAATTGCAAAATCTAGAGGAAAACACTATATATACTTCCTTGGAGAGGTTGTCATGCAAGAAGATGTTATGAACATCCATTTAATAAAGAAGCTAATAATAAATAACAACAATTGTAACAATCAAATGAATAGTAATATGCTTGACAATAGGAGAAAGTATCTTGATAGTCAATGTTCTCTCATCAATACTCAATAGCTTCAACATATGGTCTTCTTTTTTCACACATCAAGCCAACATATGGCGTTCTAGTGAGAGCGCTCAAAAGATGAGTTGTCTTTAATCAAAGAAAAAAGAGAGTAAGCTGTGAAACGAAGAAATCCAGAAGTAAGGGAAAGGACAGAGGGAGCTTGAAGGTGTCGAGAGATGAAAAAGGCAAAGCCCCCATGATTATGCCTTCTAGTGATCATAAAGAAGAAGCTTGTGAAGCACACCTCACGACCCACAAAGTTGGCTCAAATCCTGTTAATTGCAAACGGTGAAACAGTTCTCCAAAGCCCTTGTGAAGCCCTATGGAAGTGACTTGTTTATTCAAAAATATGGAAATCAAATGTCTTCGGCTAAGAAGAGAAAGAAAAGCCCCTCAAAGAGAAATTCCATGTGACAGGACCCCAAAGTAGAAAGTGAACGCTTTATTCAAAAATATGGAAATCCAATGTCTTCCGCTAAGAAGAGAAAGAAAAGGCACTCATAAGGGTTCCATGTGACAGCACCCCAAACTCAAAAGTGAGCGAACTTTTGGAAAGAAGAAAAGGGAACAGCATGACAAAAGCCAAAGCCAAAAATACTCCGTACATGTGGAAATAGGAAGAAGCTATTCTGTGGCACCGTTTCTATATGAAGTTTGAAGTGCAAGACAGACCCGATGATGTCATATCCTAAAAGCCATGGTAATATGCCCAAAGAATAAAAGAGCCCGAGAGTTCCTTTATTGCCTTGTTATGCTTAGCTACTTTGGGCATAAGCACTTATAATGCAGAACGGTCAACAAACTATTGTAGAGCAGATTTCAAAAATCCTACCATTGAGGCTGAAGAGAGAGTTCACTATAAAAAGGAACCAAGGCAATAAGTCTGTAGAACCAAGAATGCTTCAAAAATATTTGTCTTCTCCGCGTCAAAGTGGTAGCTTTTATTCCATAAAGCCGATTGGTGAAATGATTTCAGAATATTTAATTACTGCTTGTTTTCTATCTTGATTTATCACTTGCTTATACATTCGTTTATTGCTGTGACAAATCAGTATAAATTTACTATGCTGGGTTTTTAACAAAAAATGAGACTTTTTTCCATATCGTCTTATATCTAAGTCCTAGCACTAGATAGATGTTTCTGAACTACATTATTAGAAGCTCAATCAAAATTTGATTTCTTGGGGAGAGAACTATAAACAAATTTGGAGGAGTGGTTCTCCTTTGTAATCAATTGAATAATTAATTAAGATAGTAACTCTAATGATTTGTTGGAATGGGACGGAGGTAGGTGCCCAAGTGACTTGGACTAAATTACCTTTCAAAAATCCTTGTATTTGCTATATGTACATGGCTGCTTGCTATCTCCTATCTATTTGATTAGCTTTGCATATTTACAATTTATCGTTAAGAATACATAGCCTCATTTTTCAAAAAATTCTCGTAAGAAATTTAGAAACCAAAATCCAAGGGGAAGCACATATACACTTCATCATAGAGGTTGCAATGCAAGAAGATATTCTAAATGATAATTTGATAAAAAGACCAATGATGAATAGCAACAACTATAATATTCAAACAAATAATACTATACTTGACAATGAGAGAAAAGTATCTTGATAGTTAATGCCATCCTACTAACCATATCATTTGGCCACTAATTTAGTCATGTGACATTCAATAGTGTCCGTAGCCTAAATTAAACCTTATACATCCTTTTACAACTAATAAAATATCGACCAAGAGGTAAGGAAACCATATCCCATTTGGGATTTGTCTCTAAAGCTACAAGTTCCTTACCCATAGTATTTGTACAATAAGAATCCATGAGTGCATTCTGTTAAGCTTTGAGTTCAAGATTGGTAGAGATGGATGCAATAAAATGGCAATAGTGAAAGTTACATTGGTCAAGGAAGACATATTAGAAAATATGATAAAGGGAGGCGAAGGGCAATGTAAGACGTATGTAGTTAAAAGTTCATATAGGAGGGCAAGTCATGTGACTAGAGCAGTGACATTGCGATGTGAAAGCCTAGAGCTCATCAAGTAAGCTAGTTGGTGAGTCGTTTCTAGGGTCTAGGTTAGGTGATTCATTTGTGGAAACTGGGTAAACTAAGTCATTTGTGGTGTTTAAGAAGTCAAGTATGTTGGTACATCGACTGGAAAAGGTCCAGAAGCTTATGCAACTACTAAACTGACTAGAAAAGAAAAGATCGAGGAGTGTGTATCTGTGGAGAGCTATGTGAGTTCAATTGCGTGATTAGGTTGCTCATTCTCTTGCTGCACTCGTTGAGTCCGAGGGAGAAAATTCGTCATGGCCAGCATCGGGAGACTACTCGACTTGAGGGGGCAGAACTCGCTTTTTCCGAGCACGCAGACCAGATGGAGCATTTTGAGATAAAGTGAACAAAGGTTCTTCTTCGTTTTAACTTTGATGCCTAAGAAACTGCTACCTATTTCTGCAATAAACTCGCACATTTCGTTCTCTGATTGTCCCAATTCTAGAATCTTTATCTGCTCTCCATCTATTTGATGACATTCAGAGCATTGATTAACTTGGGTCTTCAGGTTCTTCACCACCGCCACAACACGTCTTAAGGCTTGCACGTCCTTCTTGAGATAGCCTGTTGTCTTCATGCATCACCGTGCTTAGTTCCACATATATATTGCTTCAGACGATGTCATTGATGGAACATTTATCTGCTCTCCTTGTTTGTGATTATTTTCACCTAACGGTTCAAAATGGACTGTAGCTTTTTCACAAAACGTTTCAAGGTCGGTGTCTTCTGCTTGGGAAAACCTTTCATGTTGAACCGCTTGTACTTCAAAGCAGTTCAGAGTAGGTGATGTGCTTACCTCCACATCAAGATCCATTGGGCTAGACAACAGAATGCTATAACAATGGTTGCTCCATATTTTTGAAGATAAAAGGAGAATGCGACAGAAAGAACATAAAACAAGAAGTTCTATAAAACGTGAGCCGCCTTATAGATCAACAAAACATGCATACACATGAAGTTCTAGAGAAATAGGAGAAAGAAAAAAGGGGGGGCGGGGTTGGGGTTTTGTGGGGCGCGGGTCGTTATGGTTGTCAGCGAAAGTGAAATCAACGCAGTGAGTTCCGTCAATGATGGGTATCCCCTCATAATGATACTGCAAAAGTTTTAAAGCACAAAAGCTACCATTTTTAAGCACAAAAAATGAACTGTTAGAAGTGAAATTCTGGGACTTTCTTTTATTTTCTTTGTGGGGTGTGTGGATTGGATAAGAGAGGGAGAAAGAGCCTGTATATTTGTCTTTTACTACCTGAGAATTGCTACAGAAGCAACGGTATCATATCATACCAATTAGCAATCTTTTGTTCCATTGATGCTCATAAAGGATTGACTAAAAATCCTTGTGAGTCAAGATGCATATCAACCTTAAACTTGTACACGGACATAAAAGTAGGTATCTGATGACCAAAGATGAACCACTGTAGCATCTTATGTATCAATATGACTATGTGATAACTTGTCCGATGAGTACTGTCGCATGCCCTTGCATGTGTTAAAGGAGGGAGAGATCTGACTCCTCATTACACGTGTTAATCCTCCCGACATGATTAACTAACCAACAAAAGGTCGGACCAATGTCGGGCTAAAAACAACCTGTTGAAAACTATAAAACACAAAGGAGGGAGAGAGCTGACTCATCATTACACGTGTTAATCCTCCCGAAATGATTAACTAACCAACAAAAGGTCCGACCAATGTCGGGCTAAAAACAACCTGTTGAAAACTATGAAAACAGCCGTTTGTTTCCTGAGAATCTGCAAGAAAACAAATACAACCCATTGTTTCAGATCTAAAAACAACAATTAAAAAAATTCTGTAAAACAGTTTCTTTCTTCCACTTGAAGTCTCTTGCCCTAATATACCTGTCGGCGCCGACCCGGAGAATCCCTTTGAAATCAAACCTGATTCTTGAAATGCTTCGAGCATTTATGGCCATCGCGGAGTCAACCCCTGTTGTGCAATACTTGGTTTCCATGTCATTACTTTTTATTGTAAGTATTGTAGTGTAAAACAACAAATTGGTGTGTAAAATGTAGTAAGAATATAAGTGATGTGTTCTAGATAAGCTCAAATTAATTATCAAAACAGACTTTTCTTTAAGCTTAAGATATTGTTTTGGCTCAATAGGAAATAAAATGACAAATATAAAATCACACAAGAAAATACAAAAATTTACGTTGTTCGGCCAATAATTACATACATCTATAAGTAAAGCTAAGAGATATTTCTTTTACTACTTGCAATCAATAGTACAAAATTTTTGTTATTGAAATTCTCCGCCAAACACACTCATCAAGCACTCTTTTAAATACATAAATAAGTGTACAAGAGTTAAACAAGAATGACTTATAAATTTCTTTCTCTTCTTCACTGTTCTACACAATCTGCATGCACTCAAACCTCTCCCATGTGTAATCACTCTCCCTTGAGAATAGAAAGAGGTGTTAGTGATTGAGAAAGTATGACTTTATTTATATATATATATATATATATAATCACACACATGGGGAGGGGGAGGGGGATTTGAACCCCTTACTGGGTAGACTTGCCGATCAAGAGTCTAACCTAATTACCACTAGGCCAAGGAAAATCCCTTATAAGTATGGACTAATTCCTTACAATAGTAACTATTAATGCATGGTTTCACAAATAAAATACAAAAAGTAAAAAAAAAAATTATAACCAAAATTTTGAAATGCTTTGAAAAATTAATTTTTACTCAATTTGGATTGATATCCTAAATTCAACTACATGTATGGGTTGAATTTTTCTGAACTTCTATAACTAAAATGTCAAAAGGGAAAAGAAAAGAAAAAAATTCATTTGAAAAAAGGTATTATGCTTACATGAAATCACATTTGTAAAAGCATTGAAATGCTTCAACACATTTAGTAAACATTTAAAACTTCATAAAATGGTTTGAACGATGTCTTAAATGTTTTGGATACGTTAAAAACTTCATAAAATATTTTTAATGATGTTCTAAATTCAGCTTAAAAAGAGACAAAGTAATATGTAGATTGATAGTTTTTTTTCTAAATGCAAAAGAGTAGTAGGTTTAACAATAGATGTTGTATTAACCATAATTTTAGGTAATAAAGCTTAGATTAATAACATAAAGATAATAAGTACTTTAGTTTTATGTGACTCTTTGTGATTCATATTTATGATAATTTTCTTCTAAAATATTTTAATACTTGAAAAAAATTACATTACTCTACTATAGTATGTCTGTATGTGGGCAAATTAATTGATAAAATGCACATAACCTATGTATATTTTTAAATGTAAATTTGTATTGGTTAAGATAATACTCCTAAAAAAGAAAAAGAAAAAAAAGGTAATATCAATTTGTATTAATTATAAAGTTATAATAGAATATGAAATAGAATGAATTATAGATTGTTACAATTTGTAGAAAGTTTTACTCATGGGATATTAGTTTGGTTTTCTCATTGAATTTTTTTTTTTGGTAGAAAGGTAAATTGTATTAATACATATTAAAGTACAAAAGCACAGGGACATACCCCAGTATCACAAAAGTCACCATATCTATGAAAAGATAGAAGTTGGAAGTCTTCAAATCTCACCCAAAATAACATTGCATTGAGAAGATTTTATATTTCTAAACAAAGAAGCTCTTCCTCGTACTATCTTTTTTTTTTCGCTAAGAGAATAGGGATATCCATTGTTTTCCCCTGAAAACGTCGTCTATTTCGTTCAGCTCATATACAATAAATACAAGCTAAGAAAGATATCTTGAGAAGTTTGGTAGCTAAATCCCTTCCTTTTATTGCTTTGATCATCCATTGTAGTTCTTCATTCCATCCTCCAATGTCACGTCGGATTCTATTATGAGCAAGAATACTTTTCCAAATCATCCTTGTCCATGCACATTTAAAAAAGAGATGACTTCTATTTTCTAAATGAGATTGACAAAAATCACAATATATGTTTACTGAAGGAAGCCATCGTACAATTTCTGTTGCTGTAGAAAGTCTATCCCTACAAACAAGCCATCCAATAAAATTATGGTTGCTAATGACACCTGTCCAAATTAAATTATACCAATCCACCGTTTCTCCAACTTGCCGAAGATCATTATAAATCTTTTGGCAACAATATGTAGGACTTGAGAGAACAAAGGTAAGTGTGGACCTTAACTTGAGGAGACCTCGCCAACTCCAAGCCATGGTACCTTTTATGTCCAACCGCATTACTGAGGTTCTTTTACACTTTGTATTGTGAATCCATTTACTCCATAATGAGCCTTCTGGGAGATTAATGAGATTCCAAAGCATACATCCTAAAAGGACTTTATTCCAAATTTTGAGGTTTAGAAAACCTAATATTCCTTCCTTTTTCGGTGAACAAACAGTTTGTCAAGCTATTTTGTGAGGACGATACATATCTATATTACCTGCCCATAAGAATTTCCTTATTCTCATTGAATTTATTTATTGATAAAATCAAGAAAAGAATAAAAACAATTAGTCATGTGAATGATAACAAAGTTAGCCATACAACAGAGCTTGATCAAGTCTTTGATCATAACTTGTGCCCAAAGTCACCCGGCGCAGGGGACATTTGCCTGAGTGTCACGCATGTTTGTGAAAAAAAAAAGAAGAAGAAGAAGAAGGAAGAGGAGGAGGAGGAGGAAAGACCAACGGAGCTTTGCAACTCCCTTGCGGGCTACCCAGCAAGCTGGACACTGGGTCCAAGAATTCCAAAAGATCTCTAGACAGCCTACAGACCCAATGTCATTGAGCTTTCAGCCCAATCACAAAATTTGCCTACTTTCCATTATGACAGTCCAGTTCTTCATTATGCCAACTTTTCATCATCCCCGATTTCTTCAGTTCTAGAACGTGGCTCGAGGGGTCACCTGTTTCCCCTCCCTCGTCGGCATGATCTCACTGAACCAAACGGACAGAGTTTAAATCAAATCATCAGTGAAATTCTTTAAAATAAGGATTCGAGCATTATTTTTGAAAATTGAATCGTATCTTTAACCGTTGATTTGTTATTTTAAATCTACGGAGGATACAGTTTATATTTCATACGTTTCCAATCAAAAATATTTTATGGGCGGGAGAAAAAAAAATAAAAAATCTTCACGGGCAATTCGAGAACACATTGGCTACTTGCCCCTCTTAGTTGAAAAATGCTTCGCACGGAAGCCGTCTTTCAACGCCTTTGGCCGCCCATTTGATGAAGGTGCATGAAAAAAAAAAAAAAAAAAAAACCTTCATGGTCAATTCGAGGACGCGTTGGCGACGTGTCCCTCGTAAGTTGAAAAATGCTTCGCATGGAAACCGTCATTGTACTTCTTTGGCCGCCCGGACATCTGATGCCAGCAAGTCAATGATGTACGTAATGAGATTTTCACTGCGTAACCAAATCAACGACCAAGAAAGATAAATGGGATGGCGGCGACTCATCGGAAGATGCCTTGGCAGTTAAAGATTTTCACTCTGATAAAGATCTCTTTAATCAAAGTTATTTTTAATTTGACTACTAGACAAATTTAAAAATAAAGTCACCATTGGTATCATATGTGTCAGCACGACCAAAGAAGTGCAATGACGGCTTCCATGCAAAGCATTTTTCAACGTACGAAGGATGTGTATGCATGCACATGCATATGCATGTGCTGAGCTGTGCATATATATATATAGTTATCATCTAATGCATTTTGGAGTTTATCTTTCTTAAACGTCTTTTCATCGGAATTTTCATTCAACATACAATCTTTCATTTATTTTTATTTTATCCTTTATTTTTTCTCTTTTCTCTTTTTAAGTAAATGAAAAGCGGGGGAGGAATTTAAGAATAAAGGCATTCGGATACATAACCCAAACCTCAATGCTAATAACTTTACCACTAAGCTACTAACTTAGGATCTACAAAGGAAGAAATAAAATTACGGTCTACCTTTATTACAAGCACAATGAACGTGTGGAAAATATTTTAATGACATGTCAATATAATATCAATCTTGGAGAAGTCAATGGTCTGTCTGATAAAAATCTGTATGATAAAAATAAAGAACGATGTGGTCTTTCTTTTTTGTTTTTTTGTTTTTGTTTTTGTTTTTGTTTTTCCTTAAACAAGGCATAAATAAGCGTTTAGTCGCCAGAATGACAATTGTGGGCCCTCACTCTTCGCCTATTTATACCACATGCCGAGCTGCTACGCAGTTAAGCGTAAGGAAGGCGATACTCACGGTACAGGAATGGCTTCTGATCACGAGTGCGCACTTTGCATCCGAAGCTTTCCTTCTGGGGCAGCTTTGGGTGGCCATCTGAGTCAACATAATTTGCTTAAAACCATTGAGAGCAAAAGTGAGCTCAAGGCCGGCATGCTGAACTTCGGCAAGAAGAAGAACAGATGTGGTGTCTGCGAGAGTCAATTCTGCTCAGCCAACTTGTTGCTTCTTCACATGGGGTCCCACAACGAGGGTGATGTCAGAGAGGAGCAGGAACACTCCTCAACTCAAGAAAAGCATTTGCCATCGTATTCGTGTTTGGTGCCTTCCACCAGGACAGCTTCGGATTACTTGCGGAAAGTCTTTGGCTGCCCTTCTTCGAGCGCTGGACGTTTTGAAGAGACAGTGATCCCTGTGAAAGTTAAGCCTATGGAGGAACTGCACGGCCGTGGACAAGAAGGATTTGCATGCAGCTCCTTCGGCAAGGGTAAGAGAAGCGAGGAAGATAATCACAATTCTCTCCAGGACACTGGAGCAATTGGGATGATTGTGGAGACGATTGAAGAGCCTAAACAAAAGTCTCTTGGGAGAGTGTTATTTGTACCCCATCTTGACCTCAACGAGCTTCCTCCGGCCGAGCAAGTCTGTTTGAATGACTGAAATAGTGGCTGGGGAGACGACCCTTGGGATTGACCTTGCGGCGAGCCCTTCAGCACGCTACGTCAGGGTCCAATTCACGTACAGGTCGCATTAATTGAAGAAGGTGCAGCAGTTACTTTCCATTGTAATCGTGGTCGTTTTCCTTTATATCTGATGGGTTTTGAGTCTTAGAATAAGTGAGCTGTTAACTCACAGCATCAGGGTACTGTAAAGGTGGGGAAGGACCTTCATTGGGTAGTTTTTATTTGATCAAATTCAGGTGTAACCAACAAAGGTCTTGTGTTCCCTTCTAATGAGCTCTCTTATCTAGTTTCAATCCAATTTTATCCGGTTTGTCTTTTCTTCATCAAGTTTGGAAGGAAAATCTAAATTCATGAGGCAAGTCGATAGTGATTTTTGACTAAATTCTGTCAGACCAGTCATCCGTTCTTTCGCTAGAGCAAACTCTTCTATTTTGGACCACTGCAGACGTCTTCCGGGAGTTTCACACGATTGAAGCATGGATCACTTTCGAACATGGATTTACAGTCAATAATGTATACGCTTCTAATATTGAGCTTGTAATATATCATTTCCTTACGTATACTGCTTGTAATGTATACTTTTGGAGTTTGTAATATACCATTTCCTTGTATAAATTTTGTAATATAAGCAGTATACTTTTCAAATTCCTCAACTATATTTTTTTATTGAACTTGAATATGCTTTGAGGCTGCCACTGCTCCAAAATCACCATGGAGAGCAACAAAAGTCCACATATTGCCTAATTGACACCAACAAGTCAAGTCTCCGAATGCCAGTAGGTGGGCGATCTGGGTTCAAAAAACTCTAATAGGTTTCATTATTTTCATTATCTAGTTTCTTCTACTTCTTTATATATATAAAACTCATGTCCAGGTTCCATCGACCTAGAATATAATTTGAGAGTGGTTTCTTCAAATAGAAATCGCATGCCACAATCAACACATATGGAGCAAACACCTTATTGGTTCTAATTCCACGACCGAAAATTCCTCTAATCTTATTTCTCTTCTTTCTTTTCCCCATCTTTCTATTTTCTGGTATGAGTGGATGTTTACCTCACAGGACTTGGGGCTTAAGCATGTATATAGGACTCTTCTTTCCAATACCAATTTCTGGAATAATCTTAAAATGTATCAAGAGAATCAAATTATCTTTGAAATTATTAAAAAGAATGATTCAACCATTATTTTTTTAAAAAATTGAATCATACTTTGACAGTTGAATTTTTATTTTAAATCTACTGCAGATATAGTTTATATTTCATAAAAATTCATAAAAAAAATATGTTTATGGGGAAAAATACCTTAATAGGCAATGTCGAGAACACATTGGTTTCCACGTCTCCCTGTATGGAAAGCATCTTTCAACGTGTGCTTTCGAGGAATATGCCTCTCTCGGATAAGGGGTCCCACTCATAGTGTACGGCCATGAAAAACAAGCGTGATGGGGACCTTTTTTATTGTTTCTTTTGGCTTTTGCATGAGATGAGATGTATTGCTGACTTCTGTCGGACATCACTTCACTAAAAGTGTAGACAATTTTTGTCGAACTCATTTGACAATTTTCTCATTATTTTATACAATCGTAATAGAAATCAGTCAGTTGTTGAAATTTAAAACATAGCACATCTTTTTTTAGAAAAATTTACGTGATATTCTCATAGGAAATATTTTAAAAAAAATATCCATACATTTTTTTGCTTTAGCATCTTCTCTTTTTTTTTTTAACTTTAGAGAAATTGACGTGATATTTTATTTTTTAGTTTTTAGTTTTACTTAGAGACAACATAGGCCACATGTCTGTCCATATCATAATAACCATGTAGAAGGAAACTTCGTGAAAGTCTAGGCAATAAGATGCATTAGGACCAAATAACCGCGACAAGCATGGCCGAAACGGTCATCCCTGTGACTCTAATAATATTTTATTAGTCGTTGATCGGCATGACATAATAATATTTTATTATCAACATCACTCTGAACTCTTCTTCCATTGGTCGTTGCTCGGCATGAACAATAACATTATTAAAAAAGTTCTTCGGCAGAAATAAAATGTATGATTAAAGACGTTTCAAGCACGTTAAATCTTAGGAAATCGGCCTAATCTTTTGTCATATTGACGATTTGTGCTCCTTCCCAAAAGCACTTCTGCTTCATCCACTATTTAAAAGCCCGCCTAGGTCCAGGACCCAATCAGACTAGAAGAGAGGTCTCTGTTGAGGGAAATGCATCCGGCCCAAATGGTTTCTGCTCACAAATGCGCTCTTTGCAACCGGAGCTTTCCTTCTGGGGCAGCTTTGGGTGGCCATGTGAGTCGTTATCGTTTGTCTGAGAGCATCGAAAGCTTTGAGAGACAAGGTCAGCTCAAGCAGGGCAAACTTATCTTCGAGGAGAAGAAGAACAGTTGTGGTGTTTGCGATGAGCAATTCCACTCCGCCAACTCCTTGCTTCGTCACATGGACTACCACGCAGAGGGGGAAGTCAGAAACAAGGATGGACACTCCTCAACGGAAGCATCGTCCTTGCATGTGGTACCTAGCACCAGGTCTGCTTTGGATTTCTTGCGCGAAATCTTTGACTGCTCTTCTCCGGCTGCTGGACGTGGAAAAAGTTCTCTAGGGAGAGTGTTATTTGTTCGCGATCTTGACCTCAACAAGCCTCCTCCGTTGGAGTAATTGTGTCCGGAAGACAGAAAAAAACCGGGTTGATATCTTGGGGGAATCCTTTATGGCTAAGTAATGGGAGTCTCTCTCTCTCTTGCTCTCTTCATTTAAGTAAAGGAAGTGTTTGGTTTGGGAATGAAATATCTCGAATTCCCATGATTTTCTCGCGTTTGAAAATATAATATCTCGAAGTCATACTATTTGTAGATAAATTTATAACTTAGTTGGGAGTAAATGTTACCTCAAATCTCTTAATCACAAATTTAATATTTAAATATGTAAATTTCGATGTGTACATTTAAAAAAAAAAAAGTCATTGTTTAGGTAAAAATGAACATGGTTGTTTAAGGCAACGTTTCTTGCTGGTGTAAAAAGGATGGCCAATAGGGATTGCATTAGAGCCAGGCCCAAAAACTATACCCAATCTTACCACTTAATGTGTATTCCACTTATCTCATTTTTTTAATAATTCAACTATTTCATTATACCAAATTCAATGTTAATCAAATTACTCAACATTTATATGTTTCAATACAACAAGAATATATAATTTGTAACAAATATTTTTATTAGTTGGTTAATTAGTAACATGTTATTCATGAAATAGTTTGGACTGGTGCTACTCTATTAGATTTGATAAGTATCTTGCATCAGAATTGAGAAATTTAATGGCTCAAATTATGCGGCCGAAGCAGGTTTCCTGCTTGGAGGGTGGGAACAATAACTAAGCAAGAAGCAACGATTGAGCTGCACGAAAACCACCTTAATGGGTTTATAGGGAAGATGGTTAATACTCCTCGTAAGGAGTCTTTTAGGGACACCCTTGCTAAGAGCCCAAATCTTAACTGGAATTAAAACCAACCGGGGAAGTGGTTTATTGGGCTATGCAACACCACCTTATTCGCTTTAATATGCATAACTACAGTAAAATATTGGTCACCCAATCACCTACAAAGAAACTTTAAAATTACCTTCGAACGATATTTCTTATGTAAGGGCTGCCAAACAAAACCAGTGAATGTGCCACACAGCGAATAACAAGCTCTCACAAATGAGAAGCAACGGGAGAGGATTCTGCATGGCCGGCATGGAGAGACTGCTCGACTTGAGGGGGCAGAACGTGCTCTGTTCGGGCATATTGTTTTCAATTCGATAGAGTGAAAAAAAGGTTCTTCTTTGTTTTCAATTCGATACCTCGGAATCATGGCGATGCTTATCGTTATTTTGTCTAACAAGTTTTGGAGGTTTCTTGGCCCTACAAAGCATATCAAGATCCGTACATTCTGCTTGAGAGGATTTTTCAACACTAAGCTTCTCCATGCTTGTTTCTAAGTTGCACACCCTACCTCTTTCTGCAATAATCTCTCGCATTTCATTCTCTGATTGTCCCAATTCTAGAATCTTTATCTGCTGTTTCAAACAGATTTGGCACCCACGAAACTAGTAGGAACGACCAAGTCTGTAGAAATCGGCTGAGAAGAATCAAGCCGAGAACAGCGATTGATTTGTCTACTAGTCGTTACAAACACAAACAAAGAGTTTTAGCATCATACAGGACGGTAGGACTGGAGAATCTCCTAGATTACAGACACCAAGATGAACCCTAACTTCCCCAAAATCCCGACTTCTACCTGTTAAGGACGGGTCGGATTACACAGGCCCTGCCCGAAAGCCTAATCTGGCTCAGTAGTCTAAACCCGCCCATAAGACAGTTAAAAATACAATACAAGTCCAGCAGCAAAAAAAGAAAAAAAGGAGGCTGCCGTAGCATCTGCACTCCGTCAATTTGAGACATTTAGTTCACTGATTAACTTGGGTTTTCGGGCTCTTCACCACTGCCACAACACGTCATAAGTCTCGCACGTCCTTCTTGATATAGCCCACTGTCTACATGGATCACTGTGCTTAGTTCCATATGTATATTGTCTTAAGACTGCCATGGATGAAACAATTGTCTGCTCTCTCCGTGTCTGATCCTTTGTTTTCACCAAATTTCCAGGTCAATGACCTTAACTATTGATCCGTAGTTTCACAAACTAAGTACGAGAAGTAAAAAATTATAAACAAATTTTTAAATGCTTTGGAAAAAATTATTTTTACTCAATTTGGAATAATGTCCTAAATTCAACTAGATGTATGGGTTTAATTTTTGTGACCTTTTATGACTGAGATATCAAAAAAAAAAAAAGGAAAACGTTCATTTCATAAAAGGTATAATGCTTACATGAAATCACGTTTGTAAAAGCATTGAAATGTTTAAACACATTCCATTTAATAAACATTTAAAACTTCATAAGATGTTTTAATGATGTTCCAAATTCAGCTTAAAAAGAGACAAAGTAATACGTAGATTGATATTTTTTTTTCAAAATACAAAAGAGTAGAAGGTTTAACAATAGATGTCGTATTAACCATCCACTTGCTGAACGGTTCTCCGGTCAAAATGATCTTACTCTATCAAACGGACATAGTTTAAATAAAAAAAAGGAGGAATCTTAATATCTGTCCAGAGAATCAACGACTTTGGCCGCGTAGACATCTGATGCAGTGCAATCGACAACATGACATAGGCTGCCACCAAAGTCCTATGTTGTACGGAATGGGTCCCACCGCATTCATTTGGGATTTTCACTCGACTAATTGGACAGCATAATGATCCAAATGGTCGGCACAACCAAATCAACTCTTCAGCGAACGACTGTGAAAGACAAACCTTACGGGGAGACTTGTCGGTCCTTTAAGGTTGTTTCTGTGTGAAATGCTCTCCAACATGTGTTCTCAGTACTTATGCAAGGAATGTTGTGAAGAACATTGCCTGAACAAATCCAGCTCCAATACAATCAGTCCCTTGCTAAAAAGATTGGTATGTGTGAAATTAGAAGACTCGAATCTAAAAGTTAGTTCATGAGTTAAAAAAGTATTTTTCATTTAATTTTTACCTTAAAAATATTTTGTTTTGCACACATACTCAACTATGAGTGATATTATCAAGTGAAACAAATTTAACTTAAATTTTAATAATAAGTGAAAGGCCTAAATTTACCTCTTCTCAAAGCCTTAAACATCCCTCTACTAAGTGAGTCTCCTGAAAGAAAGTAAACTTCAGCCTTCAGAAGAGTGGCGTAACAAACACGCTAAGCTGTAATATGATTTCATACCAACAGTCATTCTTAACATTCTAATTGTATTTCCTTTCAGATTGGATAAAGGCCTTGCATGTGTTAAAGAAGGGAGAGATCTGACTTCTCCTCATTACACACGCGTTAATCATTTCATTGAGCTTTCCCCATACAGCTCATTTCCTGTTTCCTCCCGAAATGATTTTAACTAAGCAATATAAGGTCGGACCAACGTTGGCCGAAAACCAGACCCCTACATCTTTTGAGTACTGAAACAACCCCATTTTCGTCCGCGTGATTGGCGCTTGTCAATGTCCTATGGTATCAGTTTTCAATATAGGTTCCCACACGGCCAAAAGGAGTACACAATAAATGTGCCAAATCTGTTCTTCCAGAAGGTCGGGGTCCAGTACTTTTATTCCGTTAACAGAAGAATAACAGCCCGTGGAAGAAAGATGAAAAACGTAAAGAAAATTGTGGTAGGCGCAGTATTACACACTAACGCACGATGTATTGACATCTTACTAGCAATAAAAGGATACCTTCAAGTTCATATTACACACGTATTTATAGGCATCTAAACTAGAATTTCTTTGATGGTTGTTGGGTCAATGCAATGTTTTTTGCTTTCTGATGGGAGTTCTTCCTCTTCAAACTGCTGCATGTCACGGATGACGTCAAGAGTGTCGGTATGTGATTTTCCAGGAATTCAACGCAAATCCTGGTAAGCAGATTTTGGTGAAACTTCTTCGAACCGATCTTCAGTTAATTCTTTGTTCTTCCTCTGTCATTCTCTGGTTCTCACTAAGGCTGATGTGGCTAGCTCCAGAGGCTCCGGGTGGCTGCCGAGTTGGTGAAGTCTCTTTGCTCCGCTGGCCGTGGCTGATTCAGAAGAGCTTCAGTTTGCGTGTACGCTGCATGACCAACTTCACTTGAAGGGAGTACTGAGCGATTATCTTGGACAGCAACTTCCATCTTCCCTTTTCCTTTTGTTAGGAATTTGTAATATTTATTGAAAATGAAATGACCTTCTTCCCTTGGGTATATTTGGATTAAAATTAGTGAAATTTGTAATATTTAGTGAAGGTGAAATAACCTTCCTACCCTAGATATATTTGGATTAAAAAGTTAAGAGCATGAGAGAGAAAATGGACTGGTGGCTTGTGTAAGCCTAAGAGACTACAGGAGAGAGAGTATCTCCCAACAACAATGTTACTATAGTAATCCGGCCAGTTCTCGGTGAGACTAGTAAATGTACTTCAGATATTCCTAATGAGAATGAGAAGGGGCCAGCAATGATAACAATGGGCGTAGACATGACTTAGTCAAACCATTCTAAATATTGTATTCTCTTTATGTGTGTGTCTAGATTTTTATATTTCTCATAAAATTGTGCGTTGTGTGTTCTTATTGGTGTGCTTGCTTAAATCTTAGCTCTTGGAGCTCTTAACAAATCTTATAGGAGCCACTCGGAGTTTAAGACGAACCTAACACCTTTTTCATCAACCAAACTCTGAACATACTACAGTGGGTGCTCTCTTTTTGGCATAATGTTGGTCGCTTGCTTTCTTTTCATCTGCCACTTATTTGACAAGTAATTAAGCCTCAAAACCTCACTTCGGATTCAAAAAATGTCCCCCACTACATGAAAGTAGTGTGCTTGGGAAAGACTCATGGGATTATTGTTCCTTTCAAGCACATCCTTGGGATGTCTGCAATGGAATTGTTATCATACTTAAAAATCTAGGATTAATATCTTATTATCAAATCCATTTTCTCAATGAAGTTAATATTAAAGGAAGATATATATTGTTCATGTTAGCCCATGTTTTGGACTTACTTATGTGTGATTATATTAATGAGTTTTAGAGCCCTATTATATGGACTTAGTAATATGAGTGTATATTCATTATTAGATCTATGATAAGTTAGATTTATAAGAGAAGCAAATAAAGAAAAAGCTAGGTCCCTTTTGTATCTTTACATATAGTACCCCAAAGAAAGAAAAGTGAGATTAGATGGATAAGGGGGAAGGCCAAAGGTCATAAGCTTCCCATAAATTAATCTTGCCAAACTTTCTCTAGAATTCTCATTAAGTTAGTGTACAAAACAAAGAATAAAGAAGAAACATCTAGGTTAGAAGGTATAACCATGCCTTATGGATCTTTACGATGGATGCTAAACAAGGTATGATTTTTCGTTCATAAATTTTTATCTCTTATTCGTGGTGTTTTAGTTTTTGTCTATGCAAATCTTGGATTCCTATCTCGTTAGAGATGCTTCCAATTCATTTTAGAAAAGATTCAAGAAAATACTTGAATATCAAGGGACATAGCACACATTGGATAATCTTGGAAAAAACATCAATCCAACTTTTTGAAGCCATTATATTAGAAACTAGTGGCCCATTTGGTAGAAAAAGATTTGCATTATTGTCATTATAGTATGCTCGTCTGTGGGTAAATTAATTAAGTAAAATATACATAATATGTATATATTTCTAAAATGTTGTTTTAGTTTAGATAACAATAATATTATTTTGGAAGATAAAATGAAGAACTACAATGGATAATCAGAGCAACAAAAGGAAAGAATTTGACTACCAAACTTTTTAAGTCATCTTTTTTTAACGTACATTTTTTGTATATGAATAGAACTCAATAAAAGACGATTTCATAGCAAAATAGTTGACATTCTAATCATGTTGGTTAAAGTAAAGAAAATTGTATGAGAGAGAGCTTCTTTGTTTCAAAATATAAAATTTTCATAGGGAAATATTATTTTGAGTGAGATTTAGAGGCTTTTGACCTCTATATTTTCATAATTCTTGTAATTTTAGGGTATGTCCCTATGCTTTTGTACACTACTTTGTATTAATATACCCTCACATTTTTCATCAAAAAATAATAATATCATTTTTTTAGGAAATATCATTTTTCTTATAAGTAAACAGAGAATGTGGAAAATTGAGTATTAACCAACCTCTATCAACTGTTCCTCCAAAGTAAAGTCAAAATATTAAGATATAGCCAATGAATCCTATACTTTTAAGAAATATGTAAGAATTTTTATTTATATGATAATAAGTTTTACTAACTTTTGAATTAACTTCTAAATAAGATAATGAACATTTTAATATAACATTAAGGCCAAAATTTTCATTAGCACTCTTATGGGCTTTTATCGATTTAAGTCTACGCATTACTTACATAATGTAATATTATAATAGTCAAATTATTAAACTATCATAATTAAAAAATATATATTAAGATGTTACCAATAAATCCTATAATACTGAGACAGTATTCTCCTCTCATCCCTTTGGACTCTTTTTCTATTGGTCGTTGCTCTTCAAATGTAGACTCCTTCGCTGCCTACATTTCCAACTCCTTCAACTTTCTCGTGATCATGAAATAAAATAGTATTTTTAACGCGGTTTCAACCATGTCGTATCGCAGAAACGCGGTAGGTTGGACAAGTCTTTATAGACTAACGTGATGTTACTCACCGCGGTGTCGACCATTGCCCCCTCCACTATTTCAAAGCCCGCCGAGTTTTTGGGCAGAGTCACAGAGAAGGAGAGGAAGGTCACTGTCGAGGAAATGCAACCGATCCAAATGGTTTCTGCTCACGAGTGTGCTCTTTGCAACCGGAGCTTTCCTTCTAAGGCAGCTTTGGGTGGCCATGTGAGTCGATATCGTTTGTCTGAGAGCATTGAAAGCTTTGGGAGAAAAGGTGAGCTCAAGGAGGGCAAACTTATCTTCAAGAAAAAGAAGAACAATTGTGGTGTTTGCCACGAGCAATTCGACTCCGCCAACTCCTTGCTTGGTCACATGGACATGCACACAGAGGGTGAAGTCAGAAACAAGGACGGACATTCCTCAACTGAAGCATCGTCCTCGCGTGTGGTACCTGGCACCAGGACTGCTTTGGATTTCTTGCGCGAAATCTTTGGCTGCGCTTCTTCAACTACTGGATGTGAGAAGAGGTCTCTTGGGAGAGTGTTATTTGTTCGCGATCTTAATCTCAACAAACCTCCTTCACCGGAGTAATTCTGCCTGGACTACAGAAACAACCAGGATGGTCGGGGCAGACGTCGATCCTTCTGGTTGATATCTTGGGGGACTTCTATTCTGGTTAAGTCATGGGAGTGTTTGTGGAGGGGTGCCACTAACCGTAGTTTATGTTTAAGTAAAGGGAGCTTTAGTTCGGGAATTGAATACCTAGAATTCCCACTATTTTTCCAGAAAAAGGGGTTTAGGAATGGAATGTTTCCTTTATTTTCTTGCGGGTGTAAAAGGGGTGGCTCATGGGGGTAAATTTGGAACCTGGAACAGAAACTCGAATTTGTATTGGTTTAGATAATACTCTTAAAAAATAAAAATGGTACTAAATTTATCTTAATTGTAAGTTTTTAATAGAATATGAAACTGAATGAACAAAACAGTGTTGAAATTTTTTAGAAAGTTTACTCATAGAGTTTTAGTTTGGTTTTTTCATTAAATTTATTAATTTATAAAAATTACGTATGACTTTACATTTTGGGCCGAAGCAAAGACGCTGTCACTGCAAGCTGGACACTCGACCCAAGAATTTCAAACGATCTCTAGACAGCCTACAGACCCCACAATGCAGCCTTTGAAATCTGATTGGGCTTCCAGCACCCACAAAATGCGTCTACTTTCTTAGTATGTTGAAAAATGCTTCGTACGGAAGAAGCATCTTTCAACATCTTTGTCCGCGCCGACATCTGATGCAGTTGGAATCTACATTCCTCGAATGCCTCTCTCAGACAATAACATGACAGAGACTGCCAGCAGTCCTACGATGTACCCAATAGGTTCCACTCATACATGTCGGATATTTCCCGAATGAATGGCTTTGCGTACAAGTCCAATGATCGGTATAACCAAATCAATTCTTTAGATTACGACCATGAAAATAAACGTAATTGGGAGACTTTTTGGACCTTTAATATTGTTTCTTTAGGCTTTGCACGAAATGTTTTCCTATCGCCATCCCTTCTTACGCAATCTACGACGATGGAAGCACACGGGCAGGACGGACGGTTTCTGCGCCAACCTACCCAGATATGTATATGCATATCTGGGTCGTCTTATAATATGTTTATTCCATGGTTTTTCATTTATTTTTATTCTATTATATGTTTTCCTTTTTAAGTAAATGAAGAGAGGAAGAAGATTTTGGGGTTGCTAAGATTCGAACACATAACACAAAAGAAGAAATGAAGGTTAGAGTATGACTTTCTTTCCTTTTCTTGATAAGCGTTGAGATGCAGTCAGAACGACAATTGTGGGCCCTCACTCTTCACCTGTATATACCATGAGATGTCGGGACGCAGTATGGAAGGCGACACTCAGTCTAGGAATGGTGTCTGATCACTTTGCGTCCAAGGCTTTCCATCTAGGGCAGCTTTGGGCGGCCGTGTGAGTCAGCATAATTTGTTTAAACCTGAGAGTAAAAGTGGGCTCAAGGCGAGCATCCTGAGATTCGGCAAGAAGTAGTACGGATGTGATGCTTGCGAGAGGCAATTCCGCTCAGCCAACTCGTTGCTTCTTCACATGGGCTCCCACAAGGAGGGTGATGTCAGAGAGGACCATGACATGTGAGAAGCAGATGAAGGGGCCATGTATCTGAACATTCATCTCACCTGTCTTAGCCTCTCTAACGTTATCTTATCTGCAGCCGTTTTACGTCTTTTCCCGTTTTAGTTATGCAGCAAGTAGGAGCAAGTTACAACAGTTTCCTTTGTATATAAATAGAGGGTGTGTTGGTGGTTTCAATGTGAAAAACAGTCAATCCTAAAGAAAACCATGTTTTGTTTTCTATAGATCGTAGCAGGGCCGTTTGGCCCTGAGTTCATGGAAGTTTGTCCTATTCCTTCATCTACTTTCTTTGAATTTAATGTATTTCTTTTCAAGTTTTAGCTCTATCTTCTGAACATCTTCTCCACTCTTGTTCTCAAATTCTGATTTCTTTATCTCATCTTTTTGTTGTAGTTTTGATGCTTTGGTTTTATCTCTCCTATTTACAAATCCCTCAAGCTTGAAACTTAAGGTTGCATGCTGTCATGTTCAATAAACCCATCAAACTCTGATTTTCAATTGACTAGGGAGACTCCTCGACTCAAGAAAAGTATTTGCCATCGTCTTTGCATGTGGTGCCTTCCACCAGGACAGCATTGGATTACTTGCGGAAACTCTTTGGCTGCTCTTCTTCGAGCACTGGACGTGTTGAAGAGACGGCGATCCCTGTGAAGGTTAAGCCTGTGGAGGAACTGCGCAGTTGTGGACAAGAAATACTTGCATGTAGGTCCTTCGGCAAGCGTGAGAGAAGCGAGAAAGAGAATCACAATTCTCTCCGGAAGACTGAAGCAACTGGGATGACTCTGGAGACGATGAAAGAGACTGAACAGAGATCTCTTGGGAGAGTATTATTTGTTCCCCATCTTGATCTCAACGAGCTTTCTCTACCCGAGCAACCCTGTCCAAATGGCTGGAGCAGTGGCCGGGGAGACGACCTTTCTTATTTTCTTTCTTTTCTCCATCTTTCTATATTTAGGTGGGAATGGATGTTTCCCAGAAAGGTCTAGGGATTGAGCACTTATATAGGACTCATTTTTACTACCAATGGAAATTTGCAGCCCATTAGTCAATTAGTTTTGAATAATTATATTGTTTTTTGTTTTCCATTTAAATAAAATACATTAAAAAATTATTACTCCAACAAAGTTCTTAAATATGATCCCTATAAATTGTTCTCTCAAACAGTTTTCAATATGCAAAAAGTACAAACAGAGATGGTTAACTTACTTACAATTGTGCTATATTTATATGACATTCCAGATGAACATGGCTCTTACTCTGCACTTCGAAATGAAATGGCAGGCCTAACTACTTCTGAATCAGGAGTTTTACCATTATCTGGGTTTTCAACTGATTGATTAATGCTGGATGTTTTAACAGTTGTTTTTGGAGCTACAGAAATTTGCTTTAATGTCTCCGTGATAGGACATTCTGCAATTGCTCTTACACACAGCAGAAACTTCTGGCATGCCTAGTTGCTCTGACTTATAAAGAAAAAGTTGTCAAACGTGTCCATGGCTATACTGCTAAGTTAACAGCCATTGCGAAACTGAGATGACGACTTAGAACTTGTATGTACTCAAAACTCCAAGGCAGTGGTACTTAGGAGTTGAGCATCACTGTGGTCCAATCAACTAAACATTTTGTTTTCCTTGAAATCCTTGCTCGCTTCCTGGAATCTGGTGTAGGAATAAACTCTGGCGTAGTAACCCGTGTGTTGAGGGCAGAATTGCGAGGAGGGAAAACCTTGTTAAGTACAATAGCTGTTCCAATAATGCACGATTGTAACTTTCAATTGCAAGTTCTTACTTGCTTATTAAGGAAAACAAACTTTGGCTTTCTGATTAAAAAATAATGACCAAAGAATTAAACGCATAATAGGTAAATAATTCTAGCAAAGTCTATTTATCAATAGGTGATAAGAAAACATATATTAAATCCCTATCTTGAGGATTTGCTCCTGATGAACCTAGGAACTTGATGGGGGATCCCATCAAGCCTAATAGATGGTGGACGCTCTTCTAGGTTAATATGACACTTCCCGCTTCCTGAGGATAACCAGATTTGGGAACTTTGATGCCTCAGGATCATGATGGTGCTTTGCATTATATTGTCTAACAGCTTTTGGAGGTTCGTCCTCGGTCCTACAAAACATATCAAGTTCCATACATTGTGCTTGAGAGGATTTTTCAACCCGAAGCTTCTCCATTCTTGTTTCTAAGTTGTAGATGCTATCCATTTTGCAATAACCTCGCATATTTCATTCTCGGACTGTCCCAATTCTAGAATCTTTATCTGCTCTCCATCAGTTTGATGACATTCACCACATTGATTAACTTGGTCTTAAGGTTCTTCACCACTTCCACAACACGTCTTAAGGCTCACATATCCTTCTTGAGAAAAATGCCTACTGTCTTCATGCATCAATGTGCTTTTCCACATGTTTATTGTCTTCAGACAGTGCCATTGATGGAACATTTATCTGCTCTCTCCGTGTCTGATGATCTTCACCTCACTGTTTAAATGGACTATAGCATCTTCACAAAATGTTTCAAGGTCGGTGCCTTCTGCTTGAGAGAACCTTTCATGTTGAAAGTTCTCTGCTTGTACTTCTAAGCTGTTCAGATTAAGTGATGTGCTTATCTGCGCATCATTGTCCATTGGGCCACATAATAAAACAATAGAACGATTGTTGCGCCTTATTTTCAAAGACAGAGAATACTACAAGAAGAATATAAAGCAAGAATCTCTATAAAACGTGAGCCCTCTTATATATGAACAAAACATGCATACCCATGAAATTGCAGAGGGGAAAGAAAAAACTTTTGGGGACGGCGGTCGTGGTTCGTTATGATTTACATTCTTGTCAGCCAAAGTGAAATCAGTGTAGTAAGTACTATCAATGATGGGAATTGCCTTACATGATACTGCAAAAGCACAAAAGCTAGCATTTTTAAGCACAAAAATGAACTGTCAGAAGTGAAATTCTGGGCTTTCCTTTCTTTTCTTTTTGGTGTGTGTGTGGATAGGACGAGAGAAGGAGCAAGAGCCCGTGTTGCTGTCTTCCGCTACCCACGTATTGCTGCAGAGGCAACAGTATCATATTATACCAATCAACAATCTTCTGTTCTATTGATGGTCACAAAGGATAAGACAAAAAATCCCTGTGAGTCGAGGCAAATCGTGCGCCAAAAGGGAAGTCCATATACAACTTTTAACTGCTTTTAAACGAAAAATAAAATTCAACCTTAAACTTATACATGTACATATAAGTAGGTATCTAATGGCAAAGGAAGAACCACAGTAGGATCTTATGCATCAATATGACTATGTGATAACTTATCCAAAGAGGACTGCCGCATGCCCTGATTTTTCTATGCTCTATTTGTTTTATACCATGACAAAGTATTACAATCCCAACAAAGTAAAAACCACTAGACATTTGAAGGAGCTTTGGAACCTTTTAGTATGATCTCTTCTTGTGACACTACATTGCCTCTGAGAAGCAAGAAAAACATTGACAGATCATTTTTTTTTTAAAAAAAAAAAACAAATAGCTTACCCAATGACATCATCAAGGATACCCAAATCAAAAGCATCAAGCTCAGTCCCCTCTGGCAGGTAGGGAAATGAAATGGATTCTTCCAAAAAAAAAATTATGAAACACAGAAACCAGGTTGGGAAAAATCTCGAAGCCCTAAGGTTGTCTGTGCTGCGCGAAGCACTAGATTCCATATGGACCGCCCTCAATGGTTTCATTCATAGTGCTGGGCTTGATGATGGGTTTCATGTCGTACATGAAGATCATATGGGCTTCCCGCCGTTCATAGCAGGTAGGGTTTATCAAAAACGCAAAACCCTAGAAACCAGACGTTGAGAAGGAGAAGCTCATGATAATCCAAGTTGGAAGCTCCTTCAATTTAGTGGTATGAGACAATTTTTACATGGTCTGCTACGTGATTTCGGTGGCATAACTGAACACACTAAGCGTAATATGGTTTCATACCAACAGTGATTCTTAACATTGTAATCATGTTTCCTTTCAGATTTGATAAAGACCTTGCATGTGTCACAGGAGCGAGAGATCTGACTCCTCATTACACGTCTTAATCATTTCATTGAGCTTTTCCTATACAACAGATTTCTAGTTTCCTTCCGAAATGATTCACTGACCAACAAAATGGTTGGGCCAATGTCTGGCTAAAACCAACCTGTACATCTTTCCAGTTCTGAAACAATCCCATTTTTGTCCATGTGATTGGCGCTTATCAATGTCCCTGTGGTGTCAGTTTTCAGTGTAGGTTCCCACACAAACAAAAGGAGAAAAAGTGCCAAAGCTGTTCTTCCAGAGGGTGGGGGTCTAGTAATTTTTTAGCGTTGACCAAATTTCAAACACACAACAAAAAGACTCAGATTTTATTGATATCGCCCTTTTTATTTTAAAGAAAAAGTCTGTTTAATATTATAAAGTACACCCAACTCACATGCGAGATCTTAAACCTTAGACCTCATAGTTAAAATTCTTTCTGATTCAACTTTGAATTAACTGGTTAAACGACTAATTAGTATGGCTCTTGGGTACATCATCGAGCATTCGCTGGTTCCAAGTTCGTTTGGAAACCAGCTTTCAAAGTCTCCTTGAAAGCAGCTTTCAAAGACAGCCCGCCGCCTTTCACATCCATATAAAGTTATGCAATGAGACCCACTACGTCCCTCGTGTGTTCTCTCTTTTTTACAGAATGCCGTCCCCCTGCTCTCTTTTCATGTGTTGTTTATTCGACAAGTAGGACTCAAAAGCACCTTCAATCACTTCGGATCTCGAAAAGTCCCCCATTACATCAAGTAGCGTGTTAAGAAAAACTAATGGAATTATTTTTTCCTTTCAAGCACATCCGTGGGCTGTTGGCAATGAAACTATTATCGTACTTAAATCTAGGATTGATATCTCATTATAAAATTTATTTTCTCAATGAAATTGATATGCAAAGGAAGAGATATACTGTTCATATTGGCCTATGTTTTGAGCTCATTGGAGTGGGTTTAGATTAATGAGTTGGTGAGGCTCACTTATATGGACTTATATTAATATATTCTAAGTTGGTCTAATTAAGTGAGACATACGGACTTTTAAAAGTTGAATATAGGCTTGCTTACATGAGTTGTAGCTTTACTATTAAGTTTGTGATAAGTTAGACTAATAAGAGAAACACATAAAGAAAAGGTCAATATTATTTTTTCTTAAATTTTATAATTCTTGTAATGTTAGTATACTCTTATGCTCCTATAAACTAATTGCATTACTTCACTATAATATGATTGTACTTGGGAAAATTAACAAATTAATGTACATAATTTGTATATATTTCTAAAATATTGTATTCGTTTAGGTAACACTCTTTATTAGGAAAAAAAGAATTATCATTTTCTTATTAAGTAAATGGAGATTGTGGGAACTTGAGTATTAACCAACCTTGAACAACAATGTCAATAAATTAAAGTTATAGTGTCAAGAGATAGCTAATAAATCTTACATTGTTATATGATAATAAATTATACCAATTTTCAAGTCAAGTTAGATAATAAGTTTTTTAACATAATATCAAAATTAGGATCCTCTCTAACCCCCTTATGGACTCTTGTCAATTTAAGTCTATGTATTGTTCATGTAGAACATCATGATAGTCAAATTATTATATCATCATGATGAGGGAATACATTAAGATGTGACAAATGAGTCTTATATTGTCAAGGAATATACAGCAAATAAACTCTATCAATTCTTGAGTTAATTTTTAGTTTGGACAATAAACCTCTAAACATGTAGCTACCTTTTCCTCTCATCCCTCTTTTAACTCTTTTTCTATTGGTCACCACCTACCATTCCATCTCCTTTTTACTTCCTCGCAATCATCCAATAAAATGTACTATTAAAGCGGTTTCAATCATTTCCTATCCTAGAAATCGCGTAAGTTGGACAAATAGTTATAGGAGACTAATGTGATCTTTGTTCACGTCATGACTCACGGCCCCTTCCACTGTTTAAAATCCAGCCGAGTTCCGGAACAGACTCACAGAGAAGAAGAGGAAGGTCAGTGTCGAGGAAATGCATCCGGCTCAAACGGTTTCTGCTCACAAGTGTGCTCTTTGCAACAGGGAGTTTCCTTCCACTACAGCTTTGGGTGGCCATTTGAGACATTATCGTTTGTCTGAGAGCATTGAAAGCTTTGAGAGAAAAGGTGAGCTCAAGAAGGGCAAACTTATCTTAGAGGATAAGAAGAATAGTTGTGGCGTTTGCTTTGAACAATTCTCCTCCGCCAACTCCTTGCTTCTTCACATGGATCGGACACAGAGGGGGAAGTCAGAAACAAGGATGGGCACTCCTCAACTGAAGCTTCGTCCTCGCGTGTGGTACCTGGCACCAGGACTGCTTTGGATTTCTTGCGCGAAATCTTTGGCTGCTCTTCTTCGGTTGCAGAACGTGAAGAGAGGTCTCTTGGGAGAGTGTTGTTTGTTCGCGATCTTGATCTCAACAACCCTCCTTCACCGTTGTAATTCTGTCCGGACGACAGAAACAACCAGCATGGCCTGGGGAGACGACGATAGTTCAGGTTCGTATCTTGAGGGAGTCTTTTATGGTTAGGTCATGGGAGTGTTTGTGGACGGGGTGTCCACTAACCGTAGTTTATAGTGAAGTATAGGGAGCGTTTAGTATGGGAATTGAATATCTCGAATTTCCAACATTTTTGCAGAAGGGAGGATTAGGAATGGAATGTTTCCTACCGTTAAGTTCTTTATTTTCTTGGGGGTGTAAAAGGGGTGGCTCATGGGGATCACTTTAGAGCTTGGACCAGAAACCCGATGCCTAATCTTAGCAGTCAATGCTTATTTAATTCAATTACTTCATTTTACCATTCAATGTTAATGAGATTAGTCAACATTTATATGTTTAAATGCAACGACAAGATATTATCTGTAACAAATAGTTTTGTTGGTTCATTAATTGAATAAAATGGTTTGGATTGGTGCTACTTGGATACAGCAAAATAATTCTATTAGATCAAATAATTACCTTGAGTTAGAATTGAGAAATTTTATGGCCGAAGGAAGTTTCCTGCTTGGAGGGTCGGAGCAATCAAACCAAAGCAAGAAGCAAAGGGAGTGAGCTGCGAGAAAGCCCTAGCTTCTTGCTTCTGATAACTGATTCTCGACAAGTGTTGACCTAGAAAGGAATGATTTGCTAAGTATTTGTTCTTGCTTCAGAAATAGCATATTGAATTAGCAGATTTTGGTTTGTTAAAGAACAAACACAAAATCCAGATAGCACTACGATTTTACTATAAAATCTGGCAGCGTAATAGTTAGGAAAAGACTAAGTCCCAAATACAACATCAAACACAAATTCACTCAACGATACAAACAAACCAGAAGAAAAGTCTCCAAAACAACAAGAACGCTGGACTAACGCTGGAACAGTAAGTCGCGGAATAATTTCTGGATGCCAGCGACACTATGCTTTCCACCTTTTGTCTCGTGTTGCCCTTTCGGTCAAAAAGTTTAACTTGTCCTTTACACCAACGTACTGTTTTGATAAATCCCAAAGTCAATTCCCTTCTTGCCCTTCCGACTAACTTGGCTCATGACATGGTTGTTGCATGGGGTGTGTTGGGCTGAACAACACCAGCTTATCATTGGAGTTAACCTACGGAAAATCCAGCAGATACGATAGTGTCCCCGGTTCTGTCTCCCAGGAGTACTATGGTGCCTGTCCCCGAGGGACGTGGTTTGTTGGGCTGTGCAATACCACCTTATTTGCTTTAATCTACATAACTACATTAAATTGTAGTTCACCTAGTCGCTTACAAAGAAACTTTAAAATTACCTTTAAATGATATTTCTTATGTAAGGATTGCCGAGCAAGACTCGTGTATATGCCAAATGAGAAGTGATGGGTTAACACAACGAAAGGCTGCAGTTGCTGCCGCCAGAGAAATCCCTCCTTCAACACAAATGGTGTGGTCCAAGGAGTATCTTCGCTCAATTTTTCTGCGTTACGACTAAATGAAACACATTGATAGAATAGGTCCAGTCCAGCCTCGTAATGGAAAGAAACAGGAGAACTTATACATAATTGGACCATGCATAGGTAAAAATATCCTTACATTTCAACTCACAACTTTTTTGTGTCTTCAGTGCACCCGGAAATCCCTGTTGTCGAAGGTTCATCTGCAGGAAGATGAAAGCTTTCAGGCAGAGGCTGCCCACATTCGTTGCACTTGTGAACAGCCAAATGGACAATAATTGGGACCCAGTAATATCTATGACACAAGGTTGGTGCCATTGTGGAATTGAAATGACAACACAGAACATACATGGAGTTAAACTTTACGAATTGGGCAGCTATGGTCTCGTCAACATTTTCTTTTCCTTAAGGAATGAAATGGACTCTTCCAACAACAGACCAGATTGGGGAAAAAGTTTATTTTGTCGGTGCTGCACGAAGCACTGGGTGGCCAAAAGGTTTCAACTCACAAGTACGCTCTTTGTAACCGGGGCTTTTGTTGGAGGATTAAAATATCCAGTCCCACATTGAGTAAGGCGACAAGAGAGCCTGGCCTTATAAGCTTCCGCTAGTAACCCACTATTGCACAGTTCTGTGTTTTAGTTGGGCCCTTCAATTTCTAATATGGTATCGGAGCCGGCCCTGTGTTCTGCCTACCTTGGTGTGGTCCCTCTAGACTGATCCCACCTCTCACCGCGCCCAACGTGAGACTGCGGGAGAGTGTTGGAGGATTAAAATATCCAGTCCCACATTGGGTAAGGCGACAGGAGAGTCTGGCCTTATAAGCTTCCGCTAGTAACCCATTATTGCACAGTTCTGTGTTTTAGTTGAGCCCTTCAATTTCTAACAGCTTTCCTTATGGGGAAGCTCTGGGTGGCCATGTGAGTCTATCGTTTGTCCGAGAACATTGAAAGCTTTAAGAGAAAAGGTGAGCTCAACGAGGGAAAACTAATCTTCGGGAGGATGAAGAACAGTTGTGGTGTTTGCGGTGAGCATTTCCACTGCGCCAACTCCTTGCTTCGTTACATGAGCTCACACACAGGGGGAAGTCAGAAACAAGTACGGACACCCCTCAACTGAAGCATCGTCCTCGCGAGTGGTACGTGGCACCAGGACTGTTTTGAATTTCTTGCGCGAAATCTTTGGCTGCTGGACGAGGAAAGAGGTCTCTTGGGAGAGTGTTATTTGTTCGCGACCTTGATCTCAACAAGCCTCCTTAACCGGAGTAATTCTGTCCGGACAACAGAAACAACTGGGATGGCCCGGGAAGACGACGATCCTTCGGACTGGTATCTTGAGGGAGTATTTTATTGTAAGTAATGGGAGTGGCTGGTTTGGGAATGGAATATCTCGATTTTTCATCGTTTTTTCGGAAGAGTGTTTGGGAATGAAAGGTTTCATATCCTCAGTGTCTCAAAGCCCCCACCAGCTTAGGCGAATATGTTGTTGTCCAAGGTAAAATTTCTTGTGGATATAAAGGGGTGGCTCATGGGGATCACTCCGGAGACTGGACAAGAAACTGCATATCTAATCTCATTTTTTAATAATTTAAATGTTCCAATTTATTAAGTTTAATGTTAATAAGATTAGTCGGCATTGTTATGTTTCAATGCAACAAGATATTATTTGTAACAAATAGTTTTGTTAGTTGGCTAATTGGTTACATGAAATTCCGAAGCTCGGTCAAAAGGGCTTCAAGGTAAAGAGTAAGAGCATCCCTGTAGATTACAAATAAAACAAATAACAGCCATTGTCCCACATATCCATGGCTATATTGCTAAATTAATTGTCATTATGGAATTGAAATAATTAAAAAACTTAAAATATAATCTAAAAGTTAACTTAAAAATTAAAAAAATAATTTTTTATTTAAGTTTCATTATAATTTATTACACTTTTAATATGGGACTTTTGTTTTTTACACACGTTCTTGCATACCGAGCAACATTAGGATCAAGATTGCTCAGGATAGAGCATATTTAACTTGTACTTTAATATTAAGTTGAAAGGTTTAAAATTTAATTCAAGAATTAGTTTAAAAATTAAAAAAATATTTTTTTTTAAGTTTTATTATAAATAATTACAATATAAAACAAAAACAATAAAGAACATACATGAAGTTAAACTTTACAAATTGGGCAGCACTGTGGTCTCACCAGTTAAGCATTTTCTTTTCCTTGAAATGCTAGCTCCCATCCTAGCAGCCGGCGTAGGAATAAAAGCTGCTGTAATAACCCGCATGTTGAGGGCAGAATTGCAAGAAAGGAAAACCTTCTTTACGACGACAGATGTTTCAATAATGAGCAAAACATGTGCAAATCATCGTTAGGAGCATCATAATGGTCGACAGCCATTGATTCACAAGTGAGTAAGAATACTTCGTTTTCTTCGCAACCGAGCTTACGGAATGAAAAGGATTTCTCCAACAAGAAACCAGACTGCCAAAAATCTATTTTGTGGGGGCTGCAGGAAGCACTGGATTCCACGTCGATCAAGCTCGATTTTTCTTCCATATAGTTGAGCTTAACGACAGACCCCGTCTTACCTTGGCCGAACGGCTTCGTTCACGACAGGCAAAGTTTGTCAAAAATCTAAAACCCCAGGAATCAGATACTGAGAAGGAGAAGGGGATGATACCATAATCCATGGCGATTTTTCTCAGACACGCATTCTCCAATCGGAACCTCCTTCAGTTTAGTGGTATGAAACAACGTTTTTCTATGGAAAATTTTTTATCCAATATATTCTTGATAGTTTAAAAGCAATTGACTTTTAGACATGAGCAAAGATTAAACGCATACTAGTCTTTTATAAGTTTTAAGTTACTCAAGTAATTTTAAATAGTTTCATTTGTAATAGTTAAAAGACTTGTGATCTTCTTTAAAACAAATTATTGAAAGAAAAAAAAAACCTTTACATATAAATATAATATTAAGCCAAGATTTTAGTATTGTTACACAATTACTATTTTTAGCATACCTTATCTATCAACAAGTACCTAACTCAATTGCAAATAGGCCCTCCTCATTTGCCAAACTAAGATAAAAACATATCTTTCTACCCCAAGCCCCAGAAAATTACATTAACACAATCCATAAATAACGGTAAGGAATTACAAGGTATATATGTAAGGTTAGTATCCATTGACAGTTCATACACAAGCAAAGAAGCCTTGAATAATGGTGCAATATTGCATATTCCGTCGTACATTTTTCATTCATAACCAGGAACACAGCCGAAAGAAGTATATAATTGGAATTGTGATTGGGTTTCCATACACAACATCATCAGTTTGAAATGAATTCTCAAAGCTAAAACATTGGATTTCTGAATATCCCAGATCTTCTTCTTCTTCTTTGTTCTGAATATCCCAGATTCTTTCTGCAACCACGAATCTTAAACTTACGAGGGCCAGTTTCTGTACCAACCAGCCCATGCCGATACCAAACCGCTGATCCCAAGAGTAACGCCGTGGTTGCAGAAAGGGTTAGGCTCGATATCCGCCAGTGCGATGATGAAGTCGGCGACATTGGCCGCCACCGCCATCAGCCTCATCACTCTATCGGCTTTGATCTTTTTGATTCTCTCTGCAGCATCCTTGGAATCTCCTTCTGCAGTTACGAGCTTCTTCTCTGCCGCTAATCCCTCTCTAATGGTTATGAAATCAGATATAACAAAGAAAATATAGCCGAAGGACTCACCAAACGCCGATATGAAGCTCATCCTTCTCGCCAACTTCGCGTCCAGCGTTCCGATTCTCGATAACCAAAGAAAGTGGTCGAAAAAGAAGTAGACCATTTCGCCGGCGTTTGCAAGAACTGCCAGGAACCGGAACGTCGGAGTTGACCCCGGGCTTCGTCTAAGAGCATTGAAGCCGGTGAGAAACCGGCCGGTCCTGAAGGCCTTCCGGCTGAGCCCTGAAGCAACCTCCCATTGCTTGGCTCTACTGGCAATCTCCGGGTGGGCGGCTTCGACGTGCCAATGGACGAGCTTGGAGACGTACTGGAAGGTCTTGACGAGCTTGTCAATACCATCTCTCTTTGCGAGGAAGACGACCAGTTTGTCCACTGTGTCGTTCATGGCTGAATTGTGCTTTCGAGACTGGTTATGGTCGACAATGGAATCGATGAATAGCGCATGGCGTTTGTTCAGAGATCGCTTTGAAGGAGAGCCACAGAATTTTGCTTTCGGATAATACTTCAAGCTGTGCTCATCGTTGGACCTTGTTTTCCTGCGCCACTGAAAGTTTTTGTACCACAAGTTTGAATATATTTTCAGTCAGTATTACACAGATACCACCAAATTGGTCTTACGAGTGAGGTCAGGTGAGGCTCACATTAATATACCGCTTTACCATAATGGTTAAATTATTGAATCATGGTAATACTTTATTTTATAAGTTCAAACTAATAGAAAATCTTAAGGATGTTAAGGAGAATCTTAACTTTAATACTATGTTAAAAAATTCATTATTTAGCCTAAGAATTCATGCAAGAATTAGTAGAATCTATTATTATATAATCAAGAATTTTAATATATTCTTTCTTATACGTACGATTCATTAATTATATTTTAACAGATCTTCTTATTTTCAATAAAAAAATTACAACATTTATTATATAGAACACTAAAGAAAATCTTAGCACCAAGCTTTGGACATGTAAAGCCACCAGCTGAATTAGCTTTTCCACTCTAATTATTTCTTTGAAGGAAATCATTCTCTTTTCTCCTACTGAGGGCTTCATTAAAACCCACTCATTAAGATAACTTGCGTTGATTTCAGAACATGAAGTTTCACCAGCCAAAAAGATGTACGTAATAATGGTTGAAATTCAAGGTGTTAGATCTTAAGTTTCAAGGAATACGTCCCATATCCTTGCGAGACGTGGTTTCTTATATTTTAGATGAGATGATGCATTGAAATATAAATATGTATTCTATATTACTAATATACTAGCATTGTGGTTTTTATATACAAAAATATGCCTTTTCTTTTACAAATTGGTTATAAAAAGGGAAATAAAGGTTTTAACAAAACAATAGCAGCCACATATGTTACGTGAAGAGGTGTATTCTCAATATCTTCAATGGTTATATGATTAATAATTACTGTCATAATAATGATAATACATCTTGTGATAAAAAAGAGAAAGAGAGATAATTAAAATAGCATATAATTGATTAATTCTATTGTTAATTTGAAATGGTAGAGTTATAAGAATCCCCTCCCCCCCACAACCCCAAACCCCTCTCCCCCCCAAAAAAAAAAATTCATAAGACATTAATTGTCATGGAAATCTAAATGGTTGATCTCGAAATTTCTGAAACTCAATAAAAATTCAAGTACATGGAAGCTTATTTGTTTAAATACTTAAAAACTCTTCCATCTCAACCTTCAACCTTTAAGGGAAGATCAAATTCATAATTTATGATCTCTTGTAAGCAAATGGCCATGGTTGTCCCACGAAAAATAAATGATCTCTTTTGTGGTATACACATTCATGTCCTCCCTCTTTCGATTATTACTGAATAATTGATTTGGTGTGATCAAATCATTTGTTTAGTTTACGACCGTGAAACTAAATGTGACGGGAGACCGTTTGGACCTCAATCCCCATCCCTTTAACTATAACATCTCGTCGTCCTCTGTATTCTAGACGGATGGATGTAATGGCATTATGACATTCTAACCATCAGTTATCTCGGTATAACGCGGGACACACGAAATACGTGCAAGGTCATCATTAGGCTCATCACAATGGTTACTGAAAAATCTTGCACATTGTGCTAACGCTTCTTTTCATCTCCCGATTACTTAATTATTTATTCCCAGCATATACTAAAGACATTAAACATTTATTTCCTGTTGTCCCGTCTGCCATAATTAGGGTGGCTAAACAACCTAACAAAATAGAATAGTAGTCAACATCACCTTGTCAGTTAAGTACGATTTGCGAAGGAAACAAGAGCAAGAAGGCGTATAGGACGAAACGCAAGCAAGCTGTGGAATACCCGCAGATTTACACGTCTATTCATAATGACTGAATGAATTGAAACAATCGGCTTCCCACTTTGGACACTTTTACACACAAACATAAGGAGCTTCGACTCACTACGGTAATAAAGGGACATAATGAATAAAAACAAGCATATCCCCCAAACTATGGTGCCGATAACTAACACTAGTGCAATCTGAGGAAACGATGTTAGCTTTTCCCCTCCCCTATTTATACCCTAGTCGCTGACCCAGGAAGCTCCGAGTCAACGAAATGCCTCAGGCACAAATGTCCTCTGCTCACATCTGCGTTCTTTGCCACCGGGTCTTTCCTTCTGGGAGAGCTTTGGGTGGCCATGTGAGATGGCAGCTTTTGTGTAAAATCATTGAGAGAAAAGGTGAGGTCAGAGAGGGCATACTCAACTTCAACAAGAAGAAGAGCAATTGCGGTGTTTGCGGTAAGCGCTTTCGCTCCGGCAATTCCTTGCTTCGTCACATGGAGTCCCACTCAGAGAGCGACGTGAGAGATGAGCCTGGAGACCCCTCAACTCATTTGAAGCATTTACCTTCCACAAGGACGGCTTTGGATTACCTGCGGGAACTCTTGGGCTGCTCTTCTGCGATTGCTGGACTTGGCGCTGAAGAGACGGAGATCGCGTTGAAGGTTAACGATGTGAAGGAACTACACTCCCGTGGACACGGACTCATATGCAAGTCGTTGGGCAAGCAAAAGAGAATCAAGAATGAGAATCACAATTGTGTCCGGAAGACTGGAGAAACCGGGATGGCCGGGGAGACGCCAACCCTTCGGTTTGAAGACCCTGAAAGGCGGTCTCTTGGGAGAGTGTTATTTGTTCGTGATCTTGATCTCAACGAGCTTCTCTGACCTGAACTCTGTCCGGATGAGTGGAGCAACCGGGATGGCCTTGCAGACGCCAACCCTCCGAAATGAAGAGCCTGAAAAGGCCTTTTTCATGAGAGAGTGTCATTTGTTGGCGATCTTATTCTCAACGAGAATAATATAATTCATTTACGTAAGGAAATAATATAATTCAAGCCAAAAGTAGTCTCTTCGAACAGAAATCGCAAGTCAAACTGAGCAAGGCTCTGATCTATCCATTCCAATTCAAAATTACCAAACAGCATGCACCAAACCCAAACCCACGTTCATACTTAGGATTTTAGTATGCCAAGTTTTCCTTTATTACATCCTTGTGCGAGAACTATTACCAATTGTCAACGAAGCCTTTCAACTCGCTAATCAGGTGAAGCACCACCGGATGTCCGTCGACAGAGAGTGGCGCGACGGTGGACGGGGCCGTTCTCACTGCACAGAGCACCGGCACTTTCCCCTTCCACCCAACACTATTTCGGGGAAACAAATAACACCTCGTCTCAAGGGGTGAGCCAAGGCCTTCACACGTACGCAACTCATTTATGTCAGCCCAATACAAATCGGCCCAGAAATGTCGGCCATGCAAGGAAGCTTGGCTTGTCCCTTGTGGGCTACTGAGCAGCCTGGAATCCTAGGCCATAAAATGTGCGTTCTTTCCAATATGCCAGTCCAGTGGAATCAAGGAGGAAACGCTTCTTCTTTTGTATCAACCAATATGCGAGTTTATTCAATTGTCATACATAAAAGTGTTTTCTTCTTTATACTTTATATTTTAGGTTTCAAGTAATATACTTTGTATTCTTATGAGATTTTTTTTCTTATACTTTAGATGAAAGGAAATATTAAAATACATATATGTCTTACATTGTTAATATATTAGCACGTTATAATTTTTATATGTGAAAATATTTTTTATTTTACAGATTAATTTTAACAAAATAAATAAGCCTTCTAGCAAAATAATAGTGAACAAGCCTGTTCTCAATTTTTTTTGACGGTTATATGATTAATAATTTTTATGATAATAATGATAATATTTCTTATGATGCAAAAGAGGATGAGAGGGATAATAAAAATGGCATATCATTCATTGCATAATTCTATTGTGAATTGGAAATGGTAGTTGTAAGAACACCCCCCCTTCCCCCCCCCCCCAAAAAAAAAAAAACTCCCACCCTAGAAAACAAAATTAAAATTTTCATCGAAATCTAAATCGTTGATCCTAAAATTTCTAAAACTAAATAAAAATTCATGTTAATGGAAGTGTGATTTGTATAAATGGTCAAAATATCTTCCATCTAAAGTGCTAAGGAAGGTAAGTATTCATGATTTATGACATATTGTAAGCAAATATGTAGCATTTTTTAATAGTTTAAAGAAGTAAGTCTCAATTTTCGAAATGTAGATAAATAATGAAAAATAATATTTTATTTGATAATATTATGAAAAAAATTATAATTACCATGTTATGTTCTTTTTTACTTTAATAAAAGTATTCAGGAGGTATTGTGGTCAAAGATGATCATATCATTTCTTTAAAATTCAGAAAAAGCTAATAAAGTGGTTTAGTTAAGAAGTTTAGTGGTAGGTAGTAGAGATTCTTTGAAGTTTGGGATTCGACATTTCATATATGTAAGTTAAGTGAGAAGTTCTTTGATGTTCTTAGATTTAGACCTACCAAAGAGATGTTTGACAATAACTTCTTTGTAGTCATTTTTAAGAACTCGGTAAGGATTGAGAATAACATGGTCAAAGGTTTGTGGGACTAAATCATCCTGGGGTATATACTCAACCTCATAGAGATGGTTAAGTGATTTTGTGGATGAAAAAGAGTCTTTAGGTTTGCTAAATGAAGGAGAAGTAGTAAGAACTTTAGAGTTTTTAGAGGATTTTGGAGAGAAAGTGACAAGTGATTTATCCATAGAAAATGGAGATTCCCAGAGTCTCATATTCTCAACCAAAGAGATCTTTAAGTGCTATTACCTCCTGGCAAAAGAAAAACGCGCAGATTTTCGTTAAAGTATCCAACCTCTCGTTAAGGGTCACGGTTTGCATAGATATACTCGCCCTTTAAGGTCACATATTGCTAGGACAAACTTTCAAGCCCCTTTAAAGAAGGATTTACCCATTTATGCTTGCGATAAATAAACGGCCTTCATGGCCTAAACAAACTCGCAACAGCCTTTTAAGGTTAGTACTTCCTTTCAAGGGTCTGCGAAAGCAATCTTTGCTTATTGTTTCCTTGCAGAGACAAGCAATCTTTCCATGATGTTCCCCTACAGAGAGGAAAGGACAGCCCTTCAAGTACTGCACATCTCTCTTAAGTTAAGAAGCAATAGAACAAGAATCACCCTAAGGTGAGAAATGAAACTCCAAAAAAAGAAAAAGTTAGGCTATCATCGCCCTTTCGGGCTCCGATACCATTTATGTATACAAGGGAGAAGTTCTTTGATGTTCTTAAATTTAGATCTGCCAAAGAGATGTTTGACAATAACCTCTTTGTAGTCATTTTTAAGAACTCGGTAAGGATTAGGGATAACAGGGTCAAAGGTTTGTGGGACTAGATCATCCTAGGATATATACTCAACCTCATAGAGATGGTAAGTGATTTGGCGGATGAAAAAGATAATGAGCCAAAAACCAGCAAGGCAACGACACTGAAAAGGACTTAAGGTAACCGTAATCAAATCTGGTAGGAAATATGAAGACTTAAGGCCGAAAAGGACCTTAAGGCAACCGTAATGAAACCTGGTAGGAAATATGAAGACATAAAGGCCGAAAAGGACCTTAAGGCAACGCTAATGAAACCTGGTAGGAAATATGAAGACTTAAGGCCGAAAAGGACCTTAAGGCAACCCTAATGAAATCTGATAGGAAATATGAAGACTCAAGGCTGAAAAGGACCTTAAGGCAACCCTAATCGAGATGCATACATTTGTCTCATAATTATGGGTATAGTGAGAATATATTTTAGATTCCCGACTTGCCCCTTCCCTCCCCTATTTATAGGAAGCAAGCTCTCAATCGGAAATGCCGCAGGCACAAATGTTCTCTCCTCACACCTGCGTTCTTTGCCACCGGGTCTTTCCCTCCGAAAGAGCTTTGGGTGGCCATGTGAGATGGCAGCGTTTGTGTAAAATCATTGAGAGAAAAGGTGAGGTCAGAGAGGGCATACTTAACTTCAACAAGAAGAAGAGCAGTTGCGGTGTTTGCGGTAAGCGCTTCCGCTCCGGCCACTCCTTGCTTCGTCACATGGAGTCCCACTCAGAGAGCGACGTGAGAGACAAGCCTGGAGACCCGTCAACTCATTTCAAGTATTTACCATCGTCGTCCCGTGTGTTATCTTCGGCAAGAACGGCTCTGGATTACCTGCGGGAACTCCTGAGCTGCTCTTCTCCGACTGCTGGACTTGGTGTTGAAGAGACGGAGATCGCTTTTGAGGGCAAGCATAACAGAATCAAGAAAGAGAGTCACAATTCTGTTCGGAAGACTGGAGAAACTGGGACGGCCGAGGAGACGCCGACCCTTCGGATTGAAGAGCCTAAAACGGGGTCTCTTGGGAGAGTGTTATTTGTTCGCGATCTTGATCTCAACAAGCTTCCTTCACCTGAACTCCGTCCTGTTGAGTGGAGCAGCCAAGATGGCCCTGCAGACCCCTCGGATTGAAAAGCCTGAAAAGGGGTCGCTTTGTAGGCGTGTCAGTTGTAATAAATATTCGAAAGAGTGACTCTTTCAAGCTTTATCTTTTACCATAATAAGATTACCATAATGATGGATAATAGACTGAATTACTTGCACACATAAAATTTGCAATATATATACATAACCTAACATTTCAACCAAAAAAAGAAGAGGAATGATTCCTTTTCGAAGATTGGCTTCTAATATTGAGCTAGAATTATCCCCTCCCCTTGCTTGAATTAGGTTATACAGGCTTCAGTATCTTTATTATTTAGTTTCATACTTATCTTTATGTATATAACTCATGGCCTGGTTTCTATTAAGCTGGAATATAATCCAGGAATAGTTTCTTCAAACAAAAATAGCAAGCCACAATCGAGACAAACAGAGCAAACCTCCAATCGGGCCTAAATCCACAATCGAAAATCCACCAATCTTACCCACGCCTTCTATTCCTAATCTTGCTTGTCACTCCAACATTGGCGAGTTTGGGCTTGTGTTTGGAGTGTACTGTTTCGTAAAATGCTATTGCGTTTATTGCCCAGAAAATTAAAGAAAATCGAGACAAACAGAGCAAACCTCCAAAATGGCACCATTAGAATGGTTATTTAGATTAATTGAAACCATGAAGCTATGTCTCTTTTGTGCAGTACAAGTTCATCTCTCCCTCTTTCGATTTTACTGGATCACTGGACTGGGTGTTAATCCAAAGTTTGGTGTGACCAAATCATTTGTTTGGTTTTGGACCGTTATCTCCATCGGAAGTAAGATCATCACTAAGGTCACCATAACGGTCGACCAGAGACGTTGATACAATTGACCAACCCCATGAACTGTTCCCAACATATACTAACGGCATTAAATATTTATTTCCGGTGGTCCTGTCCGACCTAGTTAGCGTGGCCAAGGAACCTAACAAAGTTGAGCTTAGAATAGTAGCCAATATCATCTCCAATGTCATAGCTTTACAAAGACTGAAATACCGATGTTAGGTTGACGCAGCCAAACAACATGGTCTCAGCAATCCCCTTCAATTTCTACACAAGCCAATGATCAGAGAGAAGAAGAGGAAGGAAATGCATCAGGCACAAACGGTCTATTGGAAACACGTCCCACATCGAGCAAAAAAGACAAAAAGTATGAGCTTATAAGAGAAAGTTTATCACATTTTCTTCGACCAGTTTTTGATGGTTGTAGTGCTCTTCAAATTATAAAACCAACAGTGGTATATATTAAGCCAAATCGTAGAAATGACTAGAACTATCCCCTTCCAATCGACACAAACGCAAAACCCAAACCCACGTTCATATTAGGGTTTTAGTATGCCAAGTTCCGCTTTCTTACGTTGTTTCCATTCTCGGTGCACACGGCATCAACACCTACCTCTTGCCACCCAATATTTCGGGGAGCTTAATAACAGCTTGTCTCAAGGGATGAACCAAGGCCCTCACACGCACACAACTCAACAGTGCCAGCCCAATGCACAGGGTCCCAAGCTCGAATGCTCCCACTGCAGCAATATCACCCATGCAAGGGAGCTTTGCTTCTCCCGTGGGGCAACTTGGCAACCTGGATTCCCTGACCTTTGAACTTCCATAAGATGTCCTAGACAACCTACAGCCCCACAATGGGGCCTCTGAGGTCTTGGGCTTTCAGTCCAACCACAAGATGTGCCTACTTTCCAATATGCCAGTCCCGTGGTTCATAATGTGCGAGTTTATTTAATTTTTTATACATAAAAGCGTTTTTTTCTTTTACATTTTAAGGGAGTGAGTGGCTGTAAAATAATATTAGATTTTAGGTTTCAAGTAATATACCTCATTTTCTTGAGAGATGCGTTTTCTTATATTTTATGAGATGAAATATTGAAATCTACATATGTTTAATATATTAGCATATATATTACGTGAGGATTCTCAATATCTTTGATGGTTATATGATTAATAATTTTCTTGATAATAACAATAATAATAACAATAATAATAGTGATAATTAAAACGACATATCCTTCATTGCTTATAATTATTCCTATGTTTCTGTCACTTTCAGGACTGGTTGAAACTGGAAGGGCCTTCGGATTTGTGCCTCAATTTCGGAAGTCCGGGTGTACGAATTGATAGTTTGTAATATGCCGGAATCCACTGATATCTTTTTGAATTCAGAAATTATTTCCCTTTCAAAAAAGAAAAATCAATAAATGCTGCTGCATGGTGTGTTCGGGTACTTGTTCGGCATCCAACAAGAATTCCTAGTCTTGCGCGGAACATGCATTTAAAAAAATACGAACGATTCTGCTTCCAGGTAATATCCAACCAACTACTAAAAGAAACTCATTTTAAATATTTGTAACTATCTTACACCTATGCATATCTTGTCTATGTTTCTCGACTCAAAAGGAAGAGATGCGCACACATTTGCCAATATCTCCTAAAGGACAGCATAGAATTCTACATAGACCCAAGTTAAAATGCAAAATAAAATTTGACACAATTTGGTTCTTATTAATACTCATTATTATTAGAATGTAAGAATTTATTTCAAAACTTTATTACTTACAAGATCAAGAGTCCATCTTCATATTTCTAATGTAAGACAACACTTATCTTTAACACTTTTATTAAAATAATTTCAAAAGATAAAAGTAAAAAAATTAAAGTAGTTTCTAAGTGCCATATAAATGAAAAAGAAGAAGGACAAAAGAAATGATATTTAGCCGAAAGGCTTGTGTCTTATTTTTAACTAAAACCGTACATAAGTTATGTGTCTAAAAAAATACAAATAATTGAATAAGGAAATAATACAACTTATTACAATTACGAATATTACTACAAAGTTCACATAAAAAAATGTTACATATGCTCAACCCGCATTGTGATATAATATTCAGTAATAACAATGCAATACTTAACACTAGATAAGTCTACGTAGGTAACATTTTGTCGAGATTTAATCATCTAACTGATCATGGACACTTGGGATTTCTTCCTGGACCACCATAGTAAAAGTAGGTGCCCCAAGCAGTGCTTTTGTCCGTTTGGATTTCATAGCAATCGGGTTTATCAACAAAGGTTTCTAGGTCCTTGGGAGGCCAAAGTACGTTGGAGGCATCGACGACTCGGAGATTTCGGATGAAACCAACTTTTCCAGGCCCTTCCTCAGGGAAATGACCGCTACCCATTTGTGTTGTGGTGTGCTGTCCACTAGCCGCTATGTTCACAATCTCTCCTCCCCATTGAATCATTGAAGCACTGTCAGCCAGGTGGTTGAACAGGGCGGCCGGCCAGTAACCAAGCACATGTTTCTGCCCAACTTGCATCCACCAATTTCCATCGTTTGGGTTCTAATAATTAATGCATGCAATTAATTAGCTACGTTGTTGATAGATTTGTAAACATATGCATAAAGGAAAAGCCATGGCATCAAATGGAAGAGTTTCTCAATATCTTTGAATATTTTGTGTGTTTATAACAAAGCTCCATGAAAGTATTGATGAAATCTAGTGGGTGATCTTTTTTTGTTTTCAATGCTTTCTACCTTCCAAATAAGTATGTCAATTTCATATTGGGGACCGCCAAAGCTAGAAATCCGGGACAGGGCTCCACCCAATGCTATTTCGCTGCTGAGCTGAACAAAGCCGGAGCACTCGAGATTGTAGCAACCAGTGGATTTATAATGATCGCTCTACCATCACGAAGTTTTCATAAGCAAAAGGAAATCAAATGGATTACCACCAAAATAAACAGAGAAGGGAAACAAATTAAGGAGGGAACTTACAGTCCAATAAATGAACAATCTAGGCACGTTATCTCCGTATTTTCTTGGGTACAACTGATTTTTCAAAGTAGAAAAGGAAGAAAAGAGAGTCAATTTTACCAAAAAAATCAGAATGAAAATTCTGCTTAAATGGTGCGGAAAGATAAGGATATGAGTGGTGATGACAACAATGTACCTGCCAACCAGCTTCAATGGTATTGGTATCGTCAGCTTTGTCACCACCCACAATCCACATTTGAGCCAAGCTGAACTCATCTTGCTCCACCTGGGGTTTCCATACGTTGAACTTTGCTGTAGCTCCATGATATTTATCTCCTCGCATGTAACCCATTGAGTACTAGACACTCAAAAGCATTTTAAAGAAAGAGAATCATTAATTACGCAAAAGAATAAATCAAAGGTTGAGAAAGACTTCTTTATCAAAAATGTTTTCATTTGTCCCTTCTACATTTTCTATGTGATCATATCTTGTTGTTGAAATAAGTAGGATTTTGAGTGTAGGGAAAGCAAGATAATGATGCACATGGTGGATGCACAATAAGGATTCGTGTGGATGGGAATACCTCGTGATTAGACGAATCGTTGAAATTGGATTCTGGCTTACTAGAATTGACCTGATGAACGCTTAGGTGCTTTTTTGCTCCATAACTTTTAACAAAGCTTCCTCTTAATATGTCTTCTTCTTTAATTCTTCTTATGGGAATAGTTGCTTCAGGGCATCTTCCATTCAAATGCCAAAGCTGAATAATGGGCCTAGCATTTAAGAAGGAACTGATTCCATCAAAAGAATGCCCCCTTGGATAAAGAGTCGGTGCAGTCTATGACAATATAGATCCAACACTTACTATCAAATTATTAACATCTCATACTAAAAACAAGACAAAGTTAAATAGGGAGAAGACTCATTACCTGAATTGTATGATTTTTTAAAAGAGGATGATCAAAAGCTAGTTGTTGTTGAATATGAACACAATCAATTATATCACCGTCTGGACTCTGTTTATATATTTGTACCCAATAAACAAATATTAGTGTGAGTACAAGCTATAGTGTGACATTTTTTCAAATTGTCATGAAGTGATTGGTAAAGATAGGAAGAACAAACACTCAAGAGAAAATCTAAGACAAAGAAAAAGTATGTCCTAGGGACACACACAGGAAATTTAAGAATAAAATTGTATTATATCAACTTGAAGAAAATAGACTATGTGATCTTTAATTGTTAATGAAACAACATTCATAATTGTTATAATATAGTATTTTGTCATAAATTAATATTTTATTCCCAAATTACATACAATAATCACATCTCCAACATTAAAGTTAGACTTATTCATGTAAAATAACATTTTAGTGCATCTCAACCCGGGAAATGATAGATTTAAGATCAAAATTGAAAGCCAAGTCCCCAATGCCATCATTCATTGAAGAACACATGCTTGCTGATGCCGTTTATATTTTCTGCTTTGCACCAATTGTTAAAGAGTTCCACACAAAAGGAGCAATCACAAGACCTGTGGCTTATAAGACTAGCTTCCCTCACCTATGTATAAGTGACTTTAGTGAGGATTATAGGTCTCACTTTCATATGATATCATAGCATGTCATTTCTCGATCTGATTTAACCTACTTTGGCAAAAAATAAATCATAGATTAGGAGAAGATACTGAAAGAATCCTGCACCAGAAACAGTGAGTACATATAACCTATGCCTTCTAAGCTGGGTTATGACAGGTTTTACACAAGGATTGGGGATCTTAATTCAATAGCAACAAAAGGTCACGTCGTGATTTCGAAATAAAACAAAGCAAGCAAAAACCTTGATGGATTTAACAGCAGGCCTGTTCAAGTGCTTCAGCAGTCTCTGAACCTCTAGTTTCCGATGAGAGATGCTACTCTTTCCTGTGGACGATGCCATTGGTATCAGAAAAAGAAACAAAAAGGTAGAGAATGTCATCTTTACCACGTTCCCTCCCTTCCAGCTGCCACAAGGGGGTGTCATGACTAAGTCGAGCAGTCACCAAGCTATACCAGCTATTCTTAAAACCAGTTCTGGGTATGCGTTGAGTGAGAACCCTTTTATCCTGCCTTGCTACGGCCTATGGCATTATCCGTTCGTTCTATGGCCTGTGACATTTTCTCCCCCATCCGAACCCAAGTTGGAAAATGACAAATGAGGCAATAAATCAATCGATTAATCTCATCAGTTAACTTTGAGTAGCATCTTCATGGGTATTGCATGATTAGAATAAAGGTAAAATTGCTAAAAACAAAAATACTAACAAAGTCAACTGTTAAGAGTAGACTATTTATCTTCTTAAAAGAGACCTATTTATAGTAGTCTATTTTGGATTACGGTACTAAAACTAGAACAATCCTTAGTTCGTTCCAAAATTAAAATGAATGATTCAATCGTTATAGAATGGGTAACACAAGTAGTTCTGTGTGTGCCCACTAGAGAATTACCCAAAGTGAAAAAATTGATGAACAGTGGAGGCCGATTGTGCCTCAGAAACTGGAGAAAACAACGACAGAGGAATTGAGAGGCTTGTAATTTGATTGATAAAATGTTCTCTGTACAGTCTCATATTTTCGACCAATCTATACAATAACTACAATCTAATCACAAAGAATCAGTAACGATTTACAAATACAAAAAATTCCTATTATGTTCTTCCCGGTTGCGGTGTGTTGCCGTTTCAATACGAATGAACCTGTAACGATTTGTAAAGCTGGAAGAGAAACCGTCGTCGTGTCTTCTTTATTGCTTGGTTTGAAGTTTGAATGTTTTCCATTGAGAGAGCTGCCGTTCATTGATGTCGATTTTCTTCTTCTTCTTTTTTTTTTAATTACAAACTCACGCATGCATTTGCTTCTAAACCTCATGATTGAAGTACACTAGGTCATTACTAAATTAGACGGCTAAGCGACAGCTTAATGATGTCAATGGAGAGGGAAAAGAAGTGAGTGGCACGTTGTTAAGGAAGTTATTAAAAAATTTGTTTATCAAATATACTAAAATTTCTGTTTATCAAACATATTAAAATTTTGATTTACATATATATGTTAAGATATAGACAATAAATGCTACGTTGTTAAGGAAGTTATTAAAAATTTCTGTTTATAAAATAATGAATTCTGCTATATCTTGAATGACTTTTAATTTGGATAATGAGCCTCTTTATATAGTATCAAAGTTAGTATTTACTTTAGCAATCTTATGAACTCTTATTCACATAATACAATACTATAATGGTTTAATAATTTAAACTTATTATAAGGAAATATATTAAGATGTGACCAATAAGTCTAATATTACAAAGAAAGTTATTGAAAATTTGGTTTATAAGATAATGAATTTTATCATTTCTTAAATTGACTTTTGAATTGAATAATAAAATTCTTAATAATAGTATATATATCATACATTGTAAATATAATAGCATATTGTCCACTTCATATTGAAACTCCAAATAAATAGAGGTTTGCATGTCCAAAATAAAACTTTGGTCCTATCTCTATCACTGTTAAGTATACACAAAGCTAATTCCCCTGACGTAATGTTTTAACAGCATGTTTGTCAAGGCCACAAACATACCTGCATGATGGTGGAGGTGGAGGCCACTGTCTCGTTCCTCAGCGACCGAGGCATGGAATGTTGAAAGAAAAAGCCGTTCTAGTCGAGAATCGGGTCTTTCTTGACGTCCAAACGGCTGCGGTACCCTTGATTCCTACTGGGTGAGTTCGCAGACTCTCGTTTCCCTTCGAGCGGGAGGCCGAAGGACTCACGCCTCCGTCCCTCTCAAAGAACCCCCACTCGCGGCACGCGTGGGAGGTCTATTATGGCATGAGTTTAAAATCCTGTTTTTAAAGTGTAAGTAAGTTTTTAGTATAGTATTAGAGTTCAAATCTCTCTTAACACTCTTGTAAGTTTGAATAAGTTAAAATAATGCATAAAACAGTCCTACAATATGGATATCAAAACCTACATTATGCTAAGGGACATGTTACAATGTAAATGTTTGATTCTACATTGTTAAAATATAAAGTTATGTACATAATTAAATGTAATATAATTATTTTCCTCACTTCATAAATTAATTTGTAGGATAAAATCTAAGCCTTCCTTAAAAGATCAAATCCAAGTCTACTTGTGAAGTTGGCAAACACTTAATTTAGTTGGTAACAAGTATTGTTTAAGACTTCTTAGTCTTGCGTTCATATCTAAACATATAAATTTGATATATGTGTTACAAGAAAAAGAAAAAAAAACATGTTCCCTTCGCAGAGGTTCCTATCTCCGCTATCTAGGTATGGGCGCAGGCCAACCCTACTGGCAATTCATCTTGGGTTCAAAGACAAAGACAGTAGCTTTCTGTTAGTGATTGGTAGTCGAAAGGCTGTGAGATGAGAAGGATGGGTAAAGGATACAATTTATATTTCATAGGATTTCAATAAAAATATTCTATTATATACTGAAAAGAGGACTATAATGCAAAAGATATTTTTTGAAAAATATAAACTTTATAAACTATATGTTGGTTTCAACATGCCCCTTAATTGAAGTCAGGGAAAATGATCGCACGGAAACTCCCTTTCAACGTTCTTGACACGGCCAACTTCTGACACTATTGGAATCTAGGTTAAAATTTCCACATCATCCAGTCTTCATTAATCTAGACGAAGGAAAGTAAGCATGCATGGGGACCGATTCTTCGGCATCTTACCCACGTACTAGAAATAGGTAAATTGACTTTTGTCTGGTCAATTTTCGGCGGTCGCCCCAAGTCCCACGAAAAGTTTATTTGCTGTCCAATCTTCTTCTTATTTCTCTCATTCAAAGCGAAATTATTCAAAGCTATTATGGAGTGAACAAGGTCTCAACAGTCTTCTATTTTTCATATTACTTGCTTAGATTTCATAAGCCTAAATCTACAATAAGCCCTCATAAGTTCATACAAGATCACCCCATTTCATAGCCAATGCTCCTAAAGCTCCCTCTACGATAGCTCACATTTTAGGTAATTGTATTTTAATCTAATTCGGATACCTTTTTTCATATGTCATCATTTTTGTAATGTGAACTTGAGATATGAAGTTAACTTCAATATCATTTATTATGAATTTTAATCATTATACCAAAAGACCTAAATCTAAAGAGTAATGTTAATGTATTTTATTTTCTTAAGTCTAAGCCTGCAATGTCGAGCCTCATAAGTCCCCAAACATATGACAAATGTTTTTCAAGCAAAAATGGAACTCATCTTAGACAATGAGGGGATCTTTCCTTTCAACGTCTTTGGGCCCCGCTGACCTCCCGAGGCAACTAGAATCTATTTTCTTGCTAATTTGAATCGAGGAATTTCTCTAAAATAATAGAGTCAAAGGCTGCTCAGAAAGTCCTATGATGTACCTAATGCGGACCACCACAACTACGATGGGGAGGCGTTTAACTTTAACGCCTAACGGTCCAAGACTGAAGGATCAAATTCCCTCTTAATGGAATTTCAATCACGTTGGATCTCGAAAGTCAACCCCACCGAATGGACGAAGACATTTTTTTACCTAAACAGGCATAGATGCATGGAGACGCATTGAAAAAGATCGATTTTCCCCTTCTCCCTTACCCTATTTATAGCCCTGCCGGTGGCCAGGAGACAATCAGGGAGATGGAAATTCCTCCGGCACAAATGGTTTCTTCTCACAAGTGCGCTCTTTGCAACCGGAGCTTTGCTTCTGGGACAGCTTTGGGTGGCCATGTGGGTCATCATCATTTGTGTAAGATCACTGAGAGAAAAGCTGAGCTAAAGGATATACTTACCTTGGGCAAGAATAAGAACAGTTGTGGTGTTTGCCCTAGGCACTTCCGCTGTGCCAACTCCTTGCTTCTTCACATGGACTCCCACTCAGAGCACGAAGTGAGAGACAAGCTTGGAGACTCCTCGCGGCTGGTGCCTTCCACTAGGACGGCTTTGGATTTCTTGCGGGAACTCTTTGGCTGCTCTTTTTCCACTGCTGTACGTGGTGTCGAAGAGACGGAGATCGCTTTGAAGGTTAAGACTATGGAGGAACTGCTATCCCGCAGACAAGAAGGATTCAAATGCAAATCCTTGGGCAAGCATCAGAGAAGCAAGATAGAGAATCACGATTCTGTCTGGAAGACGCCGACCCTTCGGATTGAAGAGCCTGAAAAGAGGTCTCTCAGGAGAGAGCCATTTGTTGGTGATTTTAATCTCAACGAGGTTCCTTCACCTGAATATTTCTGTCTGGATGAATGGAGCAACAGGGATGGCCCTGGGACGCCTAATCTTAGGGTTGAAGAGCCTGAAAAGGGATCTCTTTGGGAGAGGGTCATTTGGTGGTGATCTTAATCTGTCAATGAGTTTTCCATGACTCAAGCGTGGATTTACAGTTAATGTTGTATGTTGGATTCTAACATTCTAGCTTAATAAAAGGTGGACACGAGTTTTATATATAAAGCAATGTAAGAAACTAAACAATCAAAATAATGCAACCTATTAGGGTTCTGAAAGTATACTACTTATATTCCCTAATTTACGTAGAAAAATAAAATAATTCAAGCCCAAACTACGTGCTCTCAGTGTAGTAGCTTCGGCTACGTAAGGGTGTGGACTACCTAGCAACCTGGATTCCTAGGCCCAGAAATTCCCAGACAACCTATAGCCCGGCACTGCAGCCTTTGAAGTCATTGGGTTTCTAGTCCACCAACAAGATGTGACTACTTCCTAATATCCCAGTCCAATGGAATGAGGAAATACCTCTTCCTTGTACATTTCGGTCTAAACATGACATATTTATTCCTCATACACATTCTTTTGAAGGATTGTTTTGAAAAGATAGATAATTGATCATTATTATTTTTTCAATTATAGTAGTCAATTTTAGAAACACATGGACAAAGGAAAGGTTTTTAGACGATGTACCAAACAATGGTCGAAGTAATGAAAAAAGACGAATTAGAATATTAACAAAAAAACTGTTTTGTTAACAAACTTTTCAACGTTTTATGATGTCCTTAAAGAATTTGTAAAAGAAATATGATAACCGCTCCAACTAGAATGTGCCAATTATACGCTATCTATTCTATAATTGTGCCATATGTAGATTTGAAAAATATGTTAAATTTTTTCAAACATATTGTTATTTTTAGAACCTACAAAAAAATTAATATCGATTATGGAAATTTTTAATAAGTTACCTAGTGGGATGAATTATTTTACACTTTAAAAAAAAAGTAAAACAAATAAGATAATCTTAGTTTTATAATGCTCAAATCTAAATATCAGGTAAAAAAATTAGCTACCCTAGTTATAGTAAAAATAAAAAGATGCTGTGAAAATATTTTAAAAGAAACTTAGAAAACTACTTGAAATATTCTAAAAAGAAAATAAAATAAAAATAAAATTTTCCAATGGCCATAAAATATTTTTTATTACAGAATATGCCGAGCCTTAGTCATAATAAAAAAAATTTTACTTTATTTGCTTCAAAACTTTGGAAAATTACTTAGTTATCAATTCAAAATTTAATATCTCTCATGAACCAATACTCATGGTTGGTTTTAACTGTTATATTAAAATGTTAAAATTTTAAAATGTTAACTTTACTATATCAAAATGTTTATTTTAAAATACTCATTTATAAAAAGCATATATCTTTACGCATATGCTGTCAACATTATAAATTCCCCGAATTTTCTAATTCCCTGAGCGTTTGGATTGGAATCTCTTTCCGTGAGCGTGGGGAAATCTCTGATCCAAGAAAGGCATCACGGATTAAACCTTTCTGCTGCACGCCATAACGCAGCCAGTTCGCCGCTCACTGTCTATCACGAGACCGCCATTGCCGCAAAGGATCCGATTCTCAGCAAAACCCTAAATCCATCAATAATCTCAGTTCTGAACCTTCGTTAGCCATGGACGCTCAGAGAGCTCTGCTGGATGAGCTTATGGGAGCAGGTGTCTTTTCCGCTTGCTAAAGTTTTCGCTATTTGTTTCGGTCTTCTTTTTGCAATTCTGTTTATTGAGATGAGAGCATGAAAGGATGCTTTATAGTTTTAACTTGTTTGATTTTGTTTTGGTGCTTTTGGCGAATTTTTAGCGCGTAATTTGACGGATGAAGAGAGAAAAGGCTACAAGGAAATCACCTGGGATAGTAAGGAGGTTTGTGCTTGCTATATGGTTCGGTTTTGTCCGCACGATCTCTTCGTCAATACGCGGAGCGATCTAGGTGAGCTGAAATTTTTATTTTTCTTGAACTCCTTAGCTTGAGATTCTTTTTGGTTGCTGAAAAGAGCAAGGAAAAGAGAAGGATGACAATTACGAGTTTCTGTTTCCTACTCTTTGCTGTCAACAATTTGAATATTGCCTCTCAGTTTCGTTGATGTGAAAGGGAGAAAATAATATTTGCCATTACAAGAATTTTTTATCACAATCTCTGTTTTAGTGTTTTGTTTTCGGAATTAGAGCATTCTAATGTACCTAATTACGTTTATTTGGCTTAATTGCGGATAGTTTTAGATTATCAATGTCTAGGTAAAGCTACAAGTGTAGGATAAAAGTTTGATTTGTTTTCCCTTTGCGAAATTTATCAGTGACCAAACGGAACATCTGTTTTGATGTTTTATGATTGCGAGGTTTGACTAATACATCGTTTTTTGCTCCTTTGTTCAGGACCATGCCCTAGAATACATGACCAAAAGTTGAAAGAAAGGTGATTGCTCTGGTTTAGTGTTTCTGCATTGTCATATGAATTGTACACTTTGGTTGTGTTTCCAGGACTCTTATTGCATTTTGCGCTGTATATATTCACTAAGCAAGCATTCAGAAAACTGTACACTTGCAAGCTCGTCGAATGTATTGTCTTTAACTCTTGAAATTTAGTTAGATGTAAGTATTGTGAACTTCCTTAGCTCTTAAAAAAAATCATAAATTTCAGTCAAAAAGATCAGTTTCTGTTGAGAGAAAGATCTCCATCTTGTATCTATATGATTGAATTCATTGCTTCTTATGTGTGGTGTAGGGTGGAATATAGATATGCTTACATGGTATGCTAAGCTGTTGCTGGTTTTTCCTTTTCGAGGTAACTGATCTAAGCATTATGATCAGATATGCGCAGAGAGAGGAGAATAAATATTTTTCTTAATCAAAGCATTAATTTCACGGGATGTTTGCGTTGATTATGCGAAATTTATGTTAGATTATTAACGTTAGGCACCTTTCATCTGGGGAGCTGAGTTTAGAATGGTCCCATTTTTGGTAAAAATCAAGTTTTTAAAGTGTTGATCTTATGGAACCTGTCACTGAGATGAAACCTTTAACATTGAACAGAAAAGCTTGCTTGTATATATGTTTATGCTAGCAGTACTTGAAGGTCTACCTTTCAATTTCATTATGATTGGAATGGAATCATAAAATTACAATTTCTTGGTTGGATAAAATTTATTGCTGAGTAGGTGACAGGGTTTACATGTGATTCATTTTCGAAACCCTCAGGTCATTACTAAAGTGGAATGTGCAAGTGTTTCTATCAGATCAACATATTATTATCAGTAGTGTGTAAAGGTTTTGGCATATTCACATTTTAATGGGTAATCACCTGTTAAACATCTCCCTAACCTCTATGCCTTTGATGTAGTGGGAAACAGGTAATCTTATTTTTCTATTTAGTGAGTTATATCATGCAGTGACAATTCATCAAGTTTGGTAAAGCCCATTCTTAGTATGTATTATTTCTATATCCGAAAACTGTAAGGTATTTTACGCTTTAGGCTTTTTTTCTCCTATATCTTGCTCCTAGTTATCTGCCTAATTATCATAATGAGAGTGTTTCCTCTTTTGTTTTCATGAATACTAAAAAGGATTTGAGGTTCACAGAAATTGTCTGTTGTTAGATTGGTTTCCTTTTGGTATCCTATGTCATATTGCAGTCTTATTCTGTTACTTTAATAGTTGAATACGGGTTGGTGGTCTAAATATTGAGGGAATTGGAGGGTATCTTTCTTACTTGAGGATTTCTGGGGGTCATACAAAAGGTTGCATTATTGTAACAATTTAGAAGTTCAAGCAACTTGGTTGCTCAATTCATTCCTCTTATTTTTTTCTTTTCATCCTCCAGTGTGCTGTTTTCTTGACATGCTTACAAATTCTGAAGCTTGCAACTTTAGCTGTGTATTTAACAAAAGATTTAGGCCATTCCTTAGGTTATCTTGCTTCTGTTGTAGCATCTCTATCGCACCTACTGGCTCAGACTAAAGCCTTGGAATCCTCTGAACTGTATTTGTTTGCCAGAATATGCAGTGAAAGAAATATTATGATATGGCCGCCCATAAGCATAGTCTACCCTCACAGATTAGTATATTTTCTGGAATAATCTGTCTTTTGGGTACTTTTGGCCAATAATACGGCATAGTTTAGTCTTATTTGAAAGAACATCATCATATGTTTTCCATGTAGAGATATAATTGTGCCCCTTTTACATCTCTTTTGCCTTTCTAATATCTTGATTGGTAGGCTTGAAGTGCTTCAAATATTACTAATCTATGTCAAATACATCTTTTCATACATTTCATGGTCACCTTTATGTGTGTAGTTGCTGTCAGTGCATGCCTTACTGGTAGTTTTCTTTTTCCAGTCCATTTGATGGGTGCCGTAAGTAGCATATGTAGCTCAACCAGCACAAGAACAGGTATTAATGGGTGTTTTTTATTTGTGGCTTTAGTTTTGAGAAGTCCCCCAGACATGATGCTTATGTGCCAAAATTTGAAGCTGAACTGGCTCAGTTTTGTGAGAAATTGGTAAGTTAAAAATTCTGTTTTAAAACCATCACCTGCCCCACTTTCCTAAACCCAACACCCCCACCCCCCCACCCCCTGGCTGCAAACCCCCTCTTTTCGTTTCCCACTCTTGGTAGGTGGATTTCCTCTTTTTGAATTCTCCTGCTACTGATTGTGTTGTCTGTCTGTGACACTGTCATATTACCTGCTTTATTGCAGGTGATGGACTTGGATAGAAGAGTGAGGCGTGGGCGAGAGCGCCTTGCTCAAGAAGTGGAACCAGCTGCACCACCCCCACTATCAGCTGAAAAGTCAGAACAGTTCTCTGTGCTGGAGGAAAAAATAAAAAACCTGCTGGAACAAGTGGAGGCCCTTGGTGAAGCTGGGAAGGTGGATGAAGCTGAAGCACTTATGAGAAAGGTGCTTATGAATGCCCAAGAGCCTTTGTTAAGTATTAAAAACCACATCTGCTGGTCCCTTTGATGATTTACCAGCATTAAAAGGGGGAGGGAGAGGAGATTATCTGCCGACCCCCAGTATTGCTAATGGTTCCACAAAGTCAACATGTACTTGCTAGCGTTAATTACCTACACACTACATGTTATTACATTATCCGGAGACCAATTCTTCAAAATTTTTGGCTGCCGAATTTCTACACTATCATGTATGGAAGTTTCTGGGTATCTAGTGTTTAACTTTTTTGTAACTCCCTTATACAGGTGGAGGTACTTAATGCCGAGAAGTTAGCCTTGTCCCAGCAGCCCCAGAATGATAAAATTTTGATGCTTGCACAAGAGAAAAAGATGGCTCTTTGTGAAGTCTGTGGTTCTTTTCTTGTAGCAAATGATGCAGCTGAGAGAACCCAGTCTCACATCACAGGGAAGCAGCACATTGGTTATGGCATGGTCAGGGATTTCATCGCTGAGTACAAGGTGCAACTCCCTTCTAAATGAATTTGTGGATGGGCTCTTTTGTTCTTTTGTAGTGAATAAAAATTATGAAATTCTTTATTCCAGGCAGCTAAAGAGAAGGCTAGGGAAGAGGAAAGATTAGTGAGGGAGAAAGAAGCAGAAGAACGAAGGAAGCAGAGAGAGAAGGATAATGATAGGAGAAGAAGTGATTCAGTTGAGAAGGACAAGCATAATGGTCGTGATCGGGATAGGGATCGGGGTAGATACCGAGAACGAGATCAAGAACGAGATCGAGATCGAGATCGAGATCGTGAAAGGTCTAGAGACTGGAATGCTAGAGGTAGTCGGGATGGAGGAAGAGGGGATTGGAGGTCTAGGAATGGAAGAGAAGGTGGCAGGGATAGGTACCGTGATCAGAGCAGGTCACATTCACCTGATAGGCATGGTCACAAGAGGTCACCTAGAAGTCCAATTCGGCCATATTAGTGGATTGTGTCCATACATGTCTGAGCTTTAAAATAACTGAGGTAGATTTTTTTTTTTTTTCTTGAAGCTTTTATGAACATGTTTGGGTCTTTTTCATTATGGGTGAAATGTTTTTTTCCTATCTCACAGCATTGTTGAGACTATACCATCTACCTTTGTTGAGACTATATCGTCTCCCTTTCATCAATTTTATTTATGGAGAAAAAGGCTGAGGTAGGTATAACTTCATTGTTGTAACTCTTTTCATGATCTATTTCAGGCTTTGGTGGATTTTTTTTTCCGTTCTGTCCCTGAAATATTGTTTTCAGAGACTCTTTATCTCTTTTATTGCTTGGGAGTCATCTTTGCATATTTACTCTGTTCTCAGTATTTTAAGTGGTCAGACTCAAAAATATATGCATGGTTGACACTGCTGCTGAGAGAGATGATGGTGTCTTTCTCATTTTGAGGTAACCATTGGAACCGTTTTTATCATAGCCACCCCCATAGATTGATGTCTCCTCAGATTTTCTTTCCATCAAATTTCTAGTTGTTGAGTTGACTTAAAACTTATCACATGTTTGAACTTGAAGAACTCCACCAAGTTGGAAGAATTTTGATCCTTGTGCCTTTAAGGTAATCACTTGCAGGCTATCCTGACATAAAGATGTTTTGCGGTAGCCTTTTGACCTCTCTGCAATTACCTGCACTTTAGGAAGGCCAAATTTTTATCTTTTCAATAGTATCCTTCTGCGGATGACACTTTAATTTGTGGATTCAAATGATTGTGAGGTGCTTGCAGTAATCAATGGGCAGTTGTTACGAGGCAATAGACATAAGTGAGATAGTAATCAATGGATTATATTGTTATGCCGAAATTTATTACTTGTTTTACAGAATTGGGGTTAGTTTTGGAGCTGAGGATCAGACAAGGTGTAGGTAATTACTTTGTCTTTGCAGAGTTTTATCTACCAGAATTGTTGTTCCACATCCATGAAAATCTTCTTCAGTGGGCTGTGATTCAAGTTTACAGCTTTTGCAAACATTAGACTTGCAATGTTGGGGTTCCAAGAGGTAACCGAAAGTTATGATCTGCAGAGTAGATTGTTTCTGTTTAGTTTGCAGGACCTTGACGATCAAATGCTGTCAATAAGTAGATAACTTTTTTCTAAGGAATGGTTTGTGCAGGAAATATTGTGGAACGACTAATATTCAAAGAATACAGGAAATGAGAAACTAAATGTAAGCACGTTTGGATTGGAGAACTGAAGGTGTCACATCCTTGTCTGCAATTGACATGAAAACGCGATTAATGGGTAAATAGTCCAACCCTGTAAAGAATTAGATTAACATTTATTGACGTAAAATTGTTTGATCAGGCGATTTGTCATGGTAATCGTTCCACGGATAGTTTGGGACTACTCATATCGTTTTTAAGCCCATATCCTAGAGGATTTTTCTGTTCTTTTTGTGTGAAACTATACCAAATTCCGTGATCACCTAATTTTCGCAACCCCAGGTTTTTGTTTATGACGGAATCTACATGGGATTAAAGATGTGTAATAACCAAAAAGGGATCTCATGGATGCTGTATGAACAGGGAAGTTAGGCTTCGGTTCGTATCTTCTCAGTTATCTATTCTATTTTTCTTTTCGTCCTCATACAACTTTCATGTCAAGTGTTACACCTTTCCTCAGTCGGTTGCACCGGCGACATTGGTCCTAACAGTTCCCCGGAAAATGGTATTTTTACTTAGATTTGGTTGGTACATGGTATTTAGATGTTGGCATAATGATTTCCATTCTTTCAGAGCCTCAATCCTTCATATGGTGAATGTATAGAAGCCACTGTGTGCCAAACATGTCGGATAACTTGGATTCGGTAGAATCCAGACAATATACCGACTGGTTAAGCGTGTAGACATAAGGAATCCAGACTTTGCAGTTTCGGTATTCCACCCACAATCAGTACTGGATTTTCGGTTGCTTTGCTTTTTGTCGTTGGTAAGACGACGTTAAAAGCATCTGGAGATGCAGTTGTAAAACAACAGCTCAGAGAAGAAGAAGAGCAAAATCTCGTGATTGTCTTTCGTTGGATATGAACTATTACGCGTCAGAGTTAAATTCAAATACAAATTTTGGTCCAAAAAATTTTGAACCAATTTGCAAAACATTAGTGTTTTAAACATTCATGCCCAATTTAGGCGTACGAAGGCTTCAAATCAACAAGTTGTCAAGGTGTCAATCGTATGTATCAATAAGCTGTGAAGTATGTGCAAATGGTTGGCTATTGATTGTCCAGGATCTAGGTCCTTAATTCAATATCCCATATTCCCTAATTTCCTTCATCTAACTTTAAGAAGAAGCATATACTAATGACCGAAACATTTTATTTGATACCAGGATACCATGCTTCGACCAACAGTTACTTTACAACTATCAATCAGCTCAAACTTTTCAAAACTTTTTGACTGGGACATATACACGTAAATGACGATAGAACAAAAGACATTATGGGAATACGCTTTATCCATAGGCTCACAAGGTTAGAAGAAATAAGGAAGAGAAAGGCCAAAAATAACAATAACCCAGCATAAAAACTTGAAAATTTGCTCTAAAGAGGAAATTTCACTAATCTAAAGCTACGCGCCGCAT